>CM042834.1:266593507-266913507 GCA_023653725.1 Bungarus multicinctus | reverse complement strand
AACCACCGTCCAGAAACCAGACCATGGCTGCATCACCAGCGGCCACGTACCCCGACCCCCAAACCAAGCAAACTGACACATGCCATGAACACATAGCCAGACCTCAAACTCGGAGCCAAACCAAAGCCCGGAACATCACATCACAGCCACCCGCTCAGGATATCACATCACGGAAGTCAGGAGGTTACACCACAAAACCTCAGGATGTTACAACACAACCAACGACCTAGGAGATTACAGCACAAGACCCAGGATGTCACAACAATAGAACTCAGAAGGTTTATAGAGAGATGTCAGCCCATTACCCAGGTCGTTACAACACAGGAGGCTGATAGACACACACAGCCAATACATCAGCCACACATGTTCTTACGAAAAAGCCAGCCAATATGCAAACATCAACTCCATCAACCAATCAAGAAATGACAACACAGCCAACCTCTACACCAGTATTTATAGAGAGAAGGCAGCTCCGATCACGCTTTGCTCGCACAAGCACGAAGCCGAAAGCATCAGCCTGAAGATGGCGAGTGGGACCTCGTCAAAACGTTGCCAAGATACTCTCAATCTTACCCGAACATGCATCATCTACGTATAGCTATCTATCTAGCTATCTTTAATTTTCTATATCTATCTCTTTCATCTATCTATCATCTGAATATATATCTATCATCTATCTATCATCTATGTATATCTAGCTATCTATCATTTATCTATATCTTTCATCTATCTATCTATCTATCATCTGAATTTTGATCACGTGACCATGGAGATGCTGCAGCTGTGGTAAGTGTGAAAAATGGTCGTAAGTCACTTTTTTCAGTGCTCTTGTAACTTTGAATGGTCACTGAATGAACCATTGCAAGCCAAGAACGACCTGTATCCAGCTGGAATCTGCATTTTTTTTAATATTTAGAAGAAAATTCAGAAACAACAGCTTTAACATGAATGTCAGGAAACTGATCTGTGAGCCTGTATCTTCTGCGGAATAAATCATGGTTCCTGATGGTTTTGGACTAGCCAACGTTTCAAAAACAGTCTGCCTTCAAACTTCAAAAAAACCTGAAGAAAATTGGAGAAAAAAAAAAAGATAGTTCACACCTTTAAAATTTTCCCATGCCTAGAATTAAAGAACTCTAGTTAAATATATCTATCTATCTATCTAATCTGGAATATCTAAACCAAACTGAGGTTTCCAAGATTACATAGGAGGAATAAAGTTGTTTAGCGATCCAATGAATAACTTCTCTTCCAGGAATCTATGTTGATTGCAACTCTTGCAATTCCTGCCAGACCATCTTGTCTGGGATGGATGGGACAGGTAGTCCACAATTTACACAAAATGCCAGATTTTGTGGAAAGATTTTGCCAGATCTCCTCAAAGTACAGCTTTGGGCATCCTTTTCCCTTTAAAAAACAAAACAGGATTAGGTGAACTTTCTGATGCAGGCGCCCAGCGTAATTTCCATGGGAGAATCAAAACATGAAAGGGTTGGGCTGCAGGTTTCCCGCAACCAGATTCCCTTTCTCAGCTGGTTTTTGTTTGTTTTTGTTTTTTTGTTCTTATTTTCTTCCTAGCCAGTTAATACGATCAACCAAGGAATAAGCCAGGCGGTGGCCCTGGGTGGGAAGACTTCAGCAAACAAGAGAAATATGACTTAACCCTTTCCTTAGCTGTTGGAGAAGTCCTTCTGATCCCCCCCCCTTGAAGTCCCTCTGTAAAATATGAATTTTGGAGCAGATGCATTATTCAGATGTGTGGCTTTGTTTTCCCTCCATCGTGAATGTAGCAGGCAAGTCCAGACTCGAGTTAGGAGCAGAGATGACTTTGCGGGACCCTCCCTCAGAGATGGAACGTATATGGGTACGGATAGAGGACTGAAAATTGGGGTGAAGAAGGCCGTCAAATAAACCAACTTGAAGCGTCTGTACGAGGCCTCGCCTTGCCTCCAATGTGCTGAGGATCAAAGCACCTCCTCAGCCATTTGATGAGAGAGAAGAAGGAAGCCCAGCCGTAATGAAAATAAGAGCGGTAATTATGAAGATATTCCTTTTGGAGAATATTAGTGGTTGTTTTCATCTTTAAGTGGGAATGGCCGCTTTAATGACCTGGCTATGAGCCCGAAAGTTTGCTTGCCAAGAAGTTGCTGAAGCCTCAACCAGTGCAAAGTGTTTCGCCTCCTTCTTGGTTTTAATGGCTGTACTTTCCTGGGTTCTCCCTCCGACTGTCGCTTTTGTGGCGGTTTTCCTGGCAGAGAGCTGCAAAGGTGTGACGCCTTCAGCCCTTGTGAGGATTTCTGCATGTTCCAGGCGGCAAAGATGCAGCATTCTTTCTTATAAATAAGCAAATAATAAGTAAATAATAAATAAGCCAGTTTGGTGTGTTGGTTAAGGTGCTGGCCTAGAAACTAGGAGGCGGTGAATTGTAGTCCTGCCTGAGGCATGAAAGCAAGCTGGGTGACTTTGTGCCAATCACCAGGAGACCATGAGTTCAAGTCCCGTCTCAGGCACGAAAGCTGACTGGGTGACTGGGCCAATTACTAGGAGACTGAGAGTTCTAGTCCTGCCTTAGTCACGAAAGTCGGCTGGGTGACTGGATCAATCACAAGGAGACTGAGAGTTCTAGTCCCACCTCAGCACGATAGCTGACTGGGTGACTGGGCCAATCACCAGGAGACTGAGAGTTCTAGTCCCACCTCAGCACGATAGCTGACTGGGTGACTGGGCCAATCACTAGGAGACTGGGAGTTCTAGTCCCACCTCAGGCACGAAAGTCGGTTGGACGACTGGATCAATCACCAGGAGACTGAGAATTCTAGTCCCACCTCAGGCATGAAAACCGACTGGGTGACTGGGCCAATCACTAGGAGACTGGGAGTTCTAGTCCCACCTCAGGCACGAACGTCGGCTGGGTGACTGGATCAATCACAAGGAGACTGAGAGTTCTAGTCCCACCTCAGGCATGATAGCTGACTGGGTGACTGGGCCAATCACTAGGAGACTGGGAGTTCTAGTCCCACCTCAGGCACGAACGTCGGCTGGGTGACTGGATCAATCACAAGGAGACTGAGAGTTCTAGTCCCACCTCAGGCATGATAGCTGACTGGGTGACTGGGCCAATCACTAGGAGACTGGGAGTTCTAGTCCCACCTCAGCATGATAGCTGACTGGGTGACTGGGCCAATCACCAGGAGACTGAGAGTTCTAGTCCCACCTCAGGCATGAAAACCGACTGGGTGACTGGGCCAATCACTAGGAGACTGGGAGTTCTAGTCCCACCTCAGGCACGAAAGTCGGTTGGACGACTGGATCAATCACCAGGAGACTGAGAATTCTAGTCCCACCTCAGGCATGAAAACCGACTGGGTGACTGGGCCAATCACTAGGAGACTGGGAGTTCTAGTCCCACCTCAGCATGATAGCTGACTGGGTGACTGGGCCAATCACCAGGAGACTGAGAGTTCTAGTCCCACCTCAGGCATGAAAACCGACTGGGTGACTGGGCCAATCACTAGGAGACTGGGAGTTCTAGTCCCACCTCAGGCACGAACGTCGGCTGGGTGACTGGATCAATCACAAGGAGACTGAGAGTTCTAGTCCCACCTCAGGCATGATAGCTGACTGGGTGACTGGGCCAATCACTAGGAGACTGGGAGTTCTAGTCCCACCTCAGCATGATAGCTGACTGGGTGACTGGGCCAATCACTAGGAGACTGGGAGTTCTAGTCCCACCTCAGGCATGAAAACCGACTGGGTGACTGGGCCAATCACTAGGAGACTGGGAGTTCTAGTCCCACCTCAGCATGATAGCTGACTGGGTGACTGGGCCAATCACCAGGAGACTGAGAGTTCTAGTCCCACCTCAGGCATGAAAACCGACTGGGTGACTGGGCCAATCACTAGGAGACTGGGAGTTCTAGTCCCACCTCAGGCACGAATGTCGGCTGGGTGACTGGGCCAATCACTAGGAGACTGGGAGTTCTAGTCCCACCTCAGGCATGAAAACCGACTGGGTGACTGGGCCAATCACTAGGAGACTGGGAGTTCTAGTCCCACCTCAGCATGATAGCTGACTGGGTGACTGGGCCAATCACCAGGAGACTGGGAGTTCTAGTCCCACCTCAGGCATGAAAACCGACTGGGTGACTGGGCCAATCACTAGGAGACTGGGAGTTCTAGTCCCACCTCAGGCACGAACGTCGGCTGGGTGACTGGGCCAATCACCAGGAGACTGAGAGTTCTAGTCCCACCTTAAGCATGAAAGCCATCTGGGTGGCCATCTTTGGGCCAGTCCCTCCCTCTCAGCTCAACCTACCTCACAGGGTTGTTGTTGTGGGGAGGAAGGAGCATTATTTTTGCTTGTTGCCTTGAGTTACTTATAATGTAGTGAAAGCAGGGTATAAAAAAATAAAGGGTAAGAGGCACAGGAGTAAGGAAACCGTTTTGCCTTGGAAGCACCTTTTAGTATAGCTCAGCTATTGGTTCATTCCCACACATTGCGGTCAAATTGGGTGGGAATCTTGCCTATTATAAATGCACATAATTACCTCTGCTGAATTGCGTGTGCATTATAGAAATCGTGGGTGGCAAAATAAAACCCATGGAAAATTAGCACAAGAGATTGCTTGAAAGGAGGAAGGAAGGAGGAAGGAAGATTGCAGCCCTGACTTTCTTCCCAAGGCACACTTAAAGTGTTTTCGAAATGAAAAGTCGGTGCCGAGTGTGCGAAGGGAAAAATAGGTTAAAAGAATAGCGCCTTACCAGAACGCTCGGTTTACCTCAAGTACCCTGTGGTGCCACGGTGGAATAATCAAGAGTATAATACTGAAAGCTTTTTACATTCAAGAAGGAAAGATGATTGGGGTGGAATTGTGCAAACAGCGGGGTTGGTCATGGGGGGGGGGGAAAAAATACGCAGCCGACAGCAAGATTGAATTGGAAGCTTTGACAAAGACTCTAAAGCCAGAAGTTTGCAGGATTTCTGGAGCACCCAAAGGCTTCCACATGTGCTAGATTTCAATTTTTATTTTTTCCTTTCTAGCCTGCACAGTGATGCTTGTTTAGAGATGAGAGAAGTTGAGAACCGAAACAATCTGGAAGACCCAAGATGGCAAAGGTGGGAAAGAAGATGTTAAATAGAGCAGAATGGAGCAGAATGGGATGGAAATTGATCAAGGAGAGAACCAATCTAGTGTAGAACTAAGGAGAAATTTCCTTTCAGTGACAAGAACTAGCAGTCTCCTTGTTTTTATTTATTTATTTTATTTTTGTCAATTGCTTACAAGATAATAGGTATAAGTAAAAACATAGTTATGAATACATGAATACATATAAGAAAAATAAAAGAAGCAATAGGACAGGGACAGTAGGCACGTTGGTGCGTTTATGCACGCCCCCTACAGACCTCTTAGGAAAGGGGTGAGGTCAATAGTACGCAGTCTAAGGTTAAAGTTTTTGGGGTTTGGGGAAGAAACTACAGAGTCAGGTAGAATATTCCAGACACTGACCACTGTTGCTGAAGTCGTATTAACCACCAGACCAAATTGATTTGCTTCGCATGTGGAAAAGGACTTTTGAAATGCAAAAGTGTATTAATCATGAGACATGATTTGCTTTCCAAGAACAAGATACGTTACACAATCAAAAGTCTTCTGTAATCATAATTTTAGAGAGTGAGATTAAACTCAATAAATATTTTGGAAGCTAGAAGCCATCAATTATTTTGCTGCCTACATTCGTTACTGAATTTCACAAAATGAATTTTTTACAATGCCATAGTCCCAAAGGGGCTTTTTTCAAAAGGCAACTAGACTTTGTTTTTCCTTGAAGACGTTTCACTTCTCATCCAAGAAGCTTCTTCAGTTCTGACTGAATGGTGGAGGATGGGAGGATTTATTCCTCCACCATTCAGTCAGAGCTGAAGAAGCTTCTTGGATGAGAAGTGAAATGTTTTCAAGGAAAAACCAAGAAAATCCAGTTGCCTCTTGAAAAAAGCCCCTTGGGACAATCATGACCTGGAGGACTGAGAATCTCCATAGATAAGTTACAAGACCATTAAAAAGGGGAAGGGCTTCATTCTCATGGGCTGCCATCTTGACTTTTTTGACCCACCCTCTCCCTGCGAACATCCTGCATCCAAAACAGCACATTTCACCCTGCTCAATGGCAAAGCCAGTTGAATAGTGAAGAGGAGCATGAAATCCAAATTTGTGGTGTTCTCTTCCCTTGGAGATCTCCTCAGTGCTCAAATCAAGCAAGGATTTTAATATTTTTCATTCGCTTGGCTTTTCGCTTCTCCTTAATGCAACAACTGTTTAGTCACAGTTCTGGAATGTTTATTGCTTTCATTTCAGGAATCACAGTGGTATTTTTATTGTTTTCAGGATGCTTTTTCCAGGCACCCTGCATGGGAAAGGCAGGATAATAAAATACTTGAAACAAATAAATAACTGATAAAAGAACAAGGCCACAAATGAGAACACTTCTCTGGCATCTGTCCTCTGATCTCTGACAAGGAAGCCATCTGTGGTGATCCTGCTGGGGTACGTAACTCCTTCCCTTTGCAAGGCACAGCATATTAAGACTGAGGTCTCCAACCTTGGCAACTTTAAGACTTGTGGACTTCAACTCCCAGAATTCCTCAGTCAGGCTGGCTGAGGAATTCTGGGAGTTGAAGTCCACAAGTCTTAAAGTTGCCAAGGTTGGAGACCCATGTACCAAAATAGGAGGATTCCAGAAGAGGGCAAGCTGTGCCAGACAACAGGTAAATGCCCATTGAATTCTAAAAATGGAAAACAAGTAATATTCCTAAAAGAAGAATTAACCACACCAGTCAAGAATGGTGCAGGAATTGGGTTTGTCTAGTCTAATGAAAGAGGACATGATGGCTCAGTGGCTAAGTCGCTGATCTTGTCAATTAGAAAGTGGGCAGTTCGGCAGTTCGAATCCCAAGCGCCGCGTAATGGAGTGAGCTCCCGTGCCTTGTCCCAGCTTCTGCCAAACTAGCAATTCAAAAGCATGTAAAAAATGCAAATAGAAAAATAGGGACCACTTTGGTGGGAAGGGAAGAGCGTTCCGTGCGCCTTTGGCCTTTAGTCATGCCAGCCACATGACCACAGAGACGTCTTCGGACAGTGCTGGCTCTTCAGCTTTGTAACGGAGATGAGTACCGCCCCCCAGAGCCGGGAATGACTAGCGCGTATGTATGATGGGAACCTTTATCTTTACTTTTAGTCTAGTGAAAAGAAGGATTAGGGGTGACAGGATGGCAGCGTTCCAATATTTGAGCGGTTGCCACAAAGAAGAGAGGATCAACCTATTCTCAAAAGCACCAGAAGGCAGGACAAGAAGAAATGGATGGAGCCAAGGAGAGAAGCAACCTAGAACTAAGCAGAAATTTCCTGACAGTGAGAACAATTAATCCAGAAGTTGTGGGTACTCCATCACTGGAGGTTTTAAAGAAGAGATTAGACAATTATTGGTCTGAAATGGTATGGGATCTCCTGGCTGAGCTAGGTTGAATTAGAAGACCTCCAAGGTCCCTTCCCACTCTGTTATTCTGTTATTCATAGTCAACTCAAGCCTACTTTGCAGTTTAATACAGTTTAAGCCTTTGATTCTCTACCTTCCCTCTCCAAAGTCATACCAAGTTGGAGAGAAGATAAATCAGAATTTTCTAACCTTGGTAACTTTAAGAGGCTTGGATTTCGATTTCCATAATTCTTCTGAAAGCACACTGGCCTAGGATCCTAACTACAAGGATGTCAAAATGATGATGGATGAGTTGGGATATCATGATATAAGCACCGTCTCTTTTTTTTTTACCTGCATTAGAGTGTCAGGATGACACACACAAATACATAAAGGGTGGAGTTTGCTTAAGGGAACCATAAAATACAGGGGTGGGGAGATTCCCAGCTAATCAGAAGACTATCTTCAATATGCTTTCGGGGTTATCATTGTCTATTTTGAAGAAGTAATAGAGAGCCAGTTTGGTCTAGTGGTTAAAAAGATGCTATCCGAGAGACACGGCTGGCTCAGGAATTCTGGGAGTTGAAGTCCACAGGTTATAAAGTTGGCCAACCCTTACCTGGAGCAATCAGGCCAGCTAAAGGATGAGATGCACTTTTTAAAAGATACCGTCTGCACTGTCCTAAAGGTGCTTTTTCAGAAGGCAACTGGACTTCCTTGTTTTTTCTTTGAAGACATTTCGCTTCTCATCCAAGAAGTTTCTTCAGCTCTGACAGAATAGTGAGTGGGGAATGGAAGGATTTATATTCCTGGCAGATTTATATCCTTCCGTTCCCTACCAGAGGTGGTATTCAGCAGGTTCTGACCAGATCTGGAGAAGTGGTAGCGGACATTTTGAGTAGTTCGGAGAACTGGAAAATACCACCTCTGACTGGCCCCGCCCCCATCTATTCTCTGCCTCCCGAGTCCCAGCTGATTGGCTGGGTCTTCTTTGGTTGCCCTGCACAAGAGAATGGAGCTGGAAAGCAGGTTAGCGGGGTGGGGACGGAATGGGGATTTTGCAGTAACCTTCCCCTGACATGCCCACCAAGCCATGCCCATAGAACCGGTAGTAAAAAATTTTGAATCCCACCACTGTTCTCCACTATCCTATCAGAACTGAAGAAGCCTCTTGGATGAGAAGCGAAATGCCTTCAAAGAAAAAAAACCAGAAAGTTCAGTTGCTTCCTGAGAAAGCACCTTTGGGATAACCATGTTCTGGATGACTGAGAATCTCTACAGATTGTCTGCATTGACAGCCCTCGAAGAAATGGCAAAATGGACATATCTGATTGGGGAGAAGACAACAACTGAATTCACCAATGATTGGAAACCTCTTATGGGTTTTTTGCTGTAAGTGGGAAGAAAATGAACGTGGGGTTTATGGGCTTGACTATTAGAAAGGGTAAAAAAACATTGGAAATTTTAGGGAGAGGATAAATATAAATGATTTATAACTGCTGTAAAGACAATTGGAACTCTCTTCCTTTTCTTTCTTTCCTCTCTCTTCTCCTCCTTTTTATCTACCATCTTTTCTTACCTTTTTAATTTTCCTGTTTTCCTAAGTTTTTATTGCTGTCATTCTGGAAAAAAAACCCACCCTCATTCTTAATTTTAAAAAACCGTTTAAAAATGCTGCCTACGCTAAGCACTAAGGAAATACTTTAAATGTTTATGATGTGGAAAGTGAAGCAGGAAAGTACTGTTGACTAAATGCTGATGCCTGCCAAGCTCATTAGCCCTTTACTTTAAATCTCCAATTTCCTATTTGATGCTAAGAAAGGTATTTTACGAATGCGCACAAAAATACGGGTAGGATGGCAAGATACTCATTCCTTTCGGAATCTCAGTGTTAATCATGTCTTAGAAGCTGGCCTGGATTGCTTTTAAGAAATGATTCCAGTAACCAGGTTCGGATTTTGTGAAATGGCTCTTATGTGTCTCTAAAGCAGTTTTCAATTTTTAAATTGTAATTAAGAAGCCTAAGCTCTTTGAGAATGCATAGAAAGCTTTTTAAGAAAGCAATGGGGTTGCATTGCCTACTACACTCTATACCACATAAACAGGAAGAGGGATAGATAGATAGATAGATAGATAGATAGATAGATAGATAGATAGATAGATAGATAGATAGATAGATAGATAGACAGACAGACAGACAGACAGACAGACAGACAGACAGACAGACAGACAGACAGAAGATAGATAGATAGATAGATAGATAGATAGATAGATAGATAGATAGATAGATAGATAGATAGATAGATAGATAGATATGGGATGGGATGGGATGGGATGGGATGGGGTGGGATGGATAGATAGATAGATAGATAGATAGATAGATAGATAGATAGATAGATAGATGATAGATAGATAGATAGATAGATAGATAGATAGATAGATAGACAGACATATAGATATAGATATAGATATAGATATAGATATAGATACAGATACAGATACAGATACAGATACAGATATAGACTAGCTGGATACCCGTGCTTTGCTATGAAACTATGTGGTCATGCTTAGTTTTTGGGGAGGAAAATAAGGGGGATGAAAATCTGCCTCTGCCTACCAGCATCCATCGGTACTCATCTGGCTAGCGTCCTGTCAGTGTGTGAGAGAGTTGAGGACTGTTTGGAAACTGAAACAGTATTTGCTGTGTGAGCAAGAAGGAGACAGCAAGGAGCCTGGGCGTGGCTTAGCTCAACTGTTCTGCTCTAAAGCTGGTTGCTGCTGTAAAACTGAAACTGAAACTCCTCTGCTTGTGTTTTGCATTTGGAAGAGATTTCTTTCCAGGAGGGGAGGGGGACTAGAACTCCTTAGCATCAGAGCATTTTAATAATAATAATATAGGAAATACTAATGCTCTGGTGGTCATTTTGAACAATCCTTTCTTAGTGAGCACCTAGAAGCCAAGAGGAACATACGTATCAAATTTCAAGATCTAAGTGCTAGAGCCCACTGTAACTACATAGCCAAAAAGGTATTAAGAGTTGTTAACCTAATCTTATGTAGCTTTTTCTCTGGTAATATCATACTACTAACTAGAGCATACAAAACATTTGCTAGACCAGTACTTGAATACAGCTCATCAGTTTGGAACCCACATTACGTATCTGATATTAGCACAGTTGAAAAAGTCCAGAAATATTTCACAAGAAGAGCTCTCCACTCCTCTACTCGTTGTAGAATACCTTATGCCACCAGACTTGAAATTCTAGACCTAAGAAACTTTGAATTACGCCATCTTCGGTCTGATCTAAGTATGGTATATAAAATCATACATTGCAATGTCTTACCTGTCAATGAATACTTCAGCTTCAACCATAACAACACAAGAGCAAACAATAGATACAAAATCAAGGTTAATCGCACCAAACTTGATTGCAGGAAATACAACTTCAACAACAGAGTGGTCAATGTCTGGAATACTCTACCTGACTCTGTGGTTTCTTCCCCAAACCCCAAAAACTTTAACCTTAGACTTTCTACTATTGACCTCACCCCTTTCCTAAGAGGTCTGTAGGGGGTGTGCATAAGCGCACCAATCGTGCCTACTGTCCCTGTCCTACTGTTTCTTTTATTTTTCTTATATGTACCCATTTCATGTATTCATAACTATGTATATACTTATACCTGTTATCTTATAATCGCTTGACAAAATAAATAAATAAATAAATAAATATTTAAAAAAATAAAAATTTGTAAGCTTTACAGTTCTGGAGATTTTGTGATATGCGTGAGTGGTATTTCACTTTTATATATATATAAAATTATAATAATATATAGACACATACACTATATATTGTTTATGTATGTATATAAAAACCTTACACACATATATATATATATATATATATATATACTTTGTATTGGTATGGCTAGCTGAAGAGAGCTAACTAGCTCGAAATAGATCTATCCTAGTCTCCCTTATTTATTATTTAAAATTATCAGCTCAAAAACCTTACACACACACACACACACACACACACATATATATATATATATATATATATATATATATATATATATATATATATTCCTTTTTCTGTTACAATACAAGTAATCCTCAACTGTACAACAGTTTATTTGCTGACTGTTCATAGTTACAACGGCACTGAAAAAAAGTTTTTCAGAGTTATGACCTTTGCAGCAACCCCACGATCATATGGTCAAAATTCAGATGCTTGGCAACGGGTTCATATTTCAGGCCGAATTGTGGTTGTAAGTTGAGGACTACCTGTATTGTGTACTTCTATCTCCCTTTTTTTATGGTGTGGAGCCTCCGCATCTTGATACAGTTAGTCCTCAACTTGCGACGATCCTTTTGCAATTACAACATCACCCAAAAAACCTACAGTGACTTACAACTGGTCCTTGGATTTATGACGGGCACTGCATCCCCATAGCCATGTGATGAACATTTGGATGCTTGACAACCGGCTTGTATTTATGATTTATGAGGTCATCATATCCCGGGGTCCTGTGATCGCGATTTGCAACCTTTCCAACTGACTTCCAACAAACTAAGTCTGCATGGGAAGCCAGATTCACTTAAGAGCTGCATGATTCACATAGTGACTGCAGTGATTCGCTTTAACAAGCGTGAAAAAGAGGTAATAAAATCGTGCACAGCTCACACAGCAACTGCCCTGCTTAGCAATGAAAATTTGGATGCCGATTGTGGTTGTAAAATGAGGACCTGTTTGCTTAGAGTCTCGGCATGTCATCGGGCTCTTTCTGTTAGGAGGAGAAGGAAAAATATCTCCCTTTCATAGAAAGAAATACAGGGGGTCCTTGACTTACGACCACAATTAAGCCCAAGATTTACATTGCTAAGGGAAACATTTGTTAAGTGCGTTTTGCCCCTTGACTCTGCCACAGTTGTTAAGTGAATCATTGCAAGTTAGTCACATGGTTGTTAATTGAATCTGGTTTCCCCATTGACTGCTTATGGGAAGGTTGCCAAAGTTGATCACATGATCCTGGGGACAACTCAATCATCGAAACTTTCAGTGCTGTTGTAAGTTTGAACAGTCACTGAATGAACTGTTGTAAGTCCCTGTAAAAGGTTGGGTTCAGACACAACATTAATAATGGCTATTTAGGTACAGAACATTAGAATTTTCCTCCCCTCCTCTCCTTTCAGTTCTCCACCCTTCTTCCCTCCCTCCCTCTCCCTCACCCTTCCTTCCTTCCTCCCTCCCTCCCTCACCCTTCCTTCCTTTCTTCCTCCCTCTCCTTCCCTCCTTTCATCTTCCTCCCTCCCTCCCTCTCCCTTCCTTCCTTCCTCCCTCCCTCCCTCTTTCATTTCTTCTTCCTCCCTCTCTCTCTCCCTCACCCTTTCTTCCTTCCTCCTTCCTTTCATATTCCTCCCTCCCTCTCGTCCCTCCCTCCCTCCTTTCATCTTCCTCCCTCCTTCCTTCTCCCTCACCCTTCCTTCCTTCCTCCCTCTCATCTTCCTCCCTCTTCCTCACCCTTCTTTTCTCCCTCCCTCTCCCTCCCTCCTTTCATCTCCCTCCCTCCCTTTCCCTCACCCTTCCTTCCTCCCTCCCTCCCACTCTCCCTTTCTTCCCTCCCTTCTTTCACTTTCCTCCATCTTCCTTCCTTCCTTCCTTCCTTCCTTCCTTCCTTCCTTCCTTCCTTCCTTCCTTCCTTCCTTCCTTCCTTCCTTCCTTCTCCTTTATCCTTCCTCGCCTCCCCTCTTTTCCCTTCCCTTCCCTTCCCTTCCCTTCCCCATCCATCTATCCATCCATCCATCCATCCATCCATCCATCACTGTCAGGCTCCACAACCCTTATCTTTTCCATACCTTGGCATCCAGGTGAATGAGTACCACCTCCTCAATTTTAAACCTCCCAGTTATAATGGAATAAAAATCCGTTTCCCGGCGTAGAGCAGGCCTGTCCAAGGAACTTACCGAATTGTGCTGATATCCCACCCCACTCCAAATTAAATTGCAAGGCGGCTCCTCTCCTCCATCCTCCCATCCTCCCTCTTGGTGCCTGGAACCTGTTCCGTTATCAGCTCTTGTCAATCGAAGCATTTTTCTCAGGTGGTTTATCGGCTCCTTGCTTTGTGCCTATTTTTACTGCGCTCTGCAATTATAGCTCAGCCAAGCTACAGTGAGAAAGGCCCACCGTACTGTAATTTACTGAATGGGGATATATCATTAGAAGATTTAGTGCTGATTATACTGGAGTCTTGGTGGAAAAGCAAAGATTATGGTCCCTGACGACATGAAAAGCTGGATGTCAGAAGTTGAATGCAAAAGCTATTTCTCAAGAAGGTTGCGCACAACTTACCAGAAACACCACTCAGTAAATATCACTTTTTTTTGCTTCCATGAAGATTGAGCCATATAGACCAAGAAGGAGATATAGAAGCAAGTCAATATAGTGGTTTACGTATTGAATAACAGAATAACAGAGCTGGAAGGGACCTTGCAGGACTTCTAGTCCAACCCCCTGCTCAAAGTGGAGACCCGATTTCATTTCAGACAAATGGTTGTCCAATCTCTTCGTAAAAGCCACCAGTGTTGGAGCATTCACAACTTCTGGTTGCAAGTTGTTCCACTGGTTAATTGTTCTGAGTGTTAAGAAATTTCACCTTGGTTCTAGGTTTGTTCCCTCGATTAGTGTCATGCCCCTGTTAGAATCTGACTCCGAGGGAGAGGAGGAACAGCCAACAGGGAGTGGGAGGGTGGCTCCAGAGGTTGTGGAGGAAATTGGGGAAGGGCACAGGCTGGCTGAGCATTCAGAGGAAGACCCAGGCCCATCTCCTCTTCATTCTAGGGCATGCAGGGAGGAGCGAATAAGAGAGAAACGTGAATGGTGTGGTCTACGGGGGAGGAAAGGGCCCTGATCCCCTCCATGGGCTGCAGCTGTGAGGACTGTATAAAGGACAAACTGTGTATGGCCCAGTGCTGGAAGCAAAGTGTGAAATAATTCTAGTCTTTCAGTTCTTATCTGAGTTCCGGAGTCCTTCCTAGTGTGTGTATTTCAATATCTGTGGACGTCTTCAAGCCCTGATCCTGCCTTGTCTCATTAATTGCTTCAGTGTGGTTTGTGTTGTTTTTTCTATTTATAATTTATATGTATTTTGAGTTTGAACGGAATTCTATTCTATTCTATTCTGTTCTGTTCTATTCTATTCTATTCTATTCTATTCTATTCTATTCTATTCTATTCTATTCTATTCTATTCTCATTCAATTCCCTAGTCTCTTCTCTTCCATTCCATTCCACTCCACTCATTTCTTATTCTATTCTATTTCCATTCCACTCCACCCCTTCCATATTTTCTATTCTATTCTATTCTATTCTATTCTATTCTATTCTATTCTATTCTATTCTATTCTATTCTATTCTATTCTATTCTATGCCAGTTCAGGCTAAGGAAGGGTGGAATTTTGCAGCTGATCTGTTATCTTCTTTAGTCTCTTTCATCTGACCCCTCCTTTCTCTTTAGGTCTTTGATGTTTGAATGTATTTGTCAAATTGGGAGGAAGAGCGATCCCTTGAACTCTTGCAACAAAAGGCTCGTCCTTCTCTCACCTTGCCAAAGGAAAAGATGGGACAGGATGATTGAAGAATTCCTGATAGGAAGCAACACAAATTGAACTGAAAGCCTTAGAGGGAAATGCTCACAACCATTCTTCCCAGCATTCCTTGATGGCAATACATTGCAAGTCAAATATTCCTTGGGCTTTTGAACCCATCTTATGTCCACCTTCAAAACCTCAGAGGTTAGATTCATGCACAGTGCCCTAAACCCAAGGCAACCCAAGTGCCAATATTTGAGGGGCTGCCACAGAGAGGAGGGGTCAAGCTCCTTTTCCAAAGCACCCGAAGGCCAGAGAAGGAATAATGGATGGAAACTGAACAAGGAGAGATTCAATCTGGAAATAAGGAGAAACTTTCTGATGGTGAGAACAATCAACCCATGGAATAGAAGTTACCCTGGGAAGTTGTGGGAGCGCCATCACTGGAAGCTTTCAAGAACAGACTGAACTGCCACCTATCAGAAATGGTGTACGGTCTCCTGCTTGGACTAAATCAGAGATCGCCAACCTTTTGGACCTCAGGGACCACCAAACTCATAATTTTAAATCCAGCGGACTCAGAGACCCTGGGAAAATCCCCAAAAAAGTCTGCAGGAAAATTCCCCGTTTTCCTACCGATCGATCATTCTTTATTTGGGATCGCAGGATACTGTCTCCAGCTCTGTTCTCAGGGGTGGAGAGGGAGAGAGAGAGACTTTTGGCTTCATGCAAGGAAAGCAGCAGAAGCAGCAGAAGTCTTTCTTTCTCTCCCCGAAACTCTGCCAGAAATGAGTCTTTGTGAGACTTGTTGCGCTAGCCTCTTGGAGCAGGAATTCTTGCAGGGTTCCAAAGACTCATTTCTGGCGGAGTTTGGGGGAGAGAAAGAAAGACTTTGGCTGCTTTTCTTGTGTGCAGCCAAAAGCAGAAGAAGAAAGAAGTGGAAAGAAGCAGCCCGGTGGCCAGGCCAGATGCGTGGGGCGCGTGGGGCAAGTTCCCCCCTCTGCCCTTTCCCCCTCCCCTCACTACTTCGTGTTGTTCGCAATGCAAGTGATGAAAGCCTTGTGTTCCCGCGGGCCATGTGGGGGGCGCAGCCTTGTGTTCCTGCTCAGCCTGGATTAATTGCTTCGGGGGTGACATTTCTCTGCGGACCACCAAAATTTTCTCGCCGGCCACCAGTGGTCCCCAGCCCACTGGTTGGCAATCACTGGACTAGATGTCCTGCAAGGTACCTTTCGACCCTGTTAATCTAATCTAGTCTAGTCTAATCTAATCTAATCCAATCCAATCTAATCCAATCTAATCTAATTAGATGGTACAGGTACAGGTAGTTCTTGACTGACAACTGCAATGGGGCCCAAACTTTCGATTGTTGAGCAGAATGTTGTTAAGTGAATTTTGCCCCATTTTACCATCTTTTTCGCCACAGTTGTTAAGTGAATCACTGCAGTTGATATGTTGGGAACTTGGTTGTTAAATTAATCTGGCTTCCCCATGGAATTTTGCTTGTCAGAAGGTTGCAAGAGGGGATCACATGACCTTGGGAAACAGCAACGGTCATAAGATTGAAGCAGTCGCCAAGCGTCTGAATTTTGATCACATGATCATGGGGAACGCTACAAAGGTTGCAAGTCTGAAAAATGGTCATAAGTCATGGTTTTCAGTGCCGTTGTAACTTTGAATGGTCACTAAATGAATTATTATAAGTCGAGGACTACCTGTATTGCTTTCACTCATTCACCCAACATGCTGTATGTATTGTAACTGAACGTGATGGCTTGCTTCGCCACATGCTGGCTTAAAAACTACCCAAGTTTATTTGAATCAAGACTAGGTGCTTTCAGCCAATCTTTGCTGCTTTAGAGGTTGTTCCTGGGAGTATGATCACAAGTGAGCCAGTGGTGGGATTCAATTTATTTTACTACGGTTCTGAGGGCGTGGCTTGGTTTGGTGGGTGTGGCTCGGTGGGTGTGGCAGGGGAAGGATACTGCAAAATCCCATTCCCTCCCCACCCCACTAACTTGCTTTCCAGCTCCGTTCTCCTGTGCAGGGCAACAAAAGAAGACCCAGCCAATCAGCTGGGATTCGGGAGGAGGAGAAGAGATGGGGGCGGGGCCAGTCAGAGGTGGGATTTGGCGGTTCTCCGAACTACTCAAAATTTCCGCTACCGGTTCTCCAGAACTGATCAGAACCTGTTGAATAACACCTCTGAGGTGAGCCCCAAATTTCCATGGCTAAGCAAAATAGATGAGTTTCCCCCATTTTACAACCTTTCTTGACAGTGAATTGCTGCAGTTATTAAGATAGTAACATGGTGGTTGAGTGAATCTAACTCCCCTGTTGACTTTGCTTGTCAAAAAGGTCACGAAATGTGATCACAGGATCCTGGGATGCTGCAACCATCATAAATACACGACAAGCATCCAAATTTTGACGACATAATCTTGGGGATGCTGCAAATGCCATGTGAAAAATAGCCATAAGTCACTTTTTTCAGTGGCGTTGTAACTTCGGTCACTAAATGAATAGTTAAGTCGCAGACTAGCTGTTGGATTCTGTAGGAGCTGTAGGATTCCTCCACTCACAGTAGAATTCCTTATTCCTCCAGGCTCGAAATTTTGGGCCTGGACAATCTGGAACTGCGCTGCCTGCGGTCCGATCTAAGCATAGTTCACAAAATTGTCTGCTATAACATCTTGCCTGTCAACGACTTCTTCAGCTTCAATCACAATAATATCCGGGCAAACAACTGATACAAACTCAAGGTCCAAACTCAATTGCAGAAAATATGACTTCAGCAACAGAGTGGTCAACGCCTGGAACTCCCTACCCGACTGATATAGTCTCAACTCCTCGCAGCTTCAACCTCAAACTGCCTACCATGGGCCTCACCCCATTCCTAAGAGGTCCTTAAAAGGGCCGTGCATAAGCGCACCAGCATCCCTGTCTTACTGTCCCCATTTATCTGTATTTACTCCCTTTGTTCTTGTTTATGTTCACACTTATACTTGTTACCTTGTACATGTTTGACAAACAAACACATAAATAAAATATTAAATGACAAGTTTGCATCTTCTGTTTGTTCATTTGTAGTTGAAAACGGGACATAAACTTGAGAGCAGTTTCATTTGAAGGACTCTACCTGACCCACAAGATGGAGAGGCAAGATGTGTTATGGATACCTTCTCTTAAGGAGGTCCATCTGGTGGGACCAAGAAGGGCCTTTTCCGTGGTGACTCCCTCCCTGCTGAACATCATCTCTATAAGGCAGAGTTCTCCAAACTTGGCAACTTTAAGACTTGTGGACTTCAACTCCCAGGGAGTTGAAGTCCACAAGTCTTAAAGTTGCCAAGTTTGGGGGGACCCTGCTGTAGAGAGAGAGACAATTGCCTCCCACTTTGATTCTCCTTCAAAGGACCTTGAAGACAAGGTTTGACCAATGGGCCTGGGCATCCCAGATTGATATGGAGTCCATCAAGTGCCTGGTTTATAACCATAGAGATTGGGTTTTATATTCGGGTTTTATTTCTGTAAGCCACCCAAAGTCACTCTGAATTGGGTGGACATACCAATTTTCTAAAATGTGCTGTTTAATTACTCTGTAAAAGGTAAATGTAAAGATTCCCCTTGCGCATACGTGCCAATCGTTCCCGGCTCTAGGGGGCAGTGTGCTCATCTCCATTACAAAGCCGAAGAGCCAGCGGTCTCCAGGGTCATGTGACCGGCATGACTAAACAGCGAAGGCGCATGGAATTCCGTTACCTTTCCACCAAAGGGATCCCTATTTTTCTACTTGCATTTTTTAACATGCTTTCGAACTGCTAGGTTGGCAGAAGCTGGGACAAGCAACGGGAGCTCACACTGTTACGCAGCGCTAGGGATTCGAACCGCCGAACTGCTGACCTTTCTGATCGACAAGCTCAGTGTTTTAGCCATTGAGCCACTGTGTCCCCTTTTTACTCTGTACTAGTTAGCTATTTTACATAAAAAATAGCTATTTTACATAAACCCTTTTTATTCTGTACTAATTAGATAATTTACATAAAATAGCTATTTTACATAAACCCTTTTTACTCTGTACTAGTTAGCTATTTTACATAAAATAATAGCTATTTACATATACCCTTTTTACTCTGTACTAGTTAGCTATTTTGGCCCCTTCAAATCAGCCTTGATTCCTGGCAACTGTCTGGATAAGTCCCTGCAGTTTTCTTGGCGAGACATCCAAAAGTTGTTTGCCACTGTCTTCTCCTTCCTAGGGCCAAGAGGGAAGGACTGGCCCCAAATAACCCCGCTGGCTTCGTGCCTCAAGCAGTAGTAAATCTCCAGGTTACTACCTGGTGGTGCCTTTAACCACTGCACTAAACTGTGGCTCTTAACTAATTTTTTAGAAGACTCCTTTAATTATGATCTGAGCAGCTCTGGAATCTTTTCAGAAGCCGGACAACACAAAAACACACCTGCTCTAACATCTGTCTGACCTTGGTTGTCCTTTAAGCAGGTTTTATTGCATGTGATACACCTTTACGATCCTAGGGTTTGGCAGCCTTGTGGATGGCACAGATTGCAGTAACCTCTCGAGTTCAAAAAGTCACAACAGGAAGGAAGAGCCCATAAGCTGAATTTTTGTCTTGGGGGAGGGAAATAAATATCAGTCAACCCCAGAGGGGAAAACAAAAGGCATTCTTGCATTTCAAAACTGGACTACCAAACTTTTGACGAACAGCCTTGAAAAATAGCCTTATCAAAATATCTTGACTATTACCTAGTAGTTGCTTTAGAAAGACTTGCACAGACTAAAAAGCTTGGGCAACACGCGATGACTTTGTGCTTTGTTTACAAAGACAATATTAGGAAATATTTTTTTCCCATTTTTTAAAAGAAAAAATGCAAAAAAAAAAAAAGTCTTGCGACAAAAAAAGGATTCCCCCCCCCCCCCGAATACTGGTCGTCCTTGATTGACAATTGATCCCAAAATTTCTGTGGCTAAGTAAGATATTTGTTAAGTGAATTTTGCCCCATTTTATGACCTTTCTCGCCACGGTTGCCTAGTGAAACACTGCAGTTTAGTTAGTAACCTGGTTGTTAAGTGAATCTGGCTTCCCCATTGACTTTGCTTGTCAGGTCACTAAAGATGATTTATCGCATTATTGCAGGACTCTGCAACCCTCCTAAATGTCAATCGCTTGCCGAGCATCTGGGGAATGCTGCAACGGTCGTAAGTGTGAAGAAGAGTCGTAAGTTACTTTTTTCAGTGCCATCGTAACTTTGAATGGTCACTAAGCAAATTGTTGTGAATCAGGGACTACCTGTATTGTGTCTTTTCCTTAAAAGTTTTCATTGTTATAAGGGTTTACAACAGGGATGTCAAAGTTGATTTCATTGAGGGCCACATCAGGGTTGTGTTGGCGTGGTCAGGGTGGGCGTGGCCAATTCAATGTCACTCATGTGACGGGGGGGCGCCTGTGGTTGCCTGAGGGGTCTGCCAGCAAAAATAGGCTCCTGAGCTCCGTTTTCACTGGACAGGCACCGCGGGCCTTAAGTTTGACATCCCTGGTTTACAACATTGATGTCAGTTCCAGTGTTGATAAGAAATCGAAGTCCTTGAAGTTAACTATCTCTTCCTTCTTTCTTTCTTTCTCTTTCTTTCTTTCTCTTTCTTTTCTTTCTTCTCTCTCTCTCTCTCTCTCTCTCACACACACAAACACACACACACACAAACACAGAGCCATCAACTAGCCCAGGGGTCCCCAAACTTGGCAACTTTAAGACTTGTGGACTTCAACTCCCAGAATTCTCCAGCCAGCCCAAGTTTGGAGATCTCTGAACTAGCCTGATGTCCCTTTTAGTCACCGCGGTCACAATTTCCATCTTGTGAGTCCGCTACCCTTTCAAGCAACAGGCTACAAAAACAGCACACCATAAGAGAGAAAACGGCCACCAATCGTTAATTTTTATCTTTTTTTTTTTAATTTGGCATTTTGTTATTTGCATTTATATTAAAGCAAAGTGCATATTTTCTTATTTTTCTTGTTTATACACATTGCACAATACATAAATAATGATGCTTATAAAACGTCTTTGTATTTACAAGTAATAATATATTTATATATAACATAAAATACATTTTTCTTTAATAAATCTCAGGGTTTTTTTTTTTTTAAAAGAAGTCTGTTGTTATTTTTTTTTTTCCCAAAGCACTTCAATGCTAAAATTCCAAGGACGATGCTTTTCTTCTTCACTTATTCCTCTTTTGCATTTAGAAAAATAGCTTATGTTAAGGTCTAAACGTGCTCATTGAGCTAAGAACAGTGTAAAATTATCATACCAAGTGTATGAATCGAAGGAAAAAAAATACTAACATACCAACCAAATGACTGCAGTTTCTGGATGCAAACAGTTATTATCTGATCAAAACGGGGGACAGCGAGTAAATACTGAAATTCAGCTTTGTCCATTGAAAAGAGAAGAGGAGGTACGAAATCTGCTTTGCAAATCCATTTTGAAAAGCCCAGGCCAAATAATTTTGGGGTTTGTTTGTTTTTTTACAGGCATCGTAAGGGATAGCCAAGCCCAGAAAAATGGCTATTTCTTTCCCAAACCTGTGCAGCTTCTTCTTTTTCATCCACAAGGTCAGTCAAAAGCATTAAAGTTGCAGGTAGATATAATAGAGAGGGAGGGAAGAAAAAAATCTCCTTACACCCGGTTGGCTAAAATCCTGCATTTCTGCATTAATTCCCCACAGTGATTCTTGTGTATTGTGACAGTGGCTATGCACCACCCTGCCACTCACATTGACAAGAAGCTGGTTTGCTTTATTTTATTATTTTATTTATTTCGTATTTCTTAAACCACTCTGCACCTGCACCGTTCTCTTGCAACAAAGGACAGATGAGAGTGACCTGCAGCAAGGTGGATGGGGGTCCATGGGTTTAAAGTTGTCAGAAGGAAGGCATCTCGTCAAACAGGAGCGGATCCAGAACCATTCACCTGATTCTAGAATGAAATACAAGTAGCCCTCGACTTACCACTACAATTCAGCCCCAAATTTTGGTCGTTAAGCAGTTTTAAATGAGTTTGGGCCCACTTGACAATATTTCTTGCCACCGTTGCTAAGGGAATCGTGCAGTTGTTAAGTTAGTAACACAGTCGTTAAGCAAAGCTGGCTTCCCCATTAATTATGCTTGTCAGAAAGCTGCAAAAGGGGGTCAGACAACCCCAGGACACTGCAACCATCATAAATAACAAGCGTCCAAGTTTTGATCACGTAAATCTGGGGGTGCTGAAACGGTTGTTAAATGTGGAAACAACAGACATACGTCACTTTTTTTCCCCAGGACCGGTGCAACTGGTCACAGAATGAATAGTTGTGAGTCAAGGACTAATTGTAACTGCTTGCAGGCATCTGTCCTACCAACCCCTTGCAAGCCAGATTAAACTCCAGACTTTCCCTTCCATCTATGGTCACTGAAGGAAACCAGATCTTGGTGTATTTATGGCACTTCTAAGTGTGGATTGATAAAAGTCTGCTGAAATCAGCAGAACACCCCAAGTGTGCAAAGAAGGTGTATATTTATTTGGGGTGGGGGAAACACAGGATTCCTCTGGAGAGAAGCGCGGGAGTCTCACAAGAGACAGATAATGCAGCCTGAATTCAAGAAAAGGTACACTGAAGATGGTAACCTGAAAAGCCTGTAAATTGGAATTGAATCAATTCAAGTTGTGTTTGAATCACAATTTGAAAAGAAATCAAAATGAGCCCCTCGGTAGACATGTCCAACTGAAACCTTTCCCAACCTTCTTCTCCTTTCCTTCTGGGGTTGTTGGTCATCATCGACATTTTGAAAAAAGTTATCTCCGCATCGCGCGCCCATCCCAAAATAAACAGACAGAGAAAAGGAAGGAAGGAAGGAAGGAAGGAAGGAAGGAAGGAAGGAAGGAAGGAAGGAAGAAAGAAAGAAAGAAAGAAAGAAAGAAAGAAAGAAAGAAAGAAAGAAAGAAAGAAAGAAAGAAAGAAAGAAAGAAAGAAAGAAAGAAAGAAAGAAAGAAAGAAAGAAAGAAAGAAAGAAAGACGGAGAAATCTTCTCATAAGCTATTTCTCAAAACAGAACAAACAAACAAAAAACGTTTGCACACCATAGCAAGCACTCAAAAGGAAACGTTTTAGCAGCAAAGTCATTATAAAATGTCACTGGTTGAGCAGCGGTTCCCAAACTTGGACACCCTGGAAGAAGGGTGGGCTTCAATTCCCAGAATTCCCTCTGCTGGCTGGGGAACTGTGGGAGTTGAAGTCCACCCCTCCTTTCAAGACCCTGAGCTCGGGAAGGCCTGCGGTCGAGTCGAGTCGTCTCGAGTCATCGGTTATTAAAAATAATCTCCAGCCAGCACGGACAACTGCTGATGAACTGTCTGGTGTAGCACTGGCCCCAACCTTTCACGAAGCTGATCTGCACCGTGAAACCCGTCCAAGGTTGCTGCATGAATTCGTGGTCGTTGGGCCTCTGCAAGCTGTAGGCTTTCTCGTAATCGAACGCTTTGATGGAAAAGCCCGGAAACACTTTGTGAACCAACAACGTCCTGGAATCCGGGTTGTCCAGTGTGGCCGACTTGATAAAAATCGGGTAACTGCTGCGGTTATAAAGCCATACGCCGTCCACTTCCTTGCTCAACTGGATGCCATAACCGATCTTGGCACGGACCTTCTGCACCAGATGGTTCTTATTGTCCGAATTGAGCTGTCCGAGACAGAAGCCGTTCCCCTGAGGTAGATCGTAAAAGATATCCAGGGAAGGCTCTTGAACCGAATACAGGCGCCCCACCCGTGTCTTCTCTTCCCAATAGGCCACCACGCACCAGTGTGATAGATCCCCAGGTTCCTGTAGAACTTGAGAGTCTAGGAGAAGATTAAAAAAAGAGAGAATATATCAGGTTAATCTCACAAAAGGACTGAAACAATCGAACAGGCCTCGACTTATGACGGTTGCCTAGTGACCAGAGTTATGGTAGATCCATCCAGAAGATATTTATCACCTGGTTCTGAAGCCCCCCCTCCCCACAGTCACATGACCCCCTGCCCAATTTAGGACATTTTTTCTGACCATTTATTTCCAGTTTGCGACAAGAACACCCCATAGGAAGCAATAGTTACTTAATAGGTGCCATGTTTGCATAATAAATGTTGTGTTTGCTTAACAACCACTGCAAAAAGTCATAATATTGGGTCAGTCGCATGAATGATCCGCTTTATGACCATCATGATATGTATGTCCATAATGGGCATGGTTGTTATGGTCATAAAAGTCAAGGACTTCCTGTACAATGGACTGGTGATGGGGGTTTCTTGGCACCTATAAACATCATTTGCTTAATGATAGAATAACAGAGAATACAGAATAATATGTGAAGTGACTTGTAGCAGTGCCACTGTGAAAAAGGCCTTAATGCCATTTGTGTAATGATGTCATTATGTAAATAATGTTGGCTTACAATCAACTCTGATTTATTGGACTTTCATGAATAACAGACCATCTTGCCCCTTTCTGTTATAATGAACTTTTATACTTCTCAAAACTGTTTGAATCAAAAGGGAATTCAAGCGAAAAATCTTGAGAGCATATCCATTTCCAAACTGTACTTTAGCAGTTATCCCAGAAAATGTTTTAAAAACACATTTGTAAAAAAAATAATAATCCTAGTATTTCTGTTTTAACTTGGCCAGATTTTCACTGACTCCATGGAAGATCAATAGCTTCTCACATCTTTTCAATCTTGGCGATATGTGGACTTCAATTCCCAGCTTTGCTGGCTGGGGAATTCTGGGAATTGAAGTCCACATATCTTCAAATTGTCAAGGTTGAGAAAAATTGCCTTAGAAGATGATCCAGGGATTATACTGCCACTTTTGATCTCTTAAAGAGTAATATTTGGCCAATGGGTCTCTTTAAGGTGATGGAGGCCTCACAGCCTTACTCCCAAAGTCAGAATGATCAAGATGTGAATAAGGATTTGGGAGGGAACAGACTCCAGTTCTAAAAATCCCCTTTAAAAAATGGAATTCTACACCAAGGGATGAACTAAGACCATTTCTTTGAGATTCATCTTTTGCAGCAGCAGCAGCTCTTCCCATTGCCAACAATTTATATTATTCATGGACCATGGCCAGTCAAATCAGTTGTAAAAGTAATAGGCGAAGATGCAAAAATTACTTTGTGCTATGATATCTTCTATATGTCATAATTCTCCCACCCACCCTGCAATCCCACCCCTTCTCTCTCTCTCTCTCTCTCCTTCCCTCCCTCCCTCCCTCTCTCTCTCGTCCAAGCCAAGAGTAAATCAATGGCAGATAACATCTTATCAAAGATCTGCTAATCAACCACAGATGTCCTTTTGTGATGCCTAATGTGTGTAAGCGGAACTGACAACGCACAGCCTAACCCACTGAAAAAGATCATGCTTTTATTACAAGGGAGTCCCACTCCTGTGGCATCATTAATTTTCTTCTTGGCTATATCATAAGTCATTAAAGGAGAGCTGACCGAAATTCTACCTAAGCTGGAAAACGAGACCATGATATCCCTTAATATCAGGTAGTCCTCGACTTACGATGACAATTGGAACCTGGACTTCCACTGCAAAGCAAGGCAGTTATGTTAAAGCGAATTTCACTTGATTTTAGGACTTCTTTTTGTTATAGTTGTTAAGCAAATTGCTGCAGTTGTTAAGTGAATCATGCAGTCGTTAAGTAAACCTAGTTCCAATTGATTTGGCTGGTCAGAAACCAGCTGGGAAGGTTACAAATGGTAACCTTGGAACAGTAAGTACTGAACCGCTGTAAGTACTGTACAGGCCAGCTGCCAGAGCATCCGAATTGGGTGCAAATGGAGGACCAGACATAAATCACATTTTTTCACTGCTGTTGTAACTTAGAACACACTGGAACTAAAGGTTGTAAATTGAGGACTAAATTGAGGTTGTAAATTGAGGATTTAGAAGCATGACTCATGCCTAGATTGCTACTTATAAATACAAAAAATAAAATAAAAATAAATTGCACTAATAGGGTTCAGCTTTATTCTCCTTTCTCATCAAAGCCCTTCCTTTTTAACTATGTTTTGCGTTAAAAGGGGCAAAGCAATTCTTACAAACTTTCTGTAGTGGAATTCAAAGGCCTGTTGCCCTTCTGCACCTTTTTAATCCATATACTACCAAGTAGCCTAAACATTTCCTAACTTCCTTTCAACTGCTATTTATTTACTTATTTTCAAAGCAGGATGGATCAAATTTCCACCTAGATATTATTTAGCCAAAGACAGAAAATAAAAATCAGTGTCTCCTCACAGTCAAGGAAGTTCCACGTATGCTTGAAAATCAGACCAACGAAGCGAAGAAAAAAAAAAAATCAATACAACTTCTATCCTAGACAATCACAATGAGCTTCACAAGCAAGTCTATGCTCGTTTTATTTATTTATAGCATTTTTGCCCTATTTTTAGTCACGGAGATTCACAGAGCCGTCTGACACAGGCAAAATAAAAATGGCTTAATAGTCTGGAAGATACCACGTCAAAGGAAAAAAGGCAGGAGGAGGGAAGAGGAATTTTAAAAATTCAAGGTGGAAACACAGTTCTGACACTTGAGCAATGAAATTTAGGATTTTATCAAACATGGTTAATTTCTTTTCATGCTTGCTGGGGAATTCTGGGAGTTGGAAGTTCACATATCTTACAAGTTTGAAAAACACTGATTTAAGGTAGAGAAGAGCACCTGTCCTTTTCACAGTCCACCTTTAGGTTTTTGGTTTTTTGTTTGCTCTCCCCACTTTCTTATACCCCATTTTAGTGCCACACAATGTTGCCGCTAACTATCGCACTGAAACCCAGAATGGGAGAACTGAACAAGCCATGGTAGAAACAATTGCTTTTAAACCACACTCTCCCTCAAAGGTCTACAGGACATTTCTTGCAACCTGGATGGGGAAAAACTTGGTTCAACTTTACAATTATTTGGGGAAGCATTTGCCCCTTAAAAGGAAAAAAAAATACCTTGCTTTCATGCCAAAAGCAGCAAACTGCAGACAAAGAGACCAGAAAGCATGAAAATAAATGAATGAATGAATAGAGGAAGAAAAGAAGGCAGGAAGGAAGGAAGGAAAAAAGAAAGAAAGAAAGAAGGAAGGAAGGAAGGAAGGAAGGAAGGAAGGAAGGAAGGAAGGAAGGAAGGAAGGAAGGAAGGAAGGAAGGAAGGAAGGAAGGAAGGAAGGAAGGAAGGAAGGTCTATGGAGATTCTCAGTCATCCAAGGCCACGGTTGTGTTTTTTCAAAAGGCAACTGGACTTTTGTTTTTGCTTGAAGAGGTTTCGCTTCTCATTCAAGAAGCTTCCTCAGCTCTGGGTATATTTTACCCAGGGTATATTTGTGCTGAAGGCTTTTGGAAGCCGCCACATTGTAAGAAAGAAGAATCTCCAGATTTATTTTCACCTGCACTGATGCCCCCAGCAATCCAGAGACAGATTGAGGTCAGTTAAAGAGACGTTTTCGGATTACCTTAACAGCTGGAGCCCAGATAAATTGCAGGGCTCCCTCTGGGGTGTGTGTGTTTGTGCAGAAAGAGAAGGAGACAAACTTTCATTATAGTTCTCTTAGAACAGAGTGGCACACCTCACAAGACATTGTGGTGATCTCTTTGAAAATCAAGGGTGGGTTTGAGATGTCTTTCCCAAAGTGCGACCTAGTTTAACATAGATAATCCTCAAGTTATAACAATTGGGATGAGAATTTCTTTCTCATTATTCAGCCCTCCCCCAAGTCAATTTGTTCAGAAGCAAAAGATCACGTTGGTAAATACATCCTGAAAAAGAAGATCCCAGTTTATTTACATGTCAAGCTGCAATGCAATTAGCATAATTTGCTAATTATTCTGGAGAAAGAGACAGGCAACAAGCTGTTGGAGGATTATGCTGCCTTCAATCTTAGTTTAGATCTACTAAATAAAATGTCTTGGCTTCAATGGTGAAAAATGCACATTTTTACTTCTCCTCCATGTCTCAATAGACGGAACAATCTTCAATTGGGCTTTCAAAGGATTTTTTTTTTCCTGAAACACCAACTGAATGTTTTTTGGACACCTCACTTAAATAAAAAGAAATCCTGGAGAATTCTAGGAGTTGAAGTCCACAAGTCTTAAAATTGCCAAGTTTGGACCCCTGTTTTAAATGATACTCACTCTATATGTGGTGCAAAGTATTTGAAAAATCAACTGGAGAAGACCTTAATTTTTCACAGTCATTGATTGCTATTTCCTGGGGTCCTGAAATCTCAGCAAGATTTGATTCAGCCCAATTATCAACAATGCGTATTTATAAAAATGTTTAATATATGATAGGCTATAATTGCGTTTCATTATGGTTATATGGCAACCTGTCAGTATCTCTGCATTTAAAATTCAGAATAATAAAATGGGCTTGGAAAGGGCAAAAAGGAGATCATTTGGTTCAATGAAGGAACCTAAGAAATGGCTTATATATATATTTTAATTCGTTCAATGAAGTAACAATCCACCAAGAAGTCTTGCTCTCAACTAGTTTTTCCATCAGGAAATGCGATAACAGAATACCAGAAGGGACCTTGGAGGTCATCTAGTCCAGGGGTTGCCAACCTTTTGGACCTCAGGGACCACCAAACTCATAATCTTAAATCCCAGGGACGAGTAACCGATTCTGTGGGTGTGGCCTAATTTGTGGGGATGGCTTGGTGGTCATTGTGACTGGCTAGGCATGGCTTGTATGTAAATATTATAAATATTTATATAAATATTGAATTTTTTATTTTAAAAAAGAGTAACTTTTACCCAAAATCAGGCAAAGCAGGCAGGCAGATTGAGTTGCTCACAGAATCATTCAGTGATCTATTTATCTATCTGCTATCGGCTAGCTCAGTCTGTCGCATAAAATTTGCTTGCCGTGAATCTGCACTGAATAATAGAACCTTCAGTCCTAAGGGAGGTTCAGCTGTGCTTAAAAGCAGAGCCGAAGATCTAAAGACTAACTAGAAAGCAAGAAATCCAACCATATCCTGCTTCCTAGCTAATTTAAATCTCCCGGCACAGCAGAACAGATGATGGTCGGAAAAAGGAAAAATAACAATTTAGCAGGCAAGTTTGCCGGGTAAGGAGTGAATGGGCAGTGCAGTCTTGTGTTGCTGTGCAGCCTGGATTAATTGCTTTGGGGGGTGCTCTGGGGGTGAGATTTCTCTGCGGCCCACCAAAATTTTCTCATGACCCACCGGTTGACGACTGCTGTTGTAGTCCAACCCTCTGCTCACCATTTCAGTCAAAATCTATTATCATAACAGATACAGGTAATCTTCGACTTACAAACATTCGTTTAGTGACCATTCACTAAAGTCACTAAAATGGCACTGGAAAATGATGGCCCTTCAAATCTACAACTGTTGCAACATCCCCATGATCAGCCAATGCTCACATAACCACCTTGCATAGCAATGGAAATTCTGGTCCCAATTGTTCTTCGTAAGTTGAGGACCACCTGCATAATCTCTCTTTAGGAGCTATTATAGCGTATAGTATCTATAATATAGTACTCAGGAGATCTTTAATCCCGGGCATCTAGATCAAACTTTATTGAATCCCTGTCTCTAAATAAGCAGCTAATCCAATACTGTAACTCCAAAAGCTAAGCATAGGAAATAAATTACAGTTTATAGGGAGGAAAATATTTTCTGAGGTCAGCGCAGTGAAAAATGGCAGACAGGAACCCATTGAAAATGGTTGCTCCATGTTTGGCTGGAGCACCTAAGATGGTATGGTTGCCACAGGCGCATGGAGAGCATTTCTCCAGACAGAATCTGAGTGAGGACATCTGAACCACCCAACAGATAGGGCCATGGACAATTAGACTCATAATGTACTCCCAACCAATATTAGTGTAAAAGTAAAAGCAGGACAATATAGCTTAATTCAACCAACCGTAGCTAAAAATATTGGCTTAGGGTGATAAATGAACCCAACCAAGCTCATCTATTAGTTCCACACACCTTCCAAAATGTTATTCAATCAAAGATCAGGGGGGAAAATAAACATCTAGACATGGTGTAGGAAACAAGACCTCCGGTCTTCGTGAATATTTTAAGAAACTCAGAGTTGTGGTAGTGCTACTTTAACTTCCTCTTCCATTCATTCATACTAACTCACTATGACAGGACCCACTCTTTGATTCAGAGAACATCAAGGGGAGGTTTTATTTTTATTACAAATCCTTTAATACCTTTGAACTCCTGGAATATTCTGGAAAGGTTTTCCATTACTATCCCATATTGAGAGTTATCGTGGCCTGAACGCCACCAGTCAATTTAAGGAGCATCAGCCTTTTTCCACTTCTTTAAGAACGTGGAAAATAAACTGCAGGAGGAAGTTATTAAGAAAATTATGGACTGTGCTGAAATGAGTAAATTGACATTTGAAATTAGAGAGCAAGAAAATAAACAATTTTATATGATATGGGATTTGTTTTATCAATGGTTGGATAAAAAAGACATGGTAATGTAATAGATTAGATAATTTTGTAACAGATTGATATAAAATATAATATAGACATATATATAACCATTGGATGAAAGTACAATATAAACTTCAAAATAAAATTTGGAGTATCTCGTATAAAATGATGGAATAAATAGTTTAGTCATGGATTTATTTATTTATTTATTTATTAATTACATTTATATACCGCCCTTCTCCCAAGGGACTCAGGGCGGTGAACAGCTCGTCTAAAAACCCCACAAATACAAAAGTTAAAAAGTAATTAAATATTAGAATCAGCTGCAGACTAAAATTAAAAAACCCTCCCCCCACCCTTAAAACCCAATTTAAAGTTAAAAATGGAGATCAAATTTAAAATCATTATCTCAGCCCAGGCCGGCCTGCTCAAAGAGCCAGGTCTTTAACGCGCGCCTGAAGGCCCTCATGATGATTAATAATTGATAAATATATAAGCATATGTTAGTTTGACAATGTGAAAATTTATATAAGCTGTGAGTAATGACTACGAAAGGATAGCACAGAAGATTTGTAACCAACTGACACACTATATGTATATAAAATGGAAGATGGTTTTATGTTTTGTTTGTATAGGTTTGTCTTAAAAAAATAAAAACTTTTATATATATAAAAAAAAGAATGTGAAAAATAAACGAATAGCCTTCTATCCTAGTTTTTCCTTTTCTACAAGATCGCCATTCTTATTTTTTCTTCCACCGGCCAAATGTGACTGTTCCTTCCTATCTTGGGTCTCAATTCTTTCCACATCTCCTATAAATGCTTTCTTTTGAATAGATTGGTCTTCTCCATTCATCATGAGAAGCCACTGACCTACAGAATCTATGAGGGGGACCAGCCAGAAAAGTAAAGATCTTAGTTATAATTATGAGCTTAAATTGTACACACATAACTACCATCATGTCTTTGGACACACACCAATGCCCGAGAGTCTACCTTAAAGTTAGGTCTGGCCTTATCAAAGTTGTTGTTATTGTATCCCTGTGTAGAGAACAGATAAACATGGTCTGGCTAGCTCTTGATCTTGCCCATCTGGCTAAATTCTAAGGTTAATTAGCAAAGAGGAAGGGTATGAATTACAACTTGAGGAAATGGGTTAAAGGGTAGATGGAACCAAAGAGGTGAGTTTAGCTTCTATCTCTTTATTTGACAGGCCTGATGACCTGCCCCATTCACAAGGGACTTGAGCTGGCCAAAGAAAATTCCCGACAAAAAAACTATTAACTATTCTTGATAAATCAGAACAAGCATCCAAAGTGCAGAAAGCGAAGCTAAATCTTCAAAGAGGAGCCAAGGCAGGTGCCCACAGTCAACTATTAAAGCCATGTTCGTGCCCAAGTTTACAACGGCACACGGCCGCTTAACGTTCGGAAGCTTGGCAACCGATTCATATTTATGACGGTTGCAGTGGTCACTCGATCACTTTTTGCAACCTTTCTGACAAGCAAAGTCAATGAGGAACTGCAAGGATTCATTTTAACAACTGTAGCAAGGAAGGTCGTAAGATGGGGCAAAACTCACTTAGCAAATGTTTCACTTGAGCAACAGCAACGTTGGGCTGGACGTATGTCAAGGACTACCTGCATTTCAAAAGGCAGAGCCGAGATCTACCGAAGGAGGGAAGGAAAAAAGGCGTTTGGAATTAAATAATTAGGCTGGCCTTATACCAAACAGCATAGAAGCCATTTACAGTAAATATTATGAATGGATCTGGCTGGGTTTCTTCATTCTCTCTCCCTCCCTCCCTTCCAAAACCTCTTTTCTTTTTCCTGAGCTAAGTAGAAATTTGGCCTTCAGACACGACAGTACTCTGTAATTTGCATGGCTGATGAAGTCTATCGCCTGCGACAGAGACATGGAGTCAGTTGGCTTTAGTCTAACCACTAGAGACAGGCAGGGCAGCCTTCTTTGGTGTGTGCGTTTGTGTTTTTTCTAGCTATAAAGCAAACTCATTCACGGTCTGCGTGGCTCCGGCCTGCTGGCTTTTAAAGAAAATACAATTAAGCTTCAAAAAAAAAATTTTTTTTTTCCTCTTCTTCTCCTCTTTCCCTCCCTCTTGCATTCTTCCTCTTTGGATTGTTTGCAGCAGCAGTAATTGATTACTTGTCATAATTAGAGGGCAGCAGTGACTAATGAAGCATTTATGAATCAATTTTTGTTGGCTTTTCAAATATTCTTGTAGACATTGTATGGAGACTGGGGGTCTTTTGTTTTTCTGGGCCCCCTCTCTAAGTACTGTACACACAGACGATCCTCCCCCCCCAAAAAAAATACTTCCAGGCACTCCGTGCTTATTTACACTTTATTATAGTTCCATTAACCTGTAACCTAAAGCATTTACGTGTTCCTTAAACACTGCAGAGAGAACATGTTCCATCTGATCCTTACATTTGGAGATATGAAGATATCAAGTTGGGGAAAATGTTTTGGACTTTCATGCAAGATGAAAAAGAATGAATATTAATTCCTAAAAGCAGATTTCCCCAATGGCCCGGGATCTCAGACTTAGGTAAAAGCAGGTTGGAATCACAGAGTTGGAAGGGACCTTGGAGGTCTTCTAGTCCAGCCCCTGGCTCAAGCAAGAGACCCCACACCATTTCATTCAGACAAAATGGTTGTCCAATCTCTTCTTAAAAGCTCCCAGTGCTGGAGTACCCACAACGTCTAACTTCTGTCAAGAAATTTCTCCTTAGTTCTCGGTTGGTTCTCCCTCTTGATTAGTTTCCATCCATTGCTTCCCCATTGATTTTGCTTGTCAGTGGGTCGCAAAAGGAGACTACACAACTCTGGGACACTGCAATCATAAATATGAATCGGTTGCCAAGCATCTGAATTTTGATTGCATGATCTTGGAGATGTAACTGTGAAAAATGGCCATGTCACTTTATGGAGTGCTTTGTAACTTCGAAATCAGGAGTCTCCCAGCTTGGGAGTTTTAAGCCTTGTGGACTTCAACTCCCAGAATTACCCAGCCAGCATGAGTAGCTGAGGAATTCTGGGAGTTGAAGTCCGCAAATCTTAAAAAGTTGCCAAGTTTGGAGACCCCTGCACTAAATGAACTGTTGTAAATCAAGGATAATCTGTAACTGTCTTGAGGAAGGCAGGAAAATCCAGAGTCCAGCAATGTACAAGTGGTATACTACTGACCTCTGGAGAAACTAGACTCTTTGTGCAAATATCAGTAGGGTTTGAACCAAATCTCAACAGATTTCAAAACAAAGCCCAGCAAGCAATACATTTTATAAGGCCTACTCCATGCCAGTAAGACCTAATAATGGGTCATAAAGAATTATTCTTTTTTAAAGAAAGATACTTCCACATCTAAGACCAAAATTTGTTTTATTAAATCTGTGTTCTAAACGGAACGGTGCTATTATTAACTTCAAATGGTCAGTAAATGAATGATTTGTGAGGACTACTGTACCTGTGGGACCACCTCTTTTGCTGCCTATCGGCTCCCTTGCTCCACCTGATGTTTTACATTTCTGAAACATTCTTCTTTAATTAAAGGTAAAAGCCAGCCTCTCGTATCAACTTACATACCTCAAAACTGGTCCCTCAAGCTGTCTTAGCAAATAATTTTAAACAAATAAATTGTGCAGGGTTGCAACCCAGCATTTGAGCAAAGAGCACCCTTCCCCTGTCCCCTAAACATCAAAGGTAACTGAGAAGAAAGAAAGAAAAAAAAACCATGTGAATCTACAAACTAGACAGAGTGGAAGCCTGTTTGTTAGGTGTGTGCTGTGTAGCTACAATTGCCAAGCAGCCCCGAGAGGCTGAGCATTTCAAAAAAAAAAAAAAGTGACCCACTTAAGATCCAAACTAAATACATCCCCAAAGTTTTCCTCCCAGTTTCATTGAACTTGAAGACGACCAGGGCACAGCAGAGCAACATTAAGTCATCGTAATTTTAAAACTGTTTATTCCTTATCTTTTAAGAAAATAACAGCCGGAATATGGCATTTGTGCATTAAGTGAATTCCGAAAGGTTTTTCTCCCTTGGGAAAATGCAACTGATAAAAATCATCTTTCCAGATCATCAGGCAAGGCTTCCTAAACAAACAAATAAATCTTGTGGGTTTTTGGTCTGCTTTTGAACTTTTGCAGGCTTTTTGCAAGCGCGATGCTACCCTACCATATTAAGGTCCCAGAATTGGGGGGAGGGGGGGAGGGGGAGGAAGGGGAAGGTATCTGTTAGTCACCCCCATCCTTCGTATTTGACAGATGACATTTCTAAAACTTTGTTCACGAAGCTTGCCAAGATGTCTAAATTAAGAAGGCTTGTAAAAAAAGACAGCCAAACACCCGTCCCCTCCCCTTCCTAAACGGAGTGTAGCAATACCAGATTAATGCCAAATATTTAGCAGCGTTCATTTTTCCTCCTTCCCTGCAGACGGCATTCTTTCCAGCTACTCTCAGATTGCACATTAAGGGTGGGAGCAAAAAAACAGAGGAGAGGCAGCTCATTTTAGCGGCTGCAACACGGGATCTGCTTAGAAGACCCCCAAAACTTAGGGGATTTCCCTAAAGCCTCTCAAATAAAACAGCATTCTCTTTTTTTTTTCTTTTTCCTAAGAGAAGACAGCAAAGGAAAGTTTCTTCTAAAGCCAAGGAGCCATTTTTTCTTTAAAGATGGGTGGACAAGTTATTTCTGCACACAGAAGTAGAGATCCTTGTGCCTTATTATCAAGGATGAGAAACTGGGCAGACGAGACAGGCTGCTGAACGTTTACCAAAATTGCCAACCAGTTAAAAGTTCCCGGATTTGATAGAGGAAAAATATCTCCTGTTCTACCCCACACGCCCTCTTCCCTCCGCCAGCCCTTCTCCCTCCCTCCCCTTCCTTCGTGCTTCCTTCCTTTACAACCTAATACCCTGTGTCTCCTCTGGCCAGGCCTTTACTTAGAGGCAAAACCAGCATTCAGCGCCAGTCTGGAGACAGACTGCAGACTGGAGAAGTTAATCATTACTTCTGTCTGCCTTCATAATCTAATCACTTCTGTGCCTCAGCGTATACAGAAAAGGCCATTTCTCTTTCTCTCTCTTTCTCTCTCTCACACACACACACACACAGAGACACACATGCAAACAGACAGGCTCAACAGCTTTCGCCAAGCCGGTGCCCTTTGGATGCGTCTCCTGTAGACCGGGAATCGTGGGACTTGTAGTGTGAGCACCTCAAGGAAGGGCACCTGAAGGAGGAAAACAGAGATTTGGCTAGAAAACCCTGGGCCGAATTCGTTTCCTTCCCCCAACTGGGAGTCTTGGGCCCTTACTCCGCCCCGAGAATGAAAAATTATGGGGGGGGGCAAAAGGGGGCTCTTTTCCTAAAAAAAAATAAAAGAGGAGGTTGCATTTATGATTTCCCTCCCGCAAACCCTCCTGAACGCAGGGAGTTAAATCTGACATCTTCGAAAGTAATTAATCCTCCCCGCATTCCTGGGAAGCTAATGGCACAAAACAAGGAATGGCGAGGGGAGGGGAGAGGAATGAATGACTTTTTCGTTTACTTTAAAAAAAAAACAGGCTAGACAGCACTTTATTCTTATTACAAAGCTGTCCTAAAGAAGATGAGCTGGCTGATCTTTTTGCTGCTAGTAAAAACAAGACTGTTGCCTCCTTGTTCACCTCCACCGTCGTCAGCTCTCTAGGGCTAGGGCCGTGATGGCGAACCTGTGGCACATGTGCCATAGGTGGCACGCAGAGCCATTTGGGCATGCGAGCCCCAGCCACATTTACATGCACTGCCCATGTGCGGGCCTCCCAGCTGATTTTTGGCCGTTTTTGAGATTGTTTTTGCCCTCCTGGAGGTTCAAGGGAAACCTCTGCTGCCCCAGGAGGCCGAAAAACGGCCCTTCCGGAAATATTGGAAGTGCCGAAACGGGCCCATTTTTCGGCCTCCCGAGGCTGCAGAGGCTTCCCTCGAGCCTCTGGGGAGAAAAGGGCCCGAAAATCAGCTGGGGGTGGGGGTGTTGCATGCGCATGTACGGGGGAGGGGGCACAGTGCATTGCATTGTGGATGCCGGCACGCGAGCTTTCGGCACACCACAACAAAAAGGTTCGCCTTCACTGGGCTAGGGTAATCCACCTGATACTCCATACCTCCCCTCTTTGGGGGGGGGTGGGGGGAGTTAACTACAACTCTCATCATCCTTTGCCACGGGGAGCAGAGATCCCAAGTCATAGGCAGGGAGTCTGAGGACCTCAGTTGGGGCTTCTCCATGCAACTAAGGCAGGTAGTGAAAGATAAAATCCCAAAGGGCCATTAAAAAAAACAACCTAACAAATACAGGTAGTCAGTCCTCAACCTACAACAGTTCATTTAGTGACCGTTCAAACTTACCACAACGACGCTGAAAAAAAAAGGGACTGTTTTTCATGCGACTATTTGCACCGTCCCTGTGTTCACGTGATCAAAATTCGAACACTTGGTAACAGACTCATGAGGGTGGCTGTGTGTGTGATCCCCTTTCTGACAAGCAAAGTCAAACGGGGACTCCGGATTCACTTAACAACCGTGTCACCAGCTTAACACAAATGCAGGGTGATTCGCTTAACAAGCCGTGGCAAGAAAAGTTGTATAAGTGAGGGCAACAACCACCCCACTTAACAAATGTTTCTTTACTTGAGCCACCTAAATTTTCGGCTGCATTGTGGTCATAACATACGACCACAATGGAGCCCCAAACTTCTGTTGTTAAGAGAGTTTTGTCCCATTTTACAACCCCTCTTTGCCACAGTTGCTCAGTGTTATCACTGTAGTCGCGAAGTTAGCAACCCGGCTGTAAAGTGAATCTGTTTTCCCCATTTTGAGTTTGCTTGTCAGGAAAGGATCACGTGACCCTGAGGTAAATATGAGCTGCACAACTTCAAATAGTCACTATATGCGAAGTTGTAAGTCAAGGATTAGCTGCATATAATAAAATCCAAATTAAATCCAGTTGTAGTTCAGGCATTAAGTCAGGTCTGATTCTTTGTGACCAGAGCACACCAGACCCCCTTGTCCTCCCTACATACTCCCATCTCCGGGGGTTTGCGCCCAAATTCAGTTTTGTTGCACCCATGGCACTATCTAACCACCTTCATTCTCTGCCATCCCCTTCTCCATCTTCCTTCCATCTTCCCCAACTTCAGGGTCTTTTCCAATGAGTCATTTTAAAGGGAAACAGGCTAGCAAATAAAATAGAGGTAAGTCCTAGGGTTACAACAGCAATTGAGAGTGGAATTTCCACCGCTGTGCATTTTTAAAAATGTAATGTGGCATGGCCAAATTGCTCAGGCAATTCCGCCACTCTCAGTTGGCTGTTGTTAAGTGAGGACTGATGGGAAGAGGCAGGAATCTAGACATGCAGGCCAGTGGATGAATTACAGGCATTACAGACTGGTGAGAGTGTTGGCTAAGATTTATATGGCAGTATGAAGAAACTTGTTAAGCTGACCAATTCTCAGTCATTGCTATAGAATAGACTGGCTGAGCAAGTTCCTTCCAGAAGAAAATTTCAAACCAGGAACTGCTAATTTGCAGTCCAATTTCTTAGCCAACTCTATTTCACTAGCTCTCAATTACTATTAGAGCACAGTAAGCCTCATTAAACTCTAGGGGACCTATCTATCTAAGAAGATTTCAGAGGATTGCATTAAAAATGTCCTGACGTAGTTGGGACATGTGAATTTGCAACATTGGGCTCTCATCTGGTTGACCTACTTGATGACAGTGAAATGAGAACAAGTGAGCAATCTTTTCAAAAAGATCTTTTCATCTTTTTTTTAAAAAAAAGCAAGAATGGTCCACAATCATAGAAACATCTTTTTTCTCTTTGCCGTTTTTGGCTTTTTGCTTCTAAAATCAACATATCCAGTGAAAGCGATAAGAGGCCCTTTCCTCATAAGGCAAGGACCGGCTCCTTAAATGTTCCTTGCTTTGGGCTCAGCAATCAAATGCCTTTATCTATTCTGACAAAAGATAGCATCAAACAGGTTTCTCCAACAAATAACTGCGAGGCAGAAGTCAAGCAGCATCTCTGAATGGCAACCAGAAAGAAACTATTTTATCTTGGTGCTATAATAACATAACACCTCTTCTCCGCTGGCTGCACTGGCTTCCTGTGGCCTTCCGGATTCGTTTCAAGGTGGTACTTACAGTTTTCAAAGTGCTCCATGGCTCGGGACCTGGATACTTACGGGATCGCCTGCTGCCACCAACAACCTCCCGCCACCCAGTACGCTCCCACAGAGTTGCCTTGCTCGGGGTACCACCACTGGATCGCTGTCGTCTAGCAGCCCCGAGACTACGCGCTTTCTCTGTGGGAGCCCCATCCCTCTGGAATTGTCTCCCCCCGGGATATACGAGCCATGTCAGACATCCTAACCTTCCGTCAAACAAGCCGGTCTAGCCAAATAAGATCATTGGGGTTTATATTTTGGAAATTTATAGGGGTGATTCTTGGCCATCTTGATTATTTACCTGTTTTCGTTTCTGTTTTCTGTATTATCTTGTTTGTTGAGTGTACACCGCCTTGAGTCCCTTTTTGGGAGAGGGAGCGGTATAGAAGTACAAATAAATAAATAAATAAATAAATAAATAAATAAATAAATAAATAAATAAATAAATAAATAAATAAATAAATAATATTTGGCTAAGGAATGGGACATCTCGCAAATGAAAGAACATGTCAGTAAGAAAACATTATCTCTTTCAGCCATCTAAAGTGCATTAATTTGAGGAAGTCTGCTTTAGGTAATTTTCAAATATTCATCCTGGGGTAATCTTCCTATTCCATCAGGTTTGCTATGGAAATCCTTGATACCCTTAGTATTGCTAGATTTACTCTGGAAATCTATCCATCCATCCAAGTCCCATTGATACCCCAGGAGGGTAAAGGAAAAACTGCCCTGAATTATTCAACACAAACACACAAACACACAAATACACACACCTATTCTGGAACAGTGTTTTCCAACCTTGGTGATTTTTAACACATGTGGACTTCCAACTCCCAGATTTCTAGTACTTGGAGAATTCTGGGAGTTGAAGTCTAGACATCTTCAAGTCATCAAGGTTGAGATGTGCTGTTCTAGAATATGAACCTGGGAGACGGTTGCAGTCATGTGATCCCGGGGTCATGTGATCGCATCTTTCGCGACCTTCTGACAAGCAAAGTCAATGGGGAAAGCCAAATTCATTTAACAACCATGTTACTAACTTAAACACTGCAGTGATTCGCAGTGGCAAGAAAGGTCATAAAATGAGTCAAAACTCACTTAACTACTGTCTCACTTAGCAACAGAAATATGGGGCTCAATTTGTGGTCGTAAGTCAAGGGTGACCTGTATCCTTTCCTGCTATCTTTAACGTATTGTATATACTGGGGAAAAAAACAGCTTCGCTTTTCCTTGGTTAGAATTCCTCTGGAATAGTTTATAGATGCTGCTAAACTTGTGATCTTGCTCAAGTTCTTGCTATTTGTCTATCAAACTTACTGAAAGTTCCAGAGCATCAAAGAGTATCTGCAAATTAAGTCCACCCACTTGCCATTCCAAGTGATACAGCCCGAGGACATCTTTAAAAGCAATAAAGTGAAAGCTCTTTAGACATTCTCGGCTCAGGTTGATTGGGCTTCAGAAGTTAATGAGCTTCTGCCCATGTGTGACTACGCAACTTGCCATAAATTGAATCTGGAGCTCTTTAGCAGGCAGATATTAAATTACTAGGCAACAAACCTCTACTGAAACTTGGCCACTGCTTTGATTTGGAAAAAGATTTGGACAAGAAAAACAATATGAATCTATTGTCAACAGAAGAGGGTCTTCTAACAAATGACAGGTAGTCCCTGACTTACAACTGTTCATTTAGTGGCCGTTTGAAGTTATGCCTTCAGTGAAAAAAGAGGGACTTATTACTGTTTTTCATACAGACAACCTTTGCAGCATCCCCATAATCACGAATTTGGATGCTTCGTAACCGGTTCAGATCAATGATGGTTGAGATATCCCAACCTTTGAGACCACCTGACAAGCAAAGTCAACAGGAAAGCCAGATTCACTTAACAACCATCTTGCTAATTTAACCATTGCAGTGATTCACTTAACAACTCTGGCAAGAAAGGTCGTAAAATGAGGCAAAACTCACTTAACAACTTCTTGCTTAGCAACCAAAATTTTCCGGCTCAATTGTGGTCATAAATCAATTACTACCTTGTATCATCAGGATTAACCCATGCGTGTTTATCAGATGCCTATTTTATATACATGCACATTCTGTTTGGATAGATCTATTTATAGGTATAATCTTTTGCTTAATCTGAATAAACAAATAAACGCTCTTTTTGAGCGAGCCAGGAGAAGTTGAACCCAAGGAAGCCATTTCTGTTCTCCAAATAGATCTCAAAAGTCTTAACCTCCTACCAAAGGGTCTTCAGTCAACCACATTTTTCACGGAAACTTCTTCCCCATGTAATAAAAAAATAATGATTGATGATAAAAATGTAATTGACAATGATTAACAACAGAAAAGGAAAAATCTGTCAAGCAACCCAAAAGACTACGCCTAATTCTCACTTGTTGGCATGCAGCATGCCACTAGATCTAAGGCAGTCAAGAAAAGAGATCCATGTTTTGCTTCCTTGCGTTTGTATACATTTAAGTGGAACTTTGCATTAAGTTCCTGCCAAAGCAGAATTGCGGCTGGTGGTTTTATATTTTTTTAAAATCACGCCAGGAAGAAAAAGGAACAACCAACTGGATGAAAAATGTCAATTTGTAGGCACTTTTGGAATAGATAAAGCAAAATTTAGTTAAGTATCATGAATGAAACCAGGAAAGGTTCCTTCACACCTGCAAAGATTCTCTTCTGTAACACAATTTAAGTATTTCTTTAGATTGCCTTGACCCCTCCAAATGGGGTTTTAAGTTCATTTTAAATATTTCTTAGGTAACTGTGGGCAGCATGAGCATCTCTTCTATATATGGAACTTTCCAGAAACAGGAGGAATACTTCCTCATATCAGTTGGAATGCCTTTTCCTCAGTTCTCCTATAGTTTTCTCCTTTTTGTCCACCCCGTACTCATACTGGATCTATCAGAAGACTGGGTGGCCAGAGCTTTTTAAAGTTTGTTTGAGGCTTCCATTTTTTACTATCACCATTCGTCCCTCCTAAAGATTTTCCCCAGTGTATCTTTTTCAAATCCCAGAATTCCCCCAGTCAGCTTTATTGTTGCTGAGAATTCTGGGAAGTGAAGACCATACATGTATAATCTGAAGTTTGGTTGACTTGAAACACTGAGAATCGGATATAGGCACCATTTCAAGGATGGATCATATATACAAGCTATAGAAATAATGATACTTACAAAAGTGTCCTGGAAATAGAGAAAGTGAATAGAAAAGGATTTTATAAATTTCATTCTTTAAAGACTCACAACAAGCAAGAACTATTCCCTTTGTTATCCTCACAGAAAAAACTGCTTCAACAAATATCTGAACCAGATCTTTGCAATATGGCAAATTTATGCATACTGGAACTGCAGCATTTACAATTCTAATTCAATAGAAGAGAACATCTGTAGCTCAGGGTTGAATTGTGAAGTCTTTTGGCTGTCCCTGAGCTTGGTTGTTTTCTTGCAGACGTTTCATTATCCACAGCTTTGGATGATGTGAAGATGCTATCCAGTTGGGCAATGAAAGATTTGCAAGAAAACAACCCAACTGGGAGAACAGCAAGGACCCCACAATTCTAATTCAACATGTTTATTGGTATAAGAGATTTTCAAAAGCCTTGCTAACTTTTGTCCGTGCTTCAAACCATCATTTATAAATCAAAATGCGTCACATTTTCATGTAAGGTGATAAGTCAACTCTTAGGTGATGGGCAAATTGTGCAGGACCAGCCCATCTGATTTTTTTCAATGAAGAGTCAAAGCTCATTTTTCCAAAGGTCATTTTTTTAGCAGCTCTTTTTAGAGATCCATTCCCAAGATACACCTAATTTTTCAGGCCTAAATGAAAGATATCTAAAATCCACTCATTCGGTGTGTACATTTCATTCAGTCTAAAATTATGTATGGAGAAACTGCAGACGTAACAGCTGAAAAACAAGACACACAACACTAACGTGTAGATTTTCAATTGAAGGAAGTTTCAAAATTGTGCCGGTGGGTATAGGTGGAGGGCGAAAAATAAAATAAAAGAGCCAATGAAACAAGCCAAGCCACCTCAGTTTTTGTTCAAAAGGCTTAACTAACTATGCAGCGTAGTGGTGCCTTGCTGTGTTTTGACAAACCTTCTCATACTGACAACTACAACCCCAGGCTTTCATTATTATGAAAACAAACCAACGCCAAAAATGAAAGAGAAAAAAAAAAGTCAGACGGAAAAACACTCTTTGCCGTCTTCTCCTACACAATCCATCTCCGTGTAGAAAACCAGTTTGGTGTAGTAGTTAAGATGCTGACTTAAAAAAACCAAGAGATTTCTAGCTTTAGGCACAAAAGCCATCTGGAAGTTGATCACCAGTTTTAATCCTGACTTAGGCAAGAAAGCCGTCTGGACAATTTGCAGCCGATCACCTGGAGATTATGAGTTCTAGTCCTGCCTGGATGATTTGGGGCCTACCACCAGGTGACTGTAAGTTCTAGTCCTGCCTTTGGCACACAAAAGCCGTCTGGACAAGTTGGGGGCCTATCACCAGGTGATTGTGAGTTCTAGTCCTGTCCTAGGCCTGAAAGCCGGCTGGGTGACTTTGAGAGACCAGTCTCTCTTAATCAGTTCAACCCACCTCACAAGGTTGTCACTGTGGGAGGAAAAGAGAGAAGAGGAAGGTTGGTATTTATTTATTTTATTAAATTCACACGTCGCCCATCTCATAGTTCGAAGCAACTCTGAACAGCTTATATACAGTGTATTGTGTATGCTTGCCATCTTGAGTTACTTATAAAGTAATGGAAGGTGGGATAAAAATAAAATAAAATAATAAAATAAAATAAAATAAAATAAAAAGTTACTTGGCTAGCGAAGACTAAGTTTCTGCTTTGTGCTCACTCAAAAAAGGATGCCTGTAATCCAGGCAAGAAAAGCATCTGGTTCTTGATGTATATGAATCTGGGAAGCCAATCAAATTAGATGCAAATGCAAAATTAAAAAGATAGCAATAAGTGATACTCTCATTACCATCTCATTCTTCCACGTATCGGGCAACTTGCCCTTAGTAAAAGTCAGATTCACGCATCCAGAACGACTAACTCTGAATACATAACTAAAACTCCACACAAACTATGAGGACTGGATATTGATTGTCAACTCATTCATTCCAAAGGGCACAATTTGTCTTGCACTCCAGGGGAGACTGGAATTACAGTACAAAACCAACCCAAGGGCCTGTGTGCAATAATTGCATGAAATTAAATGGCAATTTGCATATCATTTTCATGAACTTAGGATGGGCCAAATTATCACTGATGTGCATGTTGGTGCATTGGTTTGGCTGAACTCTCATTCCAAAAGCTTGAAACTCATAAAGAGGGCACATTTTATCGTCTCTGGTGTTTTTGAGATAAAGCCAAGCTTTATCAGATTTAAAAAAAAAACTTAATTCAGAGATTCTTAATAAAGATAAATTTCTGGATTTGATACCAGAAGTCTTCCTTTTAGGTTTGATAGAGAAAGATCTTGGAATAAAATTCGGGATTTCATTACTATTTATATGGACAGCAGAGAAAACATTACATGCACGAAGATGGAAAAGAGATACTAATTCACACCATGGAAGAAAGGATGATAAAGATGATAAATTGGCCAAGATGGAAAAATTGACTTTAATTAAAGAGAAAATTTTATCTTGTTTTATTTGGAAACCATGTACGGAGTTTGTGCTCGAAACTGGGAGGGGAAACGAAGCTTTGATTTTAGGTTTTGATGATTACAATGACTTTGTTGTTATTGAAATGACCTGAAAAACTGAGAAAAGAGGTTGAGGCTGTAATATTTTTTGTACTTTATCCTACTGAAAAAAGTTGGAAGTCACTTTTTCCCCTCTTTCCTTTCCCTTTTCTTCCAAATACCTCTTCTTTCTTCTTTAACTTTTCTAACTTTTCACTTTTACTTATATTTTATCTGAATAAATTTCTTTAAAAAAAAAAAAGCTTCAAAGATTGGGAATACCTGTAAAAAAAAACCCTTTGGATTTAGACCTTCAAGTTGAGAAAATCCAAGGATCTGCAGACAGGATTTCACAAATGTTGACTATCACAGCTAGACTATGAATTTCCAAAACAAACTCTCGTCCATTTGATCGTAGACAGAAACACAAAACTCAGCTCCATCTGTGACTAATCTTAGCCAGGCCATTTCACTATCTCATTCTTATCAAAGGTTAGGTTGGAATTTATCTCTAATGTGGTTTAACTTCTCAGCAGATCTGCAAACACTTTCTTAAGACATCTCTCTGGAATCCAAGGTTAGCTGGAAAACAGGAAAATGTTAGGATCTGGGAGAGTTTACTGTCGTGTCCCTCTGAACCTACCTACCTCTCTCTCTCTCTCACTCACTCTCTCTCTTCCTAAGTAGTCAGAATAACAAAATCCTACAAAAGAGCAGGAAGATTTAGGATCAAGGTCACTGCTTTCCTGATTAAGATGGGAGACAAAGAAATGTGATTACATGATCATTAGCAAGAAACAAATCCCCCCTTCTCCACATTTGCTTAACGGAGGGGTTATTTGCAGATTTTTTGCAGGCACATTAGAGGCCAAATCCACCAAGATTGCTATAAAAGTAACTTGTGTGTGTGTATGTGTTCTGATGGGGGGGGGGAGCTTTCAAAGGAATTCCTGGGGAAAAAACAATGAGTAAGAAAAGCAGGATAGTTCCACGAATGAACACACTAGAGTGCTTTAAAGTGGAGATGAAACAGGGATGGATCCCACCCACCCTCCTCTTTGCAAGGTTAAAAGGGTAACGAAGAACCGAGCAAATTTTTATGAAGTCTTTCCTTTCTCTCTCTCTCCCCCCCCCCACTCCCCATCCGGCTCCACCGCCATCATCGTTTTCTCCCCCACCCACCCCCTCCTCTTGAAACCGAGATAATGACGCTTGGGTGGGAACCAACTTTTCAGTCTCAGCAGTAACTTTTTAACGGCCTTTTGAAGGGAAGCAGAGAGAAAAAAAAAATGCAAGGGGGAGAAGGAAAAAAAAGGAATTCTCACTAAGTCGAGACAGGAGGCAGCAGGCAGCGTTCAAGTAGAGGTGACTCTGCTATTCAAATGTTTTTTGAAATAATAAAAATAAAACCAACCCTTTCGAACAGCTCTTCCTGCACTCTTTCTGAACAGCGGGGTTGTTAAGAGGTTGACCTCCCCTCTTTCGGCCTTTTGTGATGCAACATCCTCTCCTTTTTCTCCATTTCCCCGGTTTTTTTTTTTAAAGAATGGGGTGGAAGTTACTGTTATGTGTTTAAGCAAACATAACCTCCCCTCCATTATCTCCTTAGATTGCTAACCCCCTTTAACCCGCTACAGGCTAGGCCTGAGAACTGCATTCTAATTACAAAAAATAAAACAAAACGTGACTTTTTTTTGGGGGGGGGGGTCATTTGGGGTAAACTCTGAAGAGGCTAATAATGCTTGCCCTAAAATATTACACAGGTCCACAAGCAAGGATTAGGAATATGCCCTCTAATTCAGAGGGCTCACTATGATTTGGGGGGAAAAATATCTCCCAAATTACCACCTCAAGCCACAAAACAGCCTGACCCATTTTGTGTCTCTGCGCTGCCAGCTAAGACATCTGGGGAGCAAATGTAAAAGCCAAGATGGCAGCTCCCATAGAGTGGCTGCCATCTTGATTTTTGACTTATTCCCTCTACTTCCGACTCTCTCTATACAACAATTGCAGCTGGGTGACCGTTGGAAATTTTGCTCACTTTGGCATTAAACTATGGTTAATTTTTGTCTTTGTTCTTATTGAACAGATGGATTCCCTTTCCAGGTCCTTGGTGCTCTCTGAGCTTGGTTGCTTTCTTGCAGACCTTGCATTACCCAACTAGGTGACATCATCAGTGCACTAGCAAGTGGTGTTACCTTGTTGGGAAATGAAACCTATTCTAGAAAACACCCAAGCTCAGAAAGCACCAAGGACCCCACAATTCTACTCTGAGCTACAAATATTCTCTTCTATTGGTACTAAATTTTAAACCATGGGTTTCACACATGAACTGCCGAGCTCAATGTGTCATTCCAAGCCCAACCAAACAAGCCACACAATGTTTGAGTCATATGGGATGTCACCCATAAGCTGTTAAATTCGCCTAATCTATCTCTCCTCCCCAGTTCAGCAGAGGTAGAGATCATATCGACAGAATCTCGCGCAACAATGCACCAAGGTGAACCTTGAAGGACATTACCTCAAGGCCCAGGTAATTGACAGCGGAGCGCCATGAATGCAGCTATTCAAATGTGACCGAGTTAAAAAATAACCAGAGAGTTTACAGAAATTGGTCCTTGCATCGCTTTGTGATTTTATGACAGATTTTTTACATCTCTTATTAAGAGCCTTAACCTGGAAGATCTGAATATGATCCAAAGTTGTGAAATGGTGTTGCAGCAGGGCAGAGCTTCCTGGTCACACAAAACAGTTGAATATGAAACACACACACACAGAGACGCACACACCTAGACTGACAACTAAAAGAAATATATTCCATGTAGGGCATCCTGATTAAAATTCCCTTGCACGAAGCTGCAGACAATGTGGCCCCACGTGATGAAATGACTTACACATTCCCTGCAGCTTAACACCAAACAAAATTAAGAATACACCCAAGATTGTGAATGTTGCTTAAAAGAACTAATTAAAAGCCAGCGGCTAAAGATCCCAAGAGCTGCCAAGCTTTTTTGGTTCTCACCATTTTGCCAAGTGTCCTGAAACAACACCAGCCCACATTCTTGTTTTTAACAACGCAGTTCCTGAACGGGTAGAAGACTGTTCCCCAGCGACACCTTAGGACAAATTCTATGGGAAAAAAAAAAAAACAACAACCAGCAACTGGCCGGTAAAAATGCCCGGTTATTTGGGTAAAAAGTTAAGGAAGTAAATATGAACTTTGCTTTCTTCCTGTGTCACAATTTGAATGAAAGCCAGGTAACTGCACTGAATATCATTGAACTGAAAATAAACTGCAAAGGAAACTATCTGAGACATTGGGCAGGAAGCCAACCTGCCTTCCATGGGGCACATTCAATGCAATTCAGAAACGTGGCCCTGGCTGGCATGACCTTTATTGAGGCATGACCTTCCTGAATCTTTGGGGAAACCTGAGGCCCAACAGTTAGGGAACAGTACTGAAAGGCTAGATTCCTGCCTTTCTTCAACACCATCTATGTTGAGACTATGTTCAAACTCCAGAAGAAGGACAAGGAAGAGCAACAAAGATAGTTAGGGGTACTGGAGGCTGAAACGTATGAAGAATGGTTGCAGGAATTGAGTATATCTAGTTTAATGAAAAGATGGACCTGGGGTGACATGAGAGCCGCATTCCAATATCTGAGGGGCTGCCACAAGGAATAGGGGGTCAACCTATTCTCCAAAACACAAGAAGCAATGGATGGAGGCTTATCAAGGAGAGAACCAACCTAGAACTAAGGAGAAATCAATCAATCTCAGAAGTTGTGGGTTCTTTAACACTGGAAGACAACAAAAGATTGGACAACCATTTGATTGGAATGGTATAGGAACAGTACCTACCTCTCCTGCTTGAGTGGGATTGGACTAGAACAGGGGTCTCCAACCTTGGCAATGTGAAGACTTGTAGACTTCAACTCCCAGAGTTCCTCAGCTGGCTGAGGAATTCTGGAAGTTGAAGTTCACAGGTCTTCACGTTGCCAAGGTTGGAGACTCCTGGACTAGAAGACCTCCAAAGTTCCTTCCAACCCTTGGTTATTCTGAAATTCAATATTTAGATTTTAGCCAGCCAGCCAACCAGCCACCTGGGCAGTTGCATATTACAGTCCTCAATCAACTCACCTTTACCATCCTAGAGATCTATCAATGGTCTTAGACTGCTGATACAACAGCAAAGCTGAAAATCCTGGCCTAACCTCAAGTTACTCAGGAACAAGAAGTCAAAGAGACTAGCACTTAGAAGAGAGTAGTCACAAAGGCTTTGGGAAAGATATTCAGATACCGTGATGTGTCTATGCATACAGAGATCAGAATTGCACAACCATGACATTCCCAGGGACACCATGAAAGAGAAATTCTGAAAGAACCAAAAGACGACAAATGAGACTTTTGAACTTTGGTGTTGAAGAAGACTCCTTAGAATATCATGGTCAGCCAAGAAAACCAACAAATGGATCATAACACAGATCGACTCAAAAGTTCTCACTAGAGGCACAAATGACCAGACTTGATTTAATCCCTCTTTGGACACATTATATGAAACAAGGTGATAAGTGATGGATGTGTCACTGGAAGATTTGGAAGGTCAGATCAGGACAATGCAGTTTAGGTTAGGACAATACAACACACGAGCTAAGTTCAAAGTTACCTGTTGCAACTCAAACAACTAATTATAGAGAGAAATTATAAAGCACGGAAGAATGACTGGAAGCAAAATCCATCCCAAATTATCCCGAAGCACCTGCGGGTTTGCATACTTAATGAAAGAAACAATGGAAGTTTCTTTGTCACACAGAATATCCCACATAAATGCATTTAGAAAAACCCCATGGCTGGCATTCCAGGACGACAGTCGGATCTTATGAAGAGAAACTGCAGGAAATTTCCATTGTAAATTGAGTTTATTCCCCAGCTTTTGAAGAAGCTTTGAGAAGGCCAGGCTGAGACTGACTACATAATATGATCTTCTGCAGCTCCCTCGATGGATTCCAGATGGGTTGAATTTCCTTCATCCTCCAGCCACATAATTATGGACCGTAAGAATTAAAGGAACGAGGAAAGCTGAGAAAAATTGCTTGGTGGATTGTGGGTTCTTTTTTTGACTTAACTTGCATGTTTAAGGCAGTAAATCTCAAGGTACAAGTAGCCCTCAATTCACAGTCACTCCTTTAGTGACCATTCAAACTAACAACGGCACTGAAGAAAGTGGCTTATGACTGTTTTTTTCACACGACCGTTGCAACATTTGCACATGATCAAAATTTGGGTGCTTGGCAAATGGTTCATATTTACGATGGTTGCAGTGTCCCAGGCTCAATTCTGGTCATAAGTTAAGGACGACCTGTATATTCTCAGTTCATCAAAGGCCATGTAAGCTACATAATCAACTTTATCGTCTTCCAGGTAAAACCATATTAGGAAGATAGAAGAAATTAATCTAAAGTGATCTCTATTTTCTGCCAGTCAATTATATGCCATACAGCAGCTTTCTTAACCTCTGGCTCTTCAGGAATGTGGCCTCGATTCCCAGAATTTTTAGCCACGCCAGCTGCATAATTCCATAAGTGGAAGATCACACATTTGAGTGCAATAAACAGACCTGTCACATACTAAAAGTTCTCCTTTTCTCCAATTCAATAATAACAATAGGCCTAGTTAGGACAACTATTACAGCTTCTCCTGCATCAACAGGTGGCACCGTGGTTAGAATGCAGTATTGCAGGCAAACTATGCCCATAGCCAGGCATTTGTGTCTCCTGATTGTCTCAAGGTTGACTCAGCCTTCTATCCTTCCGAGGTAGGTAAAAGGAGGACACAGATTGTTTGGGGGGGTGGGGGGGAGTGGGCTTAGGCTGATTCTGTAAACTGCTTGGAGAGGGCCGTAAAGCACTGTGAAGAGGTATCTAAGTGCTATTGCTACCACTCAGCATATACAACAAGGAGATGCACGAAGGGTTTCTTCATTGGGATGGGAAGGCACACATACGTTTATATATGATCTGTGGCAGACATGATGCAAAGGACTGTGTCACTTGTGCATGAGGTCATTCTGACACAATCCCAGCTTGTTCTAGAGACCTCTATGGTGGAGAATTCTACTTTAAGAACCTACATCACACAATGGCAGGATTCCCACGCGGCAGTAACCCACGATTTGTGGAATAAACCACAATTGGCTACATTCATACCATAGCAAACAATGGGTTCTCTTAATGACCGCAGTATTCGCTTCCTGAGTGCCATAGAAAAGGCCACAAAATCAGATCGAATACGTGGCCAACCTGTTTAATGACCATTATGACTTACGACCATAAATGGGCAGCCTCCATGGTGGTTGCAGCTCAAGGACTACTTGTACTCATACTGTTTAAATTAGGGGAGGGAAACGATGGCCTCTTGGTGGCTTGTGGACTTCAACTCCCAGAATTCCTGAGGTAACCATGGATTCTGTGAGTTGAAGTCCTTAAGTCATAAAGGGGACATCATTCCCTACTTCTGAATGGAAGCGTTTTCCATCTTACATAACCAGCCACTACTTGGTTTTATTTTAAGCAGGGTGGAAACCTGTCACTATTTTCTTGAGGAAAAAGGAAACTGGGAATCTTAAGTACCTGGTGAGGCACGCAAGATACTGGATTCTTCTTTTAGCTCCCTTCACTTGCTTTTCTCCCTTGACCGCAGCTATTTAAAATTATCCATCTGACTCAATTGCCAACCCTTTACATGTCGGAGGAAACCATCTCAAAATGCTGAAGTTTTCACCACTTCCTCTGGGTAAATTTTATTTAGCTGGCAGATACATAAATAAATTCATGCTCACAACTTTAGGGTTGTGTTAAGACTTTTCAAAACACACCTCTATGCATCGCTACACCAGGATCTTTGAAAAATAAGCTTGCAAGGTCTACAGATGCTACCAAGAAGCTTGTAAAAATTAGGAATGTGATATATAGACAGGCAAAAAGCTGCATTAGAAAACCACTCACCAAGTTTTTACCTAGCTCTTGATAGCAAGGGGCTGTTTTTAACAAGAATATGACTTTTTTCCTCCCTCTCTCACTGCAACTAAAATCCAGCAAATTCCCACCGAAGGCTGGCCTTTATTATTAATGGCTGCAGTCCAGATATGCCATGAATTTTAGATACCCAATGAATTTTAAATTGGTTGCAACTAACTTCCACTGCTTCTACAGAATTCGAGCTACAATTCTCCACACTTACCTAGGAATCATGAAGCGTGGCCAAATATAACAACCTCTCATGCCAAGCTGGGATATTTTAAATCCCACTCTTAGTTACAAGCAACTTTAATTGGACTGCGGCCAGTACTATAAACAATTAAACACAAATATTTTATCAATGGGGATCTCATACCAGCAGGGGTCAAAAAGCCAAAACAGGGCTATGCCTGCACAACTGACACTCTATTTTTTTTTACTTATTCCTTTTTAATGTCACGACATATATAAAAAGAAGTGGATTTATTTGCACTGTTGCCTCTGCCATCTTGGTTTCCCCTTGCAGGCACCCATTCTCACAAATTTCAATGAAGATGAAATCAAGAACTGCAGTGGATTAATAAAATCACTGGGAAAAAGCATCAGAACTGGGGATTCTTTATTTAAATAACTGTTAATCAAGTTCTTTCATTTGCTTTGTTAACTCCCAAAGGAATATGTTAATATTTCTTCCATACTAGGAGTAAGGGTTAAAAGCCTCAAGATGATTCACTTTAAAAGGAAATCCATATTTATGTTGCTAAGTGAGGCATTTGTTAAGTGAGTTTTGCCCCATTTTACGACTTTTCTTGCCACTGTTGTTAAGTGAATTGTTGCAGTGATTAAGCTAGTAACACGGTTGTTAAATGAATCTGGCTTCGCTATTGACTTTGCTTGTTAGAAGGTCGCAAAAGGTGATCATATGACCCCGGGGCACTGCAACTGTCATAAATATGAGTTGGTTGCCAAGCATCTGAATTTTGATCACTTGATCGAGGGGGATGCTGCATTAGTTCTTTTAAGTGTGAAAAACAATCCTAAGTCACTTTTTTCATTCCTGTTGTAACTTTGAACGGTCACTAAATAAATAGTTGTAAGTCAAGGACTACCTGTATTAGCAACTCAGGATTAAACCGTGTTTTTCAGAGATCATCAAGGACCCCATAGTTTGCTTCTATTTGTATTCTTCCTACATTGCCAGATCACTATTCATAGCTAGGGAATCAGCGACATGCATCGTAAAATACAAATTCCAACTATCTCTGGTGGAACCCCAGTTTGATATCCTTGCTATAGGTAATAATAATAACAGATAATCAGAGTTGGAAGGGACCTTGTAGGTCATCTAGTCCAACCCGCCACCCAAGCGGGAGACCCTACATCATTTCTGACAAATGACAGTCCAATCTCTTCTTGAAAGTCTCAAGCGATGACACTCCCACAACTTCTGAGGGCAATTTCTGTTCCATGGGTTGATTGCTCCCACTGTCAGAAAATTTCTCCTTATTTCCAGGTTGAATCTCTCCTTGGTCAGTTTCCATCCATTATTGCTTGTCTGGCCTTCAGGTGCTTTGGAAAATAGCTTGACCCCCCCTCCTCTGTGGCGGCCCCTCAAATATCGGAAGACTGCTATCCAGTCTCCCCTGGTCCTTCTCTTCACTGGACTACCCAGGCCCAGTTCCTGCAACCGTTTTTCATATGTTTTAGTCTCCAGTCCCCTTCAATGTATTCTTCAATGTATTCTTCTAATGCTGTCCATGAAATCTGTGGAATACCCAAAGATGCTTTCTGAAGAGGCAACTGTGCTTTCTGTTATTATTATTATTATTATTTTGAAGACGTTTCGCTTCTCACCCAAGAAGCTCCTTTGGCTCTGAAGAAGCTTCTTGGATGAGAAGCGAAACGTCTTCCAAGAAAAACCAGGAAAGTCCAGCGACCTCTTGAAAAAGCATCTTTGGGACAGCCACGACTGAGAATCTCCACTGATAAATCTGTGGAACATTTTTACAATAAACCATGAGGAATGTCCCTTCTACACTTTGCACAGCCTTTAAGTATAGTCTGTATGGAAGTAGCACTGGAGAAAGAAGGGACAAAATAAAATGAAAGTTTGGAACTCAAAATCTACATGAAATGACTCGCCCAATTCCCAGTCTCTCTTCCTACTGCTGACTTGGGTTACATTACACTGTCATGATCAGAAGATGTATGAAGAGAATTTCCTGAACTTTTCCCTAGCCTGGTAGGCATCCTGACTTTACTTCAAAGACATGGCTGCTCTCACCTTACTTCTGTCTCTGATAACCTTGTCCTTTTGTGGACTGGCCTTTTTTTTTTTAGATAAGCCATTTCAGGTTTCCGCACTCAGTTTCTTTTGCAAAAATTCAAGCAACGAGGGAATCTCCAGCTCATTTACTTAAAGAGAGTGTGGCTTATTTATGTGGGCATGGTGGATTTCCATAAATACCAAATAAAGAGATTTGAGGAGGGAGGGAGGGGAAGACTTAGTAGAGATAAGCTAAGACAAGTGGGTCTTTGTTTATTACAAAGATTATCAGTTGGTGTTAACATAAAAGGGAAGGGAAGAGACTGAAATATAATTGACATTTGTATAAATGACATCATGCTGAATCTGAGAGCTGGACACATAGCAATCTCCACTACCCATGTGGTAGCCAAGAATAGAAGAAGAAAAATAAGGAAATTATGGTGAAGAGACCCAGACGGGCAAGGTTTATCTCTTTATAATGAGTCCAGCAAGGATCAAAAGCCAGACAGGATTTTTGCAGAATTACTTTCCATCTCGTAATGAAAGACAATCAACCAACCGCTCTTCAGAAGTTTCTTATTTATAAAAAAAAAAGGGGAGGGAATGGAAGAATAATTAAAGCTATGCAATGCGTGAGCTGATCTGTAAGCAAGGGACACCAGATTGCAATAGATTTTTACGTCATGGGACCTAAGAGATAATCCTCAATTTATAACCATTCGTTTAGTGACCGTTCAAAGTTACAATACTGAAAAAAGTGACATGACTTCAATTGTGGTCATCAGTTGAGGACTACCTGTAAAGTTTTTCTGCCTTAACAAATAAAGATTATTTTTAAAAGCATTATGTTGGATCGAGCAGGTGCAACTTTCAAGCTACATGAAACCAGCGTTGAGGTTTTGGTATTTCACAAAACGAGAGGGGAGTAAGATGAAACAATTGTGCCAATGGACAGCTTACTCATTTACATTGACCTAGGTTTATTATCCTCACTTCCAACTGTCCTCATTTGCCCACGGTGACATCACAGCCTGTCGTAATACTCCCGGGTTGCTTTCTCCAGAATCTCACTCATCTTATTAATATAGTTACAAGGAACAGTAGCAGGTGACGAGCTCCCTGATATGTAAAAATATTTTGAAAGGAAAATCTCTCCCCTACCCCAAGTAATTCTGACAAGTCTTTTCTACTCCCCGGGGGAAATGTCAAGTTTCAACTCAACGCCTGATGACTGGAGAAGATTCAACTGGGCTCCATGCTCTTCCAAGCTGCTAAATAACTCAAGACTGGGGGGTAATTTGAAATACAATGGGAACACGCCACTGGAAATTTAAGTATTAACACGGAATGGCTGCAAACAATCTTGATAAAATAACTGTCGCCCATTCAGGCATCTCTAAAATATAGAGCGTTCCTCTGCATGTACCAGATGGCTAGATAACCTTTCCTCCAATCTTGCTTGGTAAATCAAATACTGAATTTATGTTTGCAGGAGAAAAGGGCGGCCAGCTTCAAACAATGCACAGGGCACCGCTTCGTGGGAAGACAAATAATGCATGCAAGCATAACTGGTCCACCAGTCAAATACTCAGAGGATGCCAACGCTACTTCAGAAAGCCATTGGAGAGTTGTTGGTGAATACAGGTAGGTCTCAACTTAGAACTATTTATTTAGTGACCTTTCAAAGTTACAACGGCATGGGGAAAAAAGTGATTTACAACCATTTTTTTCACACTTACGACCACTGCAGCATCTTCATGGTTACGTGATCAAAACTCAAAGACACTTGGCAACTGACTCCTATTTACGACGGTTGCAGTGTCCCGGGGTCTCCTTTTGCGACCCCTCTGACAAAGCAACGGTCAAAGCGGAAGCCCAGATTCCCTTCCCTAAATTAACAAATCGCAGCGAATGAGCTTAACCACTCTGGCTGTGACTTTCTCCAGGTTGGAATTCCATAACCAAGGAGATCATGGCTCTGAAATTCAGAACGTGGCCTGCATTTTTTTTAAAAAACCAGGATAAGACACACACCCCTTCTCCCCCCCACCCCCCCCCCCAAGCGTGGGAGGTCACTGCAACCTAGAAATCTCTCCCCATAAGCCTTGCTCTGGACAGCACAATAAACATTATCCATTCCTGCTCCAAAGACATAAAGCAGGCATTGAATTAATGAGGGAGGGGGAAGGCTGGTGATTTACCTCAGGAGGAGAGGATTAAGGGAGAAACAAAGTGGGGGAGAACAGATCCAAGCCGCAAATTCCAGCCCTCTTTTTTTTTCCCTCCTCCCTTCCTCCCTCCCCTTTCTCCTCAATTTGAGGTTTTAACCTTTTGGAAGATGCTCCGTTTAAAGAAAACAAGAGTGAAACTCGGTCCTAGGAATTCACTTTGGCTGGTCTGCCCAAGTTCCTCCTCCTCCCACCTATTTCCTTCCCCGTTTATTTTTCCAAGCTGCCCCAGATGACATGAAAGAGCATCGGGGAGTGAATTAAAGGTCATGGCTGCTGGAACCGGTCCTTCACGAAGACCCTCACCCCACCCCAGGATTAAAGTTCTGACACCGCTCTCCTCCCCCTTCTCTCAATATATGCAGGTAGTCACCGAGGTGCAACAGTTCTTTAGCGGCCGTAAAAGACGGCGCTGGGGGGGAAAAGTGGCGCCCGCGGTCGCACAATCGAAATTCAGACTGACTCACATTTATGACGGTTGCAGTGTCCCGGAGTCAGCGAAGTCAGTGGGAAAACCAGATTCCCTTAACGACCGTGTTAGTAGTTGAACGACTGAAGTGATTCACTTAAAAACGGTGGCAAGAAAGGTCGTAAAAGGGAGCAAAATTCACTTCACAAAATGTCTCCGCTTAGCAACAAAAAAAAAAATTGGGCTCAATGGTGGACAACCTCTCTATTTTCTGTTTATTTTTTTCTGGCTCCTGCAGGCTCCTGAACTGAGCTTTGTCCATTAGCTGGAACTCCGCAGCTTGTTCGGAATGAGTGAAGGACGAGGTCAGGCTGGCTATTTTCAAAAGCAGCCGGTCTCTTTTTCTTGTCCTGCTAAAGCAGATCACCCACCCACATACCCTCTGGACATCAGCTTCCCAGAGAATCTGCTCAGCCCCATAAAATAGAGCGAAACTCTTCTTATTACTCCCAAGCTTCCTCTTTCCGATATGTATTGAAGATGGACAGTGATAAATATGTATTTATGGGTGTGTGTGTGTGTGTATATACACACACACTATATATATATATATATATATATATATATATATATATATATATATATATATATATATATATATATATATATTGTGTTATATATATATAATGTATGTATGTGTATGTATATGTGTGTGTGTGTATAGCATGGGTATATATGTGTTTTATATATATATATATATATATATATATATATATATATATATATATATATATATTGTGTTATATATATATAATGTATGTATGTGTATGTATATGTGTGTGTGTGTATAGCATGGGTATATATGTGTACATTTTTGAGAACAGGCACCAGAATTTCATTTTTAATGTGTGCCACTGTGCCGACAATAAAAAATGACAATAAAGGGTGACTGGCTGGCTATCTATCTCTAACTCTATCTATTTATCTATCTATCTCTAACTCTATCTCTCTATCTAACTCTAACTCTATCTATCTATTTATCTATCTATCTATCTATCTAACTAACTCTATCTATATATCTATTTCTAACTCTATCTAACTAACTCTATCTATCTATCTATCTATCTATCTATCTATCTATCTATCTATCTATCTATCTATCTCTACCTCTACCTCTATCTATCTCTAACTCTATCTATCTATCTATCTATCTATCTATCTATCTATCTATCTATCTATATCTATCTATCTATCTATCTCTATCTCTATCTATCTCTAACTCTATCTATCTATCTATCTATCTATCTATCTATCTATCTATCTATCTATCTATCTCTATCTCTATCTCTATCTATCTCTATCTCTAACTCTATCTATCTATCTATCTATCTATCTATCTATCTATCTATCTATCTATCTATCTATCTATCTATCTCTAACCCCATCCATCCATCTCTAACTCTATCATCTATCTATCATCCAAGAAAACACCAGCTTTTCTCTGAATTCTTCAAATGGCATTCAGATGTGAGGGAGTGCCTGTTCCTCAAAGCTCAAATACCTTATTCCACACATCCAGGTAGTCCTTGACTTACAACAGTTCATTTAGTGACCATTCAAGGTTACAACGGCACTGAAAAAAACAACATATGACCATTTTTCACACTTATGACCATTCCTGTGGTCACCTGACCAAAATTCGGAACCTTTTAGCGGCTGACATGTATTTATGATGGTTGCTGTGTCCCAAAGTCATGGGGATCTATCGCCCTTTGCAACCTTCTGACAAGCCAATGGGGAAGCCCGATTCACATAACAAACCGGGTTACTAACTTACCATATGCAGTGATTCGCTTAACAAGTGTGGCAAGGAAGGTTGTAAAATAGGTCATAAACCTCACTTAACCACACAAATTTTGGGTTTCTTTTGTGGGTCGTAAGTCGAGAACTACCTGTATGCACTGAACGACAACATATTCAGGCAAGAAGGCACACGAACCTGTTTGCAACTGTAGAGTATCTACAAGCCCTTCATTCTCCAACTGTAGATAGTCTACAAGCCGTAATCCTCAAAAAACGATGCAGGACTATTCTGGAAAACCATCTGAGGCAGGGGTCTCCAACTGTAGCAACTTTAAGATTTGTGGACTTCAACTGGGAGTTGAAATCCACAAGTCTTAAAGTTGCCACGGTTGGAGACCCCTGATCTAAGGGATTGTTGGTGAAGAGAGTGAATCTGATTTACAGCAGCAGAAACAAGATGTCTTTTTAATTCCCAGGTTGGCATCTGTAGCAAAGGCAACCATGGATCCTTTGTCAGAGATCTGGTTGCAATTCAGAACTGGCCAATTCAGAAAAGGCAGCTTCTACCCACTTCAAAAACATAGGAAGGGGGGGTGGGGGAGGAAGCAGGGGAAAGGGGGAAAAAGAGGGAGAGGAATGTTTACTTTTCTGTAACCCATCCCCTATTTAAACTTCAGTAAGTTATTACAACTTTTCATTGCAGATAAAAAGTAGCCCAGATGTCTGAAAACTGCTCATTAAAAAAAACCCTGTTCAAATATACTTTCCAGCAAGCTATCTCAAGGGTGCAAAGAAAAAAAAGAAGGAAGGAAGGGAGGGAGGGAGGGAGGGAGAGAGGGAGGGAGGGAAGAAAGAAAGAAAGAAAGAAAGAAAGAAAGAAAGAAAGAAAGAAAGAAAGAAAGAAAGAAAGAAAGAAAGAAAGAAAGAAAGAAAGAAAGAAAGAAAGAAAGAAAGAAAGAAAGAGTCAATGAACATTTAGCACTTTAAAGAACTCCTATGCAGAATTTTGGCCGGTGTGATCACAGATCCACATTTTAAAACAGAGAACCTCCGCTGCAGATGCTTCTACTTGTCTTTCTAGCTAGGGGAAACTTTCAAGAATTGTTCCAGATTTATCAGAATTCTTTTCCTTCGTCCTCTAAAGCAATCTTTCCTCTTCCTTAAACGTACTTGCAAAATTACCATTAACCATATTAGATTGGGCTGGGTTCATCTAGGGAAGGCCAAACTGACAGAGACAATACAGAATAAGAGAGAGGAGATCAACCATTACAAGGATGTAAACTTTCAGAGAAAACATCTTTATTATTTTTTTTCCCTCCCGGGAGAGTTATCTAAGACTTCTCTCTTAAGAAAGCATTCTGCTAACCAAGCGAGCAATGTGATTTCCTGCTCCCCCCTCCAACCCTCCAAATCCCCACCCTTCCTTTACAGCAGCAGACCAGACAATCCGAGATGTTATCAATTCACAAACCTTTTAAAAAAGAGGCTCCTTTTAAAAGCTAGTCTTCGTTTGCTTATTTCATGTGGTATCCTGTGGAACTGAACCCCACCCTCTGGCATATTTCTTTTTCTTTTTTTCTTTCCCCGTCTCCTTTTCTACTATTTAGCATTCTTATTGTAGAGCCTAATTCTTCTTTTTCGGTAAAGTTTTTTTCTTCTTCTTTCCCTTAACTTTAACTGTTTCAAGAAGATTGAAAGAGAATACATGTTTTTTTTTAAAGCAGGCTAGCGAGAAAATCCTTACTTCTCTTTTTTTCCCCCCCTTTCCTTCTGATTAATTCTTATTAGCTGCCTTTGAAAACACAAAATCCTCTCCTCTCAAATAACACGGCGAGGGTATATATTACATTAGGAGGAGAGAGAGAAAAACAGCAAACAAGATGCATGTATACACAACCCATGCTGAAAGCAATTCTTAAGGCTGCAAAGCCCACACATACAAACAGACACACAAATATTGAGCACACTTACTGGGGGGGGGAGGGAAGAAGTGGGGGGGGGAGGATGGTCTTCCCACATTCCAGTTGTAAACTAATGAATGGGAGCACGGCTCTTCTATAATTCCAACTAGGATTCCTTGGCCAAAGAAAACTAACTTTCAATAGGTGCGCGCAAGTCCAGGCGGGTATTTTTGGGGCATTAAGCAAAAAAAGCTATTAAGGGTTTGCACGCTGCATCACCAAGATAAAAATGGGAGAACTACAATGCCTTCCATGGGATGGGGGTTGGTTACTTAAGGTTTTCTCTATTGCATTGCTTTCTCAACCTTAGATACTTCAGCTCCCAGCATTCCCCCAGCCAGTATGGTGCTCCCCAGGGGGGAGGGGGGCTAATCTTAAGATGTTCTTTCTCCACGTTCTCCTCCTCCAGAAATCCGCCATTCCCAGATTAAATTGCAAGCCACCAAAACGCCTTACACCCAAACCTTAATCACCAGAAGCCAGCCTCAACTTGCAAACTTGCAAAAAGCAGAAGCCAGCTCTGGCACACTCTTTAACAGTGGACAGTATATAATTTAGCTCTCTGTGCATAAATCACATAGGCAGACGTTTGCCTTCAGCTAACTGTGGTACTGCCAGCCTGCCAGCATCTTTGTCTAGGCTCACATACAGCTCTCAACAAGGGAGGACAGATAGAAGCCTGTAAGACCAGAAATGTGATATATGACCAACTTAATTCCACAGCTGGTAAAACTCGGTCTTACAGCCCTGCAACCTGAGGCCAGCCAGATATTGCTGAACTACAGTTCCCAGCATTCCCATAAATGGCTGTTTTTGCTAAGGACGCTGGGAAGTATGAAACAAAATTGAAAGATAGACCACGCTACAGAAAACTCACCCGTGTTCCTGGCCTGCATAACTAAAGTGCAACACATTTAAAAATGCTCAGAAATAATCAAAATCTGGAACATCCAAGGTAACTATTCTCTTGAGGCTAGATTATCATACACATTCTTATAAACTGGAAGTTTTTCAGATATGGGCTGTGGGGGAACGAGACTTCTCACAGAAACGCAAAATAACTGTGACCTATTTGCAACCTTTCATAAAAAGGCAACAGAGGATTTCAAATCACAAGCAAAAAGCAGACTAATTTATGTCTGAAAAACAGAGGAAATTCTGCAGAACAATTCCATTCCACATCTGCTCATTGATGAGATCCATCAGTGTGCTCACACACTTCATTAGCTTGACTTTCTCTTCATTCCCAACACTGGTGAACATACAACAGCTGTCCAACCCCTGATGTCCACAGATGGTACAACCACTTCCAAAATTTCTAAACCCCCCCAAAAGAAAACTCCTGCTAAGATTTTCATTCCTGGAAAAGCATTAGGTCTATTCTACCAGGCAACAGAGGTTACACCAGGATGCTGCTTGCAACACAGATTCACAACTAGATGGCAAAGAGCCATCAAGATGAATGTTTCTCAACTTTTAAAAGCCTACTTTTAAGATGTATGGAGTACAACTCCCAGAATTCCCCAGCCAGCTAGGAGGTTGAAGTCCACCCATCCTAAAGTCAACACAGTTAAGAAACACTACCCTAGAGTAGCATTTCCCCATCTTACCAACTTTTAAGATAATTGGACTTCAACTCCCAGCATTCACCAGCCAGCATGACTGCTCCAGAGGTCCAAGCTCCTTTGTTAGAAAAAACATACAACAACAGAAGGGATACCAAAGAGATCTTGAGTCTTACCTGCGAGCCCCTCAGGGGCCAGAAAATTAGTTCCCCTCGTTTCGGTGGAAGAAGGCACAGGCTCTGGACAACTCACTGTAAGACAAAAATGAATGCAAGAAATAAGTATGACTTGACATACTGCCCCCTAATACTTTAAAAGCCCAATGCAGCCCAATAGCTAAATGAAGCACATTCCATAGAGTTTACTAGGAAGCGATTACTAATTGTCTGCTCAAACCTATGTTTCATGCAACACCCACCCTCGATCTTCAGCACCACCTCTGCTAGTCAAAGAGACAAAGATTATAGACTGGCTGAAACTCATCCTCCCTCCCAATGCACAACCCCTTTCTTCGGTTCAACTGGTTTTGTTTTCTTGAGTCAACCCTGGGCAACCAAATTCCAGTTTGCTGAACCAAAGCTGAGAAATCCGGAAGGAATTTTTCATGGCTACTCCTATGGTCTTCCCAACTGAGAAACTCAGCCAACCAGGACAGGACAGCTGAACCAAGAGTATATTCCCAAAGATGTTTCATTCTGTTTCATCCTTAAAAAACGATTTCTCTTTTCTCAATACAAGGTAGTCCTCAACTTACAATCATTCGTTTACAACACGAATGAAAAATGAAAAAAAAAAAAGTGAACGCTGACCTGTTTCGCGTGACTGTTGCAACCTGCCCGTGGTCACGTGATCAAAATTCAACCACCTCGCACCTGACTCGCATATATGACAGTGGCTGGGATCAAGCGATCCCTTTTTGCAACAACCTTTTGCAACAACCTTCTGACAAGCAGAGTTAACGGGGAAGCCAGATTTACTTAACAAACATGTTACTAAGTTAACAACTGTTGTGATTACTTAACAATTGTGGCAAGAAAGGTCGTAAAATAGGTCAAAACTCACTTAACAACAGAAATTGTGGAGCTCAATTGTGGTAATAAATCGAAGACTGATTGTGTTTTCGTGATAATTGCCTCCTCTCCCTATATGTTAAAGTATGGTCAACTTACTCTCTGTCCTATTCCAAATATGCTTCCCCATCAAATCATTGGAAAGCGTAATCTTTTAAAGCCGAGGCCAGGAAAAATACATAAATTAGAAGTTGATTTATCTATCGCTGTGCCCAGCCAAAGCCACTGGCACTTGGTCAATATGGCTACGTAAATTTGAAAGACGTACTTTTAGAACGGCCTATTTTTAAACAACCGAAAATTATTTTTCCGATAATTGCATTCCTTCTTTCACAGATATGGAAACTTTTCTTTTATGCCCGTGACATTCCACAATCTCCTTTTTATCGGAGTTAAGTATAACCCTGAACAGGAATATACAGTTGAACAGGATGCACTTAATCAAACTGAAAACAATGGAACATACAGGAAATTGAGTTACTTGTGAAATACTGTAGACTTTCTCAATGTGTGGCATTTCAGTGCTCTAAGGAAACAGCTATTTTATAATTAAAACTTTAACGAAGGGGGAAAGTGGCTGGCAAATAAATGCTTTGGTTGGAGACTTCCCTTAACTAAGGATCTAGGCCTCATTGAGGTAGTTTGGGTAATAATAGCATCTCATAACAATGGGTAAGTGAATGAGAATGAAACTCAAAAATCTTCAGCTAAGTATTCTTTTAAGCAGCAATGTTTGCCAAGAAGAGAGCAGCTACAAAGAGGGTGTGTGTGTGAGAGAGAGAGAGAGAGAGAGAGAGAGAGAGAGAAGGAAGGAAGGAAGGAAGGAAGGAAGGAAGGAAGGAAGGAAGGAAGGAAGGAAGGAAGGAAGGAAGGAAGGAGGGAGGGAGGGAGGGAGGGAGAAAGAGAGAGACAGAAAAAAGACAGTGTTGGGTGGAGTATTGGAATTTAGGCTCCTCCTCTTTGGAAGTTGTGTGATGTCATATGTACAAAAGGGGTGGGGCTTATACGATGCTCCATCGCACATCTTGGCCATTTTCCCTCTCCTTGGACATTTGAGTCTGCCTTTCACTTTGCATCCTTCAGCGATTTTATCACTTGTAACCCCCATCATGCACACGCAACGTATTTTAAACGCATTTAAAATACTGAGGAAGCTCTATGCACGCCAATACTTTTCCTTTAAAGTAGGGACAGAAATTCGAAGACCCAAAATGGCACAGAACATTCAAACTCGCAGGCCCAATATATAACAGCTTACTTAACTATTCACAGATAGTCCTCGACTTACAACAGTTTGTTTAGTGACTGCTCAAAGTTACAGCGGCACTGAAAAAAGCGACTTGGGACCATTTTTTACACGACCGTTGCTGCTTCCCCAATGATCATGTGATCAAAATTTGGATGCTTGGCACCTGACTCGTATTTATGATGGTTACAGTGACCCAGGGTCATGTGATCATCTTTTGTGACTTGGGTTGCCCAGCATCCAATTTTGATCACCTGGGATTGCTGGAATAGTCCTAAGTGCAAATGACCAGTCATGCGTCAACTTTTTTTCAATGACGTAACTTTGAATAGTTATTAAATGAATGGTTGTAAGTCAAGGACTACCTATCCCTTCGCTCAAAATGAGGATTTGCTTTGGGTTTAAGGTTCCTGATTTGCATGGAAAGGGCAAATCAGTAAATCAAAATCAAATATAAAAGTCTTACTTAGGTTTTACATATGCAACTTTACATGAAATCAATTAAGAGTACTTATTTTGAATGCCTTGAAGGACCATCAGCTGATGACTCGCATGGTTAAATCTGCTAGGACAGATCCTAATGATACAAAGAGGACTTTCACCTAAGTAGATCTGTTAAGATTTGGGCTGCAAGATCTGTAGATCACTAGATAGAAGCAAATAAAAATAATGGTTTTGTGTCTCTTGCTTTGCTCTGGTTTTTGACCAGAATTTAGCAGCCAGATAAGGCGGCTTTACACATGAGTAAACAGTGTGCTAGTTCAGTTTTAAACAATCAGCTTTTGCATCAAAGTGAAACCAGCCAAACCATCAAGGTGAAAACAGTGAAAGTGAAAATATGAGGTAACAGCATGACAAGATTTTACCCATCATGAGGAAAATGGAAATGCACAACAACAATGTGGAAATTGCAGCAATTTGTCTCTCTGTCCCTTTCAAGAAGACCACACTGCTGTCTTTTTGGTCATCTGCACATAGTTATAATAATTTACCATCCTGTTTTACTTATCTTGTCTTTAAAAAAACCTATTTTAATTGCACATATTTGAATATTATATTGATTAACCTAAGATTTTACAAGCTCTTTTAAAAGGTTTTAGAACACCCTGACCTGGGGGAAATACCTCATGTTTATCTAACTCAGAAGAGCTGGTTATTGGGAGGAGGTGTATCTGGTGTCCTCCAGTTGCCATTTCAAGAACAGGATTTTGTAGTGATGGCGAAACAACAATTGTCATCATTGAGGTGAAGGCCTATTTTGGTAAAGAAAAATTGCCAAAACAATGTCAATTTTGACTTAATTCAATAGGTTCATTATCAGCTTACAGCAAGCAGAATTAAATCTTCTAATTTTAATGCTTTTCTTGCTTTCAGATGCAAAAGTAAACCTCCAACCAAGAGAGATACAGATAGTCCTTGATTTACAACAATTTTGTTTAGTGACAGTTCAAAGTTACAATGGCATCGAAAAAAGTGACTTATGACTACAGAGAGCCATCTTTCACAAAAAATTTCCTGATTTAATCATTGGACAGTCCTTTATTGGTATCTGAAAAAGGATCATGTTTAGACTCCACAGTTGCTAATATTAAACTACTTAAATTAAGTGTTATGGCTTTCTTAGAGTCCACAAGAAGTCATCCTGTATAAAGCATTTAGAGTGACTAACGCTTCACTCAACACTTCATCTAAAAACATTCCTGACAGAAAGGGGATCTTGCGCCAGGATGCTGAGAACAGACTGAGAAGAATTAAAATTCTCTGCAATATGGTATCAAATAAACCCTTCGGTCAAATAAATCGTTCTTCTGATGGGAGAAATAGGGAAGAAGGAAAAAAGGGCAAGAATAGTTCATTCTTCCAGAATGTGAGATAGATAGATAGATAGATAGATAGATAGATAGATAGATAGATAGATAGATTAGATAGATAGATAGATAGATAGATAGATAGATAGATAGATAGATAGATAGATAGATAGATAGATAGATAGATAGATAGATAGATAGATAGATAGATAGATAGATAGATAGATAGATAGATAGATAGATAGATAGATAGATAGATAGATAGATAGATAGATAGATAGATAGATAGATAGATAGATAGATAGATAGATAGATAGATAGATAGATAGATAGATAGATAGATAGATAGATAGATAGATAGATAGATAGATAGATAGATAGATAGATAGATAGATAGATAGATAGATAGATAGATAGATAGATAGATAGATAGATAGATAGATAGATAGATAGATAGATAGATAGATAGATAGATAGATAGATAGATAGATAGATAGATAGATAGATAGATAGATAGATAGATAGATAGATAGATAGATAGATAGATAGACAGAGAGATGAGACAGAGAGAGAGAGAAAGAAAGAGAAAGGGAGAGGTAGATAATAATTTCATGTTCACATGAAGTCACAAATGCATTTACTTTAAAACTATGTTGTCTCAACTTCAGCAACTTTAAGGTATGTGGACTTCAACTCCCAGAATTCCCTAGCCAGCCATGAAATCCACACATCTTAAAATCCCTGAAATTGAGAAACAGTGTTCAAAAGTTTGGAACTGCTAAGCTCAAGAGCATAGCTGCACAACGGGGTTCAAATGCCCTGTCTTGAAAATATATAACACCTCAATAACTTTTCAGATTTACTATATATCCACTTCTGAAGTTCTGGAAATCAGTGTCTTCAAATGCTATCTTTCCAAAAAGAAAATCAAAAGGCCAGGTTTGATTGCAGCCACCATCTTGCCTTTTCTGAAAATCCTCTTAGAAATCTTAACTGTTTTCTCCATATCCGAATGCAAAATTCACCTCTGACGCACACCAAATGCTACTTTTGCATCAATGAGTTGATTAAATCCACACCATTTGGACATAACTGGTGTCTGGCATAGTTAAAAAACGTGTGAGCTAACTGCTACAGGCCTTCATTGATAGAGCCTAGGAAGACTCTTCCTCCATATGGTTAATATAGTGCTCTATAAAAAAAGAAAAAAAACGGCTCCGGAAATGAACTTTGAATCTTCAAAACAGCCTTAACTACTACACCAACGTGAATTCTTCCCATGTAGGAAAAAGGAAAACTGTTCCTCTGAATTCAAACCTTTTCTTTAGCAACACACTTTGGGTTTCTCAAGCACCCAGGGTGGAAAAAGTGAGACCCCCTTGCAAAATTTGCAAGAGAATAAAGACAATTTCCTTACTCGCTCTCCTCACAATGGCCTTGATTAAACAGGAAGTTTGATGAGAGTCAGAGGTTATAATAACCACCTGCAGTGACAGACTTATGAATTATTTTTGTCTCTATTCAGGGCTCCACTGCCAAATGGGTTTTGAGGAAGAGAAGGAGTGCTTTTTTTTTACACTTCCGACTGGCTCTATTAATCACTTCCCATTAGCCAATATGCAGAACTTTTCCTTTCAAAAAAAAAAAACCCAGCATTGTCAAAGTTTGTGGTTTCTTTCGACTGTTTACACACACCATTCATTACTGAATAAATATTGCTCTCCGGGGTTGAGAAGCAGGAGGGAGGTTTAAACACCTGCTCCTAGGTTTTATCCTAGCATCTTTACCACAAACAAAAAATGGAAAGGCCCCCTTCTGCTGTTATTTTTTCCCAATGTGACTGGCTATCGGCCACACTTTTTGAATGTTCAGAGACAGCTGTTGCTAAAAGAAAAAAAAAATGGGGGGGGGGGGAAAAGGTTTTCCTTAAAACCTCCAAAGTTTTAACCACTTTTACATGTAAGCCTTGGACAGCAAAGGTGACTAACAACAAGTACTGGAGAGCGTAACACCAGACATGTCACTAGAAGGCAAAAATCACAAAACTGCATCTCACTTAATGTTGGCCATATCCTGGAAAGGAACTGACTGGAGAAAGGAAGGATGTTTGGAAGAGTTGGCAGTACTAGGCCGCCCAAGAACACTTTGGCTGGACTCCGTCAAAGGGGGCACCAGCCAGAGCATAGAGAAACTCAAAGTAGTAGCGCAAGATCTCTGGGAGTTGGAAGTCTACAAGTCTTAAAGTTGCCCCCGTTTGGAAACCTCTGATGTGGGGAGACCTGGCCCATAGTATCGCCAAGAGTCAGAACACAACTAAATGGATAATATCCCTTTTCTTCCTCCTACTCATCTGTAAACCGATATAACAATTAAAATGTGGGTCTAGGAAACCCTGAGCCAGCCCATTCTCTGTCAGGCGAACCCTGCCTCTCTATTTGTGAGGTTGTGCAGTAAAACTACAGGAGAACCATTTGACCGATAAAGCTATCACAAATGTGAGAAAGTTATGCCCTTTTTTGGTACATTTTCATACATTCATATTTCATATTCCAAGCACAAATGTTTGGGATTGGAAAGTTCCTCAGCAGCCAATAGAAATAAAGACAGAAAAACTGGACTGAGGGGAAATAAGCACAAGATGAGATGAAGATCCCTTGAGGTTCCCGTCTCTTTCCCCTTACAGAGCTCATCAAAGTAAATCTTGGGTTATCCATTACCAAATAAGTTAGGTTCAGTTGTCTTCAAACTTGACAGCTTTAAGTCTTGTGGACTTCAACTCCCAGAATTCCTCTTCCAGTCACAATTAGCTCAGGAAGTCCGCAAGTCTTAAATTTGCCAAGTTTGAAGACCCTTGAGTTAGTTGCAGGAAGTACCATCTGATCTTAGATGGCCCTCAGCTCAATTTAGGTGGAACCCTAAGGAATCTACTCAAGATTTTTCTCCAGAAGATTCCTCAAGACCACTTACCAATAGTAGCTCAGCAAAAGGAGAACTTGACCTCTTCTGCTTTGCATTCATTTGGTTTCAGCTATGGGGTGAATCTCAGTCAACTGTGATTAATGCAATAAATCCTACTTTTTAGCAAACCAGAAATCCAATCAGGGCAAGGTACCTCCTTGAGTGCCTCAAAATTAAAAATCAGTATCTTTTGTCTCTCTCACACAAACACAGAAATCTCCTCCCCAAATTCTCTTCATCATAGCAGCCTTGTTGCTATAGCAAGCCAGAAATTCTTTATGATCTACTGTTAAATCACACAAGGAATTACCAGAAGATCCAGATCTTCCGATCCCTGAGGCAGAGTTGCTTGATCAACTGCAACACTTCTACTGCCCAAGTCACAGCCGAAAGTTCACAAGGCCACAACAGTGTACAGTAAACACACATCACAAACTTGTTTCAAGACCAGCAGTCTTAATGAACTACAACTCTTGCAAACACTGCCAATGACAAGGATGCTGGGAACTGTAGTCTAGCAGCAACTGCCTTTGCTATATTTAGGCCTGTCTGGCTTTAAAAATCTCTCACCTTCGGTCACCTGTTCACCTCTGTCCATAATCCTGTAGGCAGCAAGATGCTAACCTACCTTTAAGAAAAAAACCCAAGCCTATAATTGCTTGCAAGCATTCTTATTTCACAAGGGGGTGAGAAAGAAAGCATGGATAAATGGTATATCTGAGCCAGATCTTGAGGGCTCATCTGCAACACGGAAATGTCACAACAGGCCTGAGATCAAGGCCATCAAGAAGTCCCAGTGAGGATGTATACAGTAGAGTTTGTGGAACTCCATTCTGCAAAACTCAATTGACACTTTACCTAGATACATGAAAAGATTTTGTGCAACTGACCAACAGAATAAATGCTACGCGCTCACCTACTTTTAAAGAAAATAAAGGAATGGAAAAAAACTTGTTCCCCCAATTGATGCATTCAAGATGGCTCCTACAGCTACCAAAATTACCACCCAATGCAGACAGTCCTTGACTTACAACAATTCACTTACAACAATTTGTTAGCGACTGTTCAAAGTTGCAACGGCACTGAAAAATGTTGACTTATGACCCTTTTTCACAGTTACAACATCCTCACAGCTGCGAGGCTTGCAAAATATAAATTATATAAATAGAACTCACTTTAACAAATTTCTCACTTAGCAATTTTGGGGTCCAATCATTGGTCATAAATTGAGGACTTCCTGCATTCAGTAAACATCGCATTTCTCCTAATCCCAACTTGTCAAGAAAATTAGCTCATCCTTGGAGTGCATTATCTCATTTCTGGATCCTTTTTCTGGTCATACAACAATGTGACCAATCACTGGGAACTTGATAAGCCCTAACTTGTTTCTTAGAAGGACAGTCAGCTTTTCAAGCTGTTTCATCTAACTGTAATCTTCCAACCTTCCTACTGGATAAACTTGGCAGAGGCAACCCCAGTTCTCATATCCTCTCTTAGCATGGTCCCTTATGCCAAAGAACTCACAATGTACATACAACAGTATCAAAGACGGGTCACCCAATGTTTTTCAAGGACGACATTTAAATTGGCCAAGCTTAATCAGATCCCGAAAACAAAGCAATCGTTGTCCTTTTTTTTTTTTTTTTTTTGGGGGGGGGGGGATGAGAAAGGTAGGTAACAAGCATGAGTTTGTAAGAGGATCTTTCTAAGCCATGCCCAACTTACTGCCTTCCCTAACATTAGGGTGTAATCAGTGCAGACAAACCTCTCTGTAATCTCTATTTTTGCTCCATTAATTGTCAGAAGAGATATGAGGTGGCTTTGTGGAATTTTATTTCTCCCTTTGACTGCATCCACATTTCTGGTGTTTCCCCCCACCCCTCCACGCTCACTCTTTCTCCCTCTCTTTTCCACAATGCCAGCCTATTTATCTAGCAGAGGGTGAGCCTGCTGCCAGCCAAAAGTTTATGCAGACAACCGCAAGAGCGCTTGGTGCCAGCCTCAAACGGGCTTCTACCTTGGCAGTTTGCCACTCAATTACAAGCAACAAGCATGCCTAGCAAACTGTGCTAAAAACATCCGCGTGCCTCTTTGCATTTTTTTTTTTAAAAAAAATACTTTATTTGGGCCCAGTGAAATGCAAAACAGAAGGTTTCAGGAAATGCTGCTTACCTGAAAGTTCACTTCTTCTAGGATTAGCCATTTTAAAAAAAAAAAAAAATTTAAAAACGTTCCAATTGTTCCAGATATTATAAAAATAAAGTTGACAGGAAGCCATGAACTTTCATTTTGCATCTTAACCGATTATGAATTTTCTTTTCGTTTCCCAAAGGAAGAGTCTTGAAGGTCCCAGATGCAATCCTACAGCCGCTTAACTGGACAGAGCATCTGAGCTTACAGAATTCTAAGTAAACAGCCAAAAATCCTCATAGATGGTTTAAATAATTCCCCTGCATAGTGCAGAAGGCTGAACTAGATGATCTTTTGAGGTCCCTTCCAACTGTAAAAGGCCATATAAAAGTGCAGATGCTTTATTGCATCTCAAGAGGACCTGATTAACTAAATTAAAAAGAATAGCACCAAAGATACACCTACAAAATCCAACTTAACTCCTAGAATTTATAAATGTTGACTGCAATCCTATATCTATAGACCCAGGCATGAGCCCTTTAGAACATGGATTTGTTGCAGTAAACAGGAGTCTACAAAAACAGCCTTGTAAAAAGAACTCAGACAGCCCTTTTTATTCAGGAGTCAAGCTCACTTATCGCAATGGGAAATCCTTCCGATTAACTGGGCAAACCCACAGCAAATTAAGAGCTAAAAAGAGCAAAATAATAGCAGCAATACAGCCATAAAAAAATCAAGGGTTTGGAATAAGGGAGGAAAGAGAAAAGAAAAGAGAAAGAAAGAGAGAAAGAGAGAGAGAGAGAGAGAGAGAGAAAGAAAGAAAGAAAGAAAGAAAGAAAGAAAGAAAGAAAGAAAGAAAGAAAGAAAGAAAGAAAGAAAGAAAGAAAGAAAGAAAGAAAGAAAGAAAGAAAGAAAGAAAGAAAGAAAGAAAAACTTCCCACTCAACATTAAGTTTTACTTAGTTTAAAAAATCCATTCTACTTACCCGTTGGTTTGAGAAAATCCATTGGGTATCTGGAGTAAGGAGGAGGAGGAGACTCTGCAATAGAAAAGTACAGAGAAAATAAAATCAGAGCCATGAGAAGGCAGGGAGGGGGGGGGGAGAGATAGGAACTTATGATAAGAGAGGCATTCTTGTAACAAAACTGTTTGTCTTAGCCTGGCGCTTGGAGGCAGGGCAACTTGGCGGTAACTGCCTTGATATTTAACTGCCAGATAAACAAAGGGGCCCCACTGGCGCCAGCTCTTGCGCTATCTCTGCTCCCGTAGCTGTCTCGGCAGGGGCTTTTTCTGGCTGTACCCAGAGCTCCAGTCCTGGAAATCGCCCATTGATCCAGCGCTCCCGATAATCCCATCCAGTTTACTTGCAAATGCAATTTAACCCACCCCCAAAAAATATATATATATATGGGGAGAGGAGGACAGGAGAGAGGGGGGGGAATAACGGGGGAGGCACCCAATACAGATGCATTGTTCTCCCTGCCTGCCCTCCACCCCCCCCCCAAAAAAAGCTTGAAAATCTGCAGACCGCCCAAAAAAGTTTGCAAAAGGGGGAGGGAAGGAAGAGAGGGTGGGCTAAAGGCTTTAGTTTTGGTGGTGATGGGGGTTTGGAGGGGGGGGGAGCTGCCCACTAATGGGGTTTAAACCTACCAAAGCCTCTCCTTTACAGATCATGAACTTAATCTCCCCCCCCCTTTAAAAAAAAAAGAAGAAGAAAAAAACAGAAGACTCTTTGCAATTTCAATCATGCTGTGGGGAGATTGTCTTTCTCCTCTCTATCCCACGCAAACACCACCACCCCATTTTTTTTTTTTAATTTTATTTTATTTTGGCCAATGGTGGAAACTTAAAGGCACACTTGGCAAAGAGGAGAAAAGCAAACAAGGCCTGGAAATTATGTGTTCGCTTTTATAGTTTTGAGGCAAGAGAGGCCCAAGAGGCGGGAGGGCACTGAAGATGCAAGGAGCCAGCCAAGGGGTTGGAAGGCTTTTGCTAAAATGGCAAGATTTGTGTATTAAAACTAGAAAATCCTGGAAGGGATTTTTTTATTTTTGCAAAAGCCTTCAGATTTAATTTTATTTTTAAATTACACACAACCTGGGCTTTTTTTTTTTTTTTGCACAAATTACTGCAACGTTGCCTGCCTGCCCCTGGTTGCATCACCCCTTTTAAAAATAATTTACTGTCAACATTAGGAAACATTTCTTCCCTGAAAAGAACCTTACCACGTAAAAGTCTTCATCCATTCCTCCCCTCCTCCTAACCAGGAACCTAACCAGGAACTTTAAATGCACACATGTCTAGGGTCATGGTGGTCCCCAAACTGCTTTTCCAAAAGGCAATTGGGTCTCTCTTTTTTGTTTTTTGTTTTGTTTAATGCACCCACAAAAGAATCCAAATGCAAGCCAATGTTCAGAAAGGACCTAAAATTCAAGCCTTTTGCAAAATTCCATTAGGAATATTAAAAAAAAAAGACATTAAAAAGCCTCTTTGGGGGGATAGGTTTAATTTTCTATTTCCCTTCCCCTCCAGAGTGATTGGTGAACACACACACGTATAGGATCTGGCTGGGACAATACTCACATCCCAAACTAGATCTCCCTAACCTAAATCTTCTAAAGTGATGCAGGTGCAAGAGATTTAAGGATATGATCCCTCCCATCTCAGGCCGGCTCATCTGAATTCCCTAATGTTAGATCCCCACATCTCAACCAAGAGGGACCCAGAGGAAGTTTCCAATCAAGGCAGCGTGCGCCCCCCCCCCACCCCCCAAAAAATCTCAAACAGGGTGAAAGCTTTGTTTTGCAAACTGCGGGCATTTTGGGTCGGGGGAAGAGATTGGGGTTAGAAAAGGGGGAGGAGGCGGGAAGCCAGCCCGATGCAAGCCCGGCTTCCTTTTTTCGCTGCTCCGTACGTACCTAGCTCGCAGAGTCTGCTCAGGTGATAAGGGTTGCAGCAGGCTAAGTCCAGGTGAGTTTTCCCATAAGATTCACAGCCACAAAGCCGCTTGACTTCCGAGCCAGGCCGGAGATCGGGCCATCGGAAGATTTTGCAGAGGAGCAGCGGGAGAGAGTACCAATGCTGGCCCAGTTTGGAGTCCACCTTGGTGGGCAGCAGGAGGCACGAGGTCCGAGTGCCCCCGCGGGATTCGACGGCTTGGAGCAGGATCTCCAGGTGCTTCTCCTTCAGCCGCTTCAGCACCGAGTGGGCCAGGGCTTTCAGTTCAGCCTCCGATCCGCCGTGCGCCTTGGCCGCTTTCCCCGCCGGCTTGCCCAGGCAGCAAATCCGGCTCCCGCCTCCTCCGCCGGCCCCATGAGGCCGTCCGTCCGCAGCGCCTTCGGCGACCTCCCCGGCGTTTTCCTCCCCGCCGGGCGCCCGGCTCCGCCAGAGTCTTCGGACGAGCACCGATCGTTTGGTCCTGAACATGCGGGACGAGAAGAAGGTTCCCCGGCTAAAAAACGGGCATGTCGTCCGCAAGTCATGAAGGAGTCGGGAGCCGAGTCCAGGCAGCCAGGAGAAGGAGCCTGAAATGATCGGGAGGAAGAGGGAACCGGGGGGCGCCGGAGAAGGAGGCGGCGGAGACGGCGCGGCGGCTGCTGCTGCTGGAGCGAGACCCAAAGCGAAGTGCAGCATGCGCCGGTCTCTCTTTAGCCCAGGCTCGGCTGGAAGGCTGCGCCAGCCGAGGCTCCCCTTCCCTTCCTCCAAGCCGCCTCCTCGGAGGGCTTTGAGGTTATGGAAAGGGGGTGCCGGGAGCAGCAGCAGCAGCAGCAGACCCCCAAACGCGGCGGCGGCGGCGGGGAAGCCCGCGATCCGCCCGCCCGGGGAAAACGGGCATGCCAAACCCGGGGGACGCCTCTTCTCGGGGGTGGGGTAGTCGCCAAAAACCGAAGCGGAGGAGGGTCCGATTCGTGCCCGGCGGGGTTTCTCCTCCGGGATCCTTCCCGGTAACCCCCCCTCCTTCCTCAAGCGAGGTTTAGTTAGATCCTCGGCGGCGATCCAGGGAGATCCAAAAACCCGGAGGGGGGGGGGAAGAAAAAAAAAAACACCCAAGCCAAAAAAAGAAGAGGTCCGAGAGATCGAGGCCAAATCTACCTGTTTCACACCCCCACCAGAAAAAAAAAAATGACAGAGCCCCTTTTCGGCCGGTTATCCAACGGCCAGGCTTGTGAAGCGTCTCCGGCCGGAGCCCCCGCCGCCTTTGCCGCCCGTCGGGGTCTCTCCTCCTCCGAGGAAGGCGGGGGTGAGCGCGCGTGCCTCCTCCTCCTCCTCCTGCGGGGCGCCCCCTCCTCTTCTTCTTCCTCCTCTTTTTCTTCGGCCCTGGGAAGTCGCCGGCTCCCTCGGGACTCCTTCGCCCGGCCGCTTTGATCTCCCTCCCGGCCCGCCGGACAGAGCCGCGGCTTGTTTTGTTTCCTCGCCCGTAGACGGGGAGAGAGAGAGAGAGAGAGAGAGAGGCGAGGAGAGGCGAGGCGAGAGGCTGGAAGCGCGGCGATCTCCTCCTCCACCTCCTCCTCTTGCAGTTCTCTCGTTCTCTCCGCCCCTCCGCGCGTCTCCCCGCCGGCAGCCCCAGAAGCAGCAGCAGCAGCAGGAGGAGGAGGAGAAGGGGAAGGCGGAGCGGGGCGTCCAAGGGACCCGGGGACGGACCAACTAGGGCCTTGGGCAGCCCTTAGGCAGCGCTGCAGTGCCCGGGCTCAGCTCCTTCTCCTTCCTTCCTTCCTTCCCAGCGCCGACTCTCGGCTTAGCTCGCCGGTCGCCGCCGCCTCCTCCTCCTCCTAGTTTGTGCAGACGGGGCGGGGGGGGGGGAGAGGAGGAGGAGGAGAGGGAGGCGCGCGCTCCCGCCCGGCGGAATGGAAGAAGAGGAAGGATTGCGGGCGTCGAGAGGGGGGAGAAAGGAGGGAAGGAAACCCCCCCTCTCTCTCCTTTCGCCTGGCCCTTTTTCTTTCCCTCCTCCGCCTTCCCCCCCCCCCCTCTTTCCTCACTCCCGACTTTCTGGCTCGCCTTCCTTTCTCCGCTCCTGCCTTCCTCTCCTTTTGCTCCCCCTTCCCACCAAGGGGCTTTGCACGACCACCAGGTCTCCTTTTCTTCTCTTTTTTTTTTTTTTAAATTCCCTCAGGATTTGAATGGTGGGCGATGTTTGCAATGGGGCAGCCCTTGGTCTTTATTGCGGGGGGGGGGGGGAGGCGGGCAGGAGGAAGAAACCATTAAGTGGGGAAGAGGGGGGGTTGATTAGGCGACTTTTGGGAATTGCAAGGTAGGGGGACAAAAGGGCGCACGGGGGGGGGACGGCCCGCGAACGATTCGCCTCTCTTGCTTGTCTGGCTCCGCACCCAGCCTGCCGGCCGGCCCCCACCACCCAACCTCGGCCTCTTTTCCCGAGAGCCAGCTCGAGCCGCGCCTTCCCTTCCCGGTCCGTCCACCCGCCTGCCGGGCTCGCTAGCAGACTGTGCAGCGGAGCTCCCCGGCCCCGCCTCCTCCTCCTCCCTCCTCCCCCTTCTCCTCGCTCTGGTCACGTGGGCGTCTAGACACCCTGTCGCTTTTTGATTAAAAAAAAAAAAAAGGCTGTCTTGCGCGAATACGGCGTCGAATTTCTGAAAGCTTTCAGCCCCCCCCCCGCCCTCCCCTCCTTGCAATTCCTGAGAAGGCAGTGGGGGAGGGGGGAGGGAAGCCGTCGGACTCGGAAAGATTGAAGAAAGAAAAGTCCCTAGAAGGAGGGGGGAACCCGAAGAGACGTGTATTAAAAGCAGAAATCCCCGAGGGGGGGGCGGATTCACTGGTCGTTTCTACAGTCCAGGGGTCTCCAACCTTGGCAACCTTAAGCCTGGAGGACTTCAACTCCCAGAATTCCCCAGCCAGCTAACCAAGTTTGGAAACCTAATGTGCGGGAGATCTGGCCCATAGTATCGCCAAGAATCAGACACAACTAAAAGGGGTCTTCAAACTTGACAGCTTTAAGACTTGTGGACTTCAATTCCCAGAATTCCTCCTCCAGTCATGTTAGCTTAGGAATTCTGGGAGTTGAAGTCCTCCAGGCTTAAAGTTGCCAAGTTTGAAGACCCTTGTTCTAGGTCAGGGGTCTCCAACCTTGGCTGGCTGGGGAATTCTGGGAGTTGAAGTCCACAAGTCTTAAAGTTGTCAAGGTTGGAGACTCCTGGTCTAGGAAATCAGGTTCAAATCCACCCTGAGCCTGCCCATTCTCTGTCAGGCGAACCCTGCCTCTCTATTTGTGAGGTAAAACTACAGAAGCACCACTTGACCTATAAAGCTATCAAAGTTGTGAGAAAGTTATGCCTTTTCTCTTTTTTTTGGTACATTTTCATACATTCATATTCCAAGCAGAAATGTTTGGGATTGGAAAGTTCCTCAGCAGCAAACAGAGATCAAGACAGAAGAACTGGATTGAGAGGAAATAAGCACAAGATGAGATGAAGATCCCTTGAGGTTCCAATGGGAAGTCTCCTTCCCCTACAAAGCTCATCAAAGTAAACCTTGGGTTATCCATTACCAAATAAGTTAATTCAGGGGTCTTCAAACTTGACAGCTTTAAGGCTTGTTGACTTCAACTCCCAGAATTCCTCCTCCAGTCACGTTAGCTCAGGAATTCTGTGAGTTGAAGTCCTCCAAGCTTAAAGTTGACAAGGTTGGAGACCCCTGAGACTCTAGTGAGTCACCAACCAATGGTCTGTGGTGGTCCATGAGAAAATGTTGGTGGTCTGCAGGAAAATTATTTGCATTTTTTTATATTGCACTAATGAGCTTAAATGGACTCCAGAGGATGGTAGAGGACAGGAAGGCCTGGAGGAACAGTTATCCATGGGGGTCGCGATGGGTCGTACACAACTTCGCAACTAACAAAAATAATATTGCACTAATTACTATTTATCTTTTTTAAAATTCATATTAGTGGTCCGCGGGATTTAAAATTATGAATTTAGTGGTCCCTGAGGTCCAAAAGGTTGGTGACTCCTGTTCTAGACACACACCCCTCAATTTGGTATCCTTTTTCTTCTATTAAGAACGTCACGATGGATGAGGTGGAAAAAAAACTGAAAAAGTTTTTGCAGAGCCTTGGTGACCTTTGAATAAGTCTAATAAATGTTTAATAAATGCAGAAGAATTTTTTTTTTCTTTTATGGCCAGTTGATTTACTTTTTGTTTGTTTGTTTAAAAAAAAACAGTTCACTTGCTTGATGCGGAAAAGAAAAAAATATTACTGAAACTTTTATGTCCAGAGGTGAACCAGCAACGGGGTCTCTTGTGGCACCTTGGAAGATGAATCCAAATATTAGGGTACAGGGTTTTAAAATTGTAGGCATAACTTCGAATCCGATGCGTGAATCTCTAATCCGCACTGGATTAGGTTGCTGGGGATTTCTGCACCTTGGTGTGAATTCTGGGAGTTGAAGTCCACAGGTCTTAAAATTGCCAAGGTTGGAGACCCCTGGTCTAGAAATTACCATGCAATATAGAGAGATCGTGGGAATTTGTTCTGGGTTCTGTTAACCTGTCCATTTTTCTCCTCCATGCCCTGAAACGGAGCAATTTTTTCCCTTTCTTGCAGCAGATGCTTTCACAATCCATTTTGAAATTAATAGTCTTTTCACATCCTGGCAAGTCTTGCTGAGGCCCCAATCCAGTGTTTTTAAAACTTAGCAATTTTAAGACTCCAACTCCCAGAATTCTCTCAAACTGGCTGAGAATTAAAGAGAATCTTAAAGTCTGTCTGGGGAACTCTGGCAGTTGAAGTCCACCCACTTTTAAAGTTGCAGGTTCTGGCTGGGAAACTCTGGGAGTTGGAGGCCAGCCATCTTTAAAGTTGCAGATTCTGGCTGAGGAACTCTGGGAGTTGAAGTCCACCCATGCTAAAATTGCCAAGTTTGAAAAGCACTGCCTTAGACCCAGAGCCAAAGAGACAACTGTGTCCCCAGTGCCTCCTTCACCTAGCAAGATGGTAGTATCATCCCCAAGACTAAAGAGGGTCCCGTCTGGTTGGAATTTGGTTGGGAGGTTATCAGGAAATCCCGGTGTTTCATTTATTTATTTTTTATGTTATTTATATTATTAGTTTTACAAATAATTCAAGGCAGTGAATATATGGGACACACCTTCTTCCTTCCTCCTCTTATTTAGTAGCCTGAGAAGTTGAACATCCAGAAAAGAAGCAACAAGAAACCAACGTATATCTGTGGCTGCTGAGAATGCAATGAGTGCGTTTAGGAAGTTGGCAGGATCCCAACTGAGCTTGAAGGACATTGCTGGAAACACTCCTCTTGAGTTTTTCACATCCATTTACCTGTTGAGATATAAAGCAAACAGATACAGCTCTTCCACAGCTTTGTGGCCAAAAGGTTGTAAGATGGGTAATAGATAAGGTGACCAACCGTCCTCCTTTAGGGAGGACAGTCCTTTTGTAAGTTCTGTCCTCTCTCGAAAAGTGTCTTCGTACATGTCCTCCTTTTTGATATTTGAAGACTAATCTGTAAATCTCTGTATTTGATTGATGCCGATCCGATCCGTTGTGTGTGATGTGACATATTTGTATTTGACATGACGATTCGTCAAGGCTCGGTATGAGTTGCGATTATGAGACACACGCGCTCCACACAGGAGAATTGTTTTGAGAGAGTGCGCCACGAGCAAGTGGCTTTGTTTTTTTTCTTCAATTTATTTGTGTCTTCCTTTTCGTTGTAAAAAAGTTGGTCACTTTATAGTAGAAAGTGGCTGAGAGATCTCTTGCTCAACGTTCTGTGATTGGGGTTCTCTCTCCAATTCCGTGTCAACCTCCAATTCCAAGGAAGTCTCCCAAGAAACTCTTTCAACGGTCCAATTCAATCTTCCCATCTTCAGTTCTGAATTATCTCATGCAATGTATAAAAGGCGGTATAAAAATTTAAATAAATAAATAAAATAAATAAATAAATCTCAGATTTATGCTTAGAACACAGTGGGAAATGATCTTGTGTTCCATTTGGTCCAGAGCATTGGTCTTTGGAGTTCTGACAACACCAAATATAGTCTTAAGGTGTTGGTGATCACCTGAAAAGCCCTTCATGGCATGGGTCCGGATTACTTGAGGGACTGTTTTATCCCACTGGGACTGGCCTGTCCCAACTTTCGCCAGCGGAGGAGGCATACTATGTGTCCTGTCAGCCTGATTACTCCAGCTGGCAGAGTCCAGGAAGAGGATCTTCTCTGCTCTTCATCTTGCCCTCTGCAATATCTTGCTCCTCACTGTGAGCTTGGTTCCAACCCTCTTAATCAGTGATGGGATTCAAAAACTTTTACTACCAGTTCTGCGGGCGTGGCTTGGTGGGCATGGCAGAGGGGAAGGATACTGTAAAATCTCCATTCCCTCCCCACTCCAGGGGAAGGTTACTGCTTAGTAAGGCCACACCTAGAATACTGCATCCAGTTTGGTCACCACACTATAAAAAAGATGTTGAGACTCTAGAAAAAGCGCAGAGAAGAGCAACCAGGATGATGAGGGGACTGGAGGCTAAAACATATGAAGAACGGTTGCAGGAACCGGGCATGGCTAGTCTAGTGAAGAGAAGGACCAGGGGAGACAGGATAACAGTCTTCCAATATCTCAGAGGCTGCCACAGAGAGGAGGAAGGGGTCAAGCTATTTTCTAAAGCACCTGTAGGCCAGACAAGGAATAACGGATTGAAACTGAACAAGGAAAGATTTAACCTGGAAATAAGGAAAAACTTTCTGACAGTGAGAACAATCAACCAATGGAACAGAAGTTTCCTCTGATTATCTGTTATCTGTTAAATCCCATTCCCTCCCCATCCAATTAACCTGCTTTCCAGCTCCGTTCTCCTGGGCAGGGCAACAAAAGAAGACCCAGCCAATCAGCTGGGACTCAGGAGGCAGAGAATAGATGGGGGCAGGACCAGTCAGAGATGGAATTTGCCGGTTCTCTGAACTACTCAAAAATTTCCGCTACCAGTTCTCCAGAACTGGTCAGAACCTGCTGAATACCACTTCTGCTCCTATCCTTTCGTAAGGGCCTAAAGGCCTGGCTCTGCAGTTGTCCCATGGTTTTCCTATGGGGGAACAGCACAGTGGAGGTGGCTGATGGAGTAACAACAGGTCCCACCTCCCGCCCAGTCTACCCCGACCCGTTCTGCATGGGCTTAAATTGTAAAATTTGGTTTTAATTCATGTTTTAATGTCGATATATACAGTATTTTTACAAGTTACCCAGAGTTAATTTATGGACATCCAGTAAAGTTAGACGGACAGACAAACAAACAGACAGACAGACAGAGAGATGATAGATAGAGGTAGGTAGGTAAGTAAATTAGATGACAGAGTGAGAGAGATATGGATGATAAATAAATAAATAAAATAAAAAATAATAAAATAAAATAAAATAGAATGAATGAATGAATAAATAAATAAATAAATAAATAAATAAGGAGTGGCCTGGAAAGGTTGCCTAGCCCAATTCCTCAGCCAAATTACCTACCACTATCATGTGGATTAAAACATTAACAATGAAAAGAACAATTTTAAGATAATTAGAAATACATGCAGAGCAGAACAAAGCCAAACAAGTCCCAGCAAAGAAGACTAAACCTAGCTGAACTAACTTTTTAAAAACCGCAACTACAGAATAGCTTTTTCTGACATTAAAAAAAAAGCAGAAGAAAACTAATACTTTGAAATGGCAGCTGTAGCAGCTGTTGGCATGTTCGCATCTCCTGCATGATCCAATCCACAGATCACATGCACCAGTAGGGCAACCAATATTTGGGGTGGGGGGACTTAAGTGCCATCCCTTGGTTTCCTCCCTTTTCTTCATGGAGGTGGGAGATGGATGTATTGAGGAGGGGGTCAAAAAAAAAAGATAGCTGCCAGAACTTCATGATCTTCAAAACCAGATCTGATAGCAGTGTACCAACCGCCATCTTGTTTTTATTGATGCTTCCCATGGATGCTCCTGATGGCAAGGAAGGGAGCTTTGCATGAAGTTTTAGTAACCCAATGTCTGTGGAGATTTTCAGTCATCCAGGTCATGGCTGTCCCAAAAGGTGTTTTTTCAAAAGGCAACTGGACTTTCTGGTTTTTCCTTAAAGAGGTTTCTCTTCTCATCCAAGAAGCTTCTTCAGTTCTGAAGATGCAATTGTCATTTCTGAAAAACAAACTCTAGGTACCTTTTGAGAAAGCACCTTTGGGTCATATTATCCCAAATAAATGAGCTGCTATCCCAGAATAGTATTCTCAGACTAGTTTCTTTATTTGTCTTCTAGTAACCTGGGCTTCAACCAGAAAGAAATTTGGAATTACATAGTTCTCAGAGTCACCCAACTGGCTTTCATGGCTAAGGCAAAACTTGAACTCAAAGTCTTAACTACAAGACCAAAGTGGCTTTCTCGCTTTTCATGCCTCAAAGATGATCACAGTTCTGATCAATTCCCCATTGCTCTTTTTGGAATGTCTTGAGCTTTCCCCCTCCATTAATATGGTAGTTTCACAATCTTGAAATAGCAGCAGAATTACTTACCCCTCCTCGCTTTATCTGATGCCGGCATTTAACTTAATTCAGATTCATTAAGCTTCTTTCTTGATGCCTTTTCTTTTAATGCAGAAAGCTTTCTGGGGTATTACAGACTGACATGTGTTAGCTGCAGCACTTCTGAAATTAAAAATAATCATAATTTGCTCTACTTTGTAATGCCATGCCCCTTTTATTATACAATTGAAAAAACGACGATGGTTAATATGGAGCCAAGCAAACCATGGGCCTCAACAGGCTGTCTCCAGAAATGACTACAATTCTTGGGTTTGTGGGGCAGAGTAGTATTTCCAGACTCTGCTTCCCAAAGGGGCATGCTTCTGGAAATCTTAGTCCACAACTACCTTTGAAGAGTTAATGACAAGTGATAAACCTAGGTTAATTTGCAATGCAATTCAACATTTGGCAGACAGCTGGAGCCGAGGAACTGTTAAAGTAATTGTCTAACTAACGGCACTAGGGTGTGACAATTGGAGTATAAACCAGAAAAGTAGACATGTCAGAGATATAATCCCACTTCAATCTCTGGCACCACAAAGAAGCAAGGAAATGATCCTTCTCCCCATCCTGAACGATTAAAATCACAATTCTTGTTACAAGGATCTGAGAATCAGTTCCATTAAACCAGGAGTATTTTCTTCTAAATAAACAGAATAGAACTAGGCTGTGTTCTCTTGACTATCTATCTGGCTATCTTGCATCTTATAATGGGAGCCATTCAGCTTTTAACATCTTAGTTGTGGTAATGCCTTTATTCAACCAATTAAATCGAATGCAAGGTTTTTTTTTGTGTGTGTTTCTAAGAAAACTTAATCAGACATGATGGTTAAAAATCCAGGAGGTGATGGGTTATTAGGTTTAAAGATTCATTCTCTGGGTTGCTGTGAACAGGGCCCATCAGGAAATATATTCCTGACTAACTTCTGCGGAAGACAGAGTCTCATCACAAGGCACAAATTCAGATATTAAGCTATGTTCATTTCAATGGGGACTTCAGGGTAAAACTAGTACTAGGCTGAGAAATTGTCCTTTTTTCCTCCATTCCTACTAGTTCTGATCCAGTTTGAAAGGATAAAGAAAATCTAATAAAATTCTTACAAGTAGAATGTTATGAAATTGCAAGGAGGTCATTTAGTGTTGAAGGCACCAGGCTAGAAACTAGGAGATTTTGAATGTCTAATGGAGATACTGAAGTCATCTCAGGTTATGGTTGTCCCAAAGGTGCTTTTTCAAGAGGCAGCTGGACTTTCTGGTTTTTCTTTGAAGACGTTTCACTTCTCATCCAAGAAGCTTCTTCAGTTCAGCTCTTCAGCAGAAGAGCTGAAGAAACTTCTTGGACGAGAAGCAAAACGTCTTCAGAGAAGAACCAGAAAGTCCAGCTGCCTCTTAAAACCTTTGGGATAGGAGAATGTGACTTCCAGTCCCACATTAGGCACAAAAGCCATCTGGATTACTTTGGCCCAATCACCAGGAGAAAGTAAGTTCTAGTTCCAATTTAGGCATGAAAACCAGCTGGGTGCTTTTTGGGCCAGTTACTCTCTTTCAGCCAAATAACACCTCACAGGATTATTGCTGTGGGGGAAATAAGAATAATGCTTTGCTGAGCCTGCCATTTTGACTTTTTTGACTCCCTTCCCATAGGTACACAACCCTGATTCTGAGAAATGGTTAGAGATTTTCTCTTCCTGTGGGGGAAAAAATTGGAATCTATGTTTTCTTCTCATCCCTTCCCCGCAAACCCACTCCAAAAATTGGTGGGAGAACTTTGAAAAGACGTTTCTCCTCAGCTCTAGGGAAAATATTCTGAAGTGACTGATCACCTCCAGACCAGGCAATAATTCAGAAAAAAATGGATCTGAATAGTTCTCATCCTCGATATATTATTTTAGGAAGATGCTTGGAAGATGGATATTATTCTTTTGTCCACTTCTTGGACAAAAATGAGAGAAGCATAGGTTCCTTTAATGGACCAAGGATAAATTGAAAGCAACCAGCTCTTTCCTTTGAAGTTGCTGACATGCCTCCTAAAAATTTGGACAACCGTCTAAGACTTTGTTTCTTTCTTTTTTTTTACAAAATTCAGTGCTTTTAAATTCCACTGTCTTCCAGAGGGATGCCCATCTTTCCCATTAGATCAATGCTATTTAAACATACTTCCTTTGGCTGAGTCTAAGGTTTAATTTTATCCTTCTTGTTTACAGGGTAATCCTGGGACTTCCCATTCCTATTCGTTGGAAATGTGCCTCCCACTGAAAGCTAAAAAGTAATAACTGGGATCAATATATATATATATATATATATATTAAAAAGGTCAAGGCAGTCTTAAGACAAGAAGGAACTTCTAAAAGATATCATCGTGCAGTTTTCTGGACAAAGAAACCGAAATAGCTTGCTATAGTCTTCTAACTTATTTAATCTCTGTCTGTTTCAATAATTGGCATTTTAACCTTTTGTTCTTACTTTTACATGTTGTTAGCTGCCCAGAGTCATCGGGCAGTGAGATGGGTAGCATATAAATGTAATAAATAAATATCCTCCTCCTGCAAAATGGAGCAAAACTCACTTAGGGACTGTCTTGCTGAGCAACAGAAATTTTGGGCTCAATTGCCATTGTTAAGTCGAAGACTACCTTTATTTAATTCATAGGGTACCCAATTCCTTCACATTTCTGGTGCTTTATTTAACTTCTCCCCAGATGCAGCTCAGCAAGGTTATGACATCAAAATTTCAGGGTTTTTCCCCCCTTTTCCTCTGTGCTTTTTATTTTATTTCTTGAGCTTGTCTTCTTACTGTCTAGGAAATCGCAAACCTCCACAACTACAGTTAATTCTCAATGTATCTTGAAGCCAGTCACAGAGTTTGGTCACCATATTGAAAACTACAGATTTGGCTGTCTGCTTGTAGTTTGCAATGTTTATTTTAGTTTAACACCAAAGAATTTAGAAATAATCCTTGACAGCTTGTATATTTTGGGCAGAACTGTTTACACATTTCCCAAAGCTTTGCTGCCCGTTGAAAATGTCTTCGAGAGGACTTTGTTTTGCTGCTATTTCAACTTATCATTACTCCAACACATATATCAGGATACATTCAAGATGGATTTTTCTCAAACTCCTCTGAAGATCAATTATTATTAGATTTCTATTAGTTTTCTGTTTCATTAGTACAACTGGATCTCTTTTGGTTTAAAATTTAATGACTTTTTCTTTTACCTCTGCAAGAGGGGGAAAGTTGAAGGCGTAAACATTTCCCCTGCCAGCAAGGAAATGGATGTTGGCATTTTGAGAATTCCCATTGAATTGCCAAAAAAGCCAACGCAGTCCTAGGCTGCATTAACAAAGGGATAGAATCAAGATCACGCTTAATAATAAGACCGCTTTATAATGCCTTGATAAAAATCACACTTGGGATATTGCATCCAGTTTTGGTCGCCATTATATAAAACAGATGTTGAGATTCTAGAAAGAGTGCAGAGAAGATCAACAAGGATGGTTAGCAGACCAGAGGCTAAAGCTTATGAAAAACAATTGTAGGAATTAGGTATGTCTAGTTTTAAAGAAAAGAAGGACTAGGGGTGACATGATAGCAGTGTTCTAATATAGGGGTCGCCAACCTTTTGGACCTCAGGGACCACCAAATTCATAATTTTAGATCCTAGGGACCACTAACGGGTTCTGTGGGTGTGGCCTAATGGATGTGGCCTAATTTGTAGGTGTGGCTTGGTGGTCATGTGACTGGCTGGGCATGGCTTGTATGTAATTATTATAAATATTTATATAAATATTGAATTTTTTATAAAAAAAGAGCAACTTTTACCCAAAATCAGGCAGAGCAGGCAGATTCAGTTGCTCACAGAATCACAGATTCATTCAGAGATCTATCTATCTGCCATTGGCTAGCTCAGTCTGTCACATAAAATTTGCTAGCAAGCAAACTCACAAAATTAACTCACAACATACCATGCATGTAAATATTGAATTTTTTTATTTAAAAAAAGAGCAACTTTTACCCAAAATCAGGCAAAGCAGGCAGATTGATTTGCTCACAGAATCATTCAGTGATCTATCTATCTGCCATCGGCTAGCTCAGTCTCTCAAATTTGCTTGCCGTGAGTCTGCACTGAATTTGCTTGCAAACAAATCTTCAATCCTAAGGGAGGTTTGGCTGTACTTAGCTAGAAAGCAAGAAATCCAACCATTTCCTGCTTCCTAGCTAATCTAAATCTTCTGGTGCAGCACAACAGATGATGGTCGGAAAAAGGAAAAATAGCAACTTAGCAGGCAAGTTTACCGGGTAAGGAGTGAGTGGGAGGGGAGGGTTCCCGCGGGCCATGTGGGCTGAGCATCCTTGTGTTTCTGTGCAACCTGGATTAATTGTTTTGTGGGGGTGCTCTGGGGGTGAGATTTCTCTGCAGCCCACCAAAATTTTCTCACGGCGCCCTAATGGGCCACGGCCCACCAGTTGGCGACCGCTGTTCTAATATCTAAGGGGCTGCCACAAAGAAGAAGAAATCAAGCTATTCTCCAAAGGATCTGAGGGCAGGACAAGAAGCAATGAATGGAAACTGATCAAGGAGAGAACAAACCTAGAACTGAAATTTCCTAATGCTTAGAACAATTAATCAGTGGAACAACTTGCCTCCAGAAGTTGTGAATGCTCCAAAACTGGAGATTTTTATGAAGAGATTGGATAACCATTTATCTGAAATGGTATCGGCTTTTCTGCTTGAACCGGGAGGTAAGGGGCTGGACTAGAAGACCTCCAATGTCCCTTCCTGCTCTGTTATTCTGTCAATTGCTTGTCTGCCTCTGAAGAAGAGTCACAGTATGGATTTTTGACATTTGAGCCTGTAAGTAGCTTCTTGCACTGAAGGGAACACATGCCCAGGAAGAACATCTCCATAGAAGTCCAATCAACTTTTGGACTTTAAATGTTTTGCAGTGATGGTGAGGGAGACAACGAAACAGCCTTCCATACCTTCTGAGCCTCCTGCATGAACCAGCAGAACGTTTTGTGGATAGCGAAAGGACTTCTGAAATCTAGCTCCAGATAAAAGTAGACCCTTCCTTAGCACAAGATGCATCTTTGGCAAGAGCCTTGAAGAGTGGTTGATCCATCTCATGAGTTTTTCTTAGCCAAAGCACCACCTGGAGCAATTTTGGGATTGGCGGTGAACTTCAATTACTGGAATGTAAGGATTAAATAATACGTTTGCTCAAACCTGGTTGACCCTTTCCATCCTTGCAGTTCTTAGATTATTACACGGAATAAGGAGGGGATGTCCGGCTGAATCCAGGGAGAAAGAGAAAAAAGAAAGAAAGAAAGAAAGAAAGAAAGAAAGAAAGAAAGAAAGAAAGAAAGAAAGAAAGAAAGAAAGAAAGAAAGAAAGAAAGAAAGAAAGAAAGAAAGAAAGAAAGAAGGTATCCAATTTCTTTGTTTAAAAAAAGCAGCAATTCATCCTGAAGAAACCTAGCCTTAACCAGGGGTGGCCTGCTGGGGGTTCCCAGGGGTTCAGGAGAGCCTCTAGATAAGATTCTGTGTAGTTCAGAGAACCCCCAAATCCCACTCCTGCCTGGCCCCGCCCACCCCTCCCTGCCACTCCCAGGAGTCCCCACCCGGCCTGTTTTGGATGCAGGCAAGTGCAGGCCGTGTATGGAGGCTCGGGGAGGGCAAAAAACAGGCCTCCCGGAAGTTCGGGAAGGCCAGAAATGGGCCCATTTCCAGCTTTCAGAGAGCCCAGGGTCAATGTCTGGAATACTCTACCTGTGGTTTCTTCCCCAAACCCCAAAAAGTTTAACCTTAAACTGTCTACTATTGACCTCACCCCTTTCCTAAGAGGTCTGTAGGGGGCATGCATAAGCGCACCAATCGTGCCTACCGTCCCTGTCCTATTGTTTCTTTTATTCCTCTTATATGTACCCACTTCATGTATTCATAACTATGTATATACTCATACCTATTATCTTGCAAGCGATTGACAAATCAAATAAATTCTAAAAATTCTAAATTCTAAAGATCCTTACGGTACAAAGTATGTTCTGTACGTTTTAATGTGACTTTTGCGTTCTGGGTTCCTCTGAGCAATATGACTATATAAGGGGTTCAGTTACGGGATGCCGTGATTTGTGTCTCTTTTTCTTTTGTAGCTTTTAATCTAATGGCTTTGCGCTCTGTTCAGCATCCAGATTATTTTTTATGTTTATGTATTGCAAATCACCCGGAGAACTTTTAAGTTATACGAATCGCCTACTAAAGTTGCAAATAAATAAACAACAAAAAGACGTTTGCTAATGGCCGTGTAGAAGAGGTACAATCGTGCCAACACATGTTTTTAATAAGAACAAGCCAACATCCAGATTTGAAATGCATTTTGCACCGTTTGGGTAGGTAACAAGTTGTAGGATTGGATTCTGTTACACAGTTACGGCAAGAGATAAACTGTAAGTTGTTGCTCTTATCACATAACCTACCAAAATACAATTTTATTATATGCATCAATCGTGGAGGGTCAATCCAAAAATTCAGTCCTCAGTTGGCTGGTATTGTGTTTTTACTATGCATACTAAATTTACCTCAATAAGTACATTTTAAGACCTCTGGGCATTTCATGACATCAATTTTAGGATAGCCCTGTTGGTCAACTGGGCAGTCTTATCAATCAATCAACACTTGAAGGGTGTTAAATTTGGCATTCATGGTAAGCGTAGCTGCATAATCCCTGGATTATTATTACAGGTAGTCCTTGATTTACAACAGTTCTTTACTGACTGTTCAAAGTTACAATAGCACTGAAAAAAGTGACTTATGATCATTTTTCATCTGTAGTTATGATCATTGTGGCATCCCTATGTTCACATGATCAAAATGCAGACACTTGACAACCGACTCATATTTATGATGATTGCTGTGTCTTGGGGGTCATTGATCACCTTTTGCAACTTTCTGCCAAGCAAAGTCAGATTCACTCAACAACCATGTTCCTAACCTAACAACTGCAGTGATTCACTTAACAAGTATGCCTAGAAAATTCGTAAAATGGGGCAAAGCTTACTTAACAATTTAGCCACAGAAATTTTGGGGTCTGTTGTGATTGTAAGTCGTAGACTACCTGTAGATAACAGATAATCAGAGTTGGAAGGGACCTTTTAGGTCATCTAGTAGTTCAATCCTCTGCCCAAGTAGGAGACCCTACACCATTTCTTACAAATGGCAGTCCAATCTCTTCTTGAAAGTCTCAAGTGATGATGCTCCCACAACTTCTGAGGGCAATTTCTGTTCCACTGGTTGATTGTTCTCACCGTCAGAAAGTTTCTCCTTATTTCCAGGTTGAATCTCTCCTTCAGTTTCCATCCATTATTCCTTGTCTGGTGCTTTGGAAAATAGCTTGACCCCTTCCTCTCTGTGGCAGCCCCTCAAATATTGGAAGACTACTATCCTGTCTCCCCTGGTCCTTCTCTTCCCTAGACTAACCTTTATTCATTAATAATCTGGAAAACCCAATGGGGGAGCTTCATACTGGAGGTGGTTGAATACTTAAAACTTATTCCCCCATGCCCCCTCTGTGTGTCCAACTCCCTTCTTTGCCATCTTGTGTTAATGATTTTATCTGCTGTGGTTTTGTTTTATTTTTACGATTGATGACTTTAATGTTTTTATGTTGTAAGCCGCCCAGAGTCATTGGACACAAGACAGGAGGCAAACTGATCTTATAAGAAATAAATACATAAAATAATAAATGATATGGGTGTTGGTGATGAGAATGATTTTAAAAATTCAAAACAAGCCTTGTAGGGAATCTGTAGTTGCTGATTTAAATTGTTGCATCCTCTTCCTTCCACCTTTACTGAAGATACTCATCAATTTTCTGCAGCTCTCATTTAAATATTAAATAGCCCATTAAATTGCTAGACGGTGTGGCTGCAGAGATTCACAATGGATCAGGTTGGGTCTATGAGTCTTTCTACACTTTATGGAGAGACGCTAGCTAACAATAAGCAGAAAACACAATTACTGTACTTTAAAAGCTGCTGTTGTTAACTCTACCTGAGCTTAGCTTTTAAGTGGGAATATCCTGCTTCGTTTTGTTTTTCATCCTGGACATAGACTGGAAATAGACGGAGGAAATGGCCTATAGGAAATGGCCTGTAGGCTTTCTAGTGTTCCTCTTACTGGAGCCATGGTCATTCCCAGGAGACACAACAGCTTCTCCAAACCATCACTGGCTATTCATAAACTATCCCAAAAAAACAAAACAGAGACTACAAAACCCAAGTGGCGTCAGAAGGTAAATTTCTCTGTTTGATTTCTAAAACTAGATGAATTTGGGGTCCTGTCTTCCTGGATCAGTTTTATTAGCGTCTGTGGGTTTTTCAGTTGTTGCTTGCTTTCTTAATTTATTTATTTTTATTATTATTTTATTTATTTTCATTGTATAGTTTGTGTTAGCGCTGTGCAGGTGTGGCTGTGTGGAAGTCCCAAGTATACAAGTTTTCCAATTTGATGAAGAGCAACTGTCTAGCTTAGTGTTTGTCCACTTTGATAAAGTTGAAAAGGTCGGGATTTTAACTCCCAGAATTCCCTGGGTTGAAGTCTATTGTGATGACCCTGGGCATGGCACAAAGGCAACACAGTCAAATATAAGCAAGAAGAATCCCTTTATTATCTCCAACTTTGCCCACAATGTGCAGGTTACCTTCGGCTGGAGAAAAACTCTCCCAGGAACAGCCTTTAATTGTAGAAAATTCAAAACAAGGTACATACAAACTTTACTAAAAACCCAAACAAACCAAGCTGAAATAATTAGTTTGACAGGGCAGGAGAAGAAATTTCAGGCTTGAAATCATGGAAAAATTCACACAGTTGGGAAGACACCAGGAACACAGATAAGCCACGACGATACCAGATAAATTCACGTTTCCTCCTAACAGCTTGCTGTGTGCAGCTTCCTCTTTTATACACTGTGTTCTAATGGAGGGAATCAGGGCCCTTTCCTCCTCCGTAAGCCACACAACTCACGTTGCTCTCTTCTCCATTCCTTCCTGCATGTCCTAGGATGAAGAGGGGGTGGGCCTGGGTCTTCCTCTGAATTCCCTCTCCCTTGCTCTATCTTTTCCCTGCTCTGCCCAGCCGGGCTTTGCCCTTCCCCAGTTTCTTCCACAGCCAACAGAGCCAGATTCCCGCTCCCTGTAAACTGTTCTGATTTCCCCCTCTGAGTCAAATTCCGACAGGGGCATGACATCTATGCTGGCTGGGGAATTCTGGGAGTTGAAATCCAAACCTTTTAAAGTTGAGAAAAACTTAAAGTCTAGACTCTTGAGTGAGAGCAAATGGAAGAACAGAAAATTACGCAGATTCATAGAAGGTCAATGAAATAGGATTCTCTTCTGGTTTTCTCGTTCTTCAAGTCTTTTTCATTGTCCTTCCCATGCAAGGAAATTCGAGAAAGTTGCCACTGCTTGTAGGTATACAACACACAACACACCCACGAAGCAAAAGACAAAAATTCTGCCCAAACTTGAGGCAGGTCCCTGATGATTTAGTAAGCAGCAAAGAAGGCAATTTGGCTGTCATTCTGTGTAATGAACTGAGGGAGATAGTCTGAAGATGAAGAGGGAAGATTATGGACGACAAGAAGGGCCCGCAGCAGCAACTTTGCAGACAAGCCAGCCAGCCCTCCCAAGGGGGATGATGATGACCCAGAAGTCTGAAAGTGAGTGATCTCTGGCAGAGAGTGGATTTTTCTCTGAATCCAGCCCTGTCCTAGCGGGAAGGGATGAGCCCAGCTTTGCAATGTAGGCCAAAAAGCAAAATCCAAGGTTAGGCTTTGTAGCAATGGGAAGAGAAGGAAAACCCATTGAGAAAGTTTTTAGAGTAGATCAGATTAACAGAGTTGGAAGGGACACTGTTAGGTCATCTAGTTCAACCCCCGCCCAAGCATTGCAGCACCCCCATGGCCAGGTGATTTACATCTGGATGCTTGGCAACTGTCTCATATTGATGACGGTCTCATATTTATGCCGGGATCACACGATCTAACACTTTTGCGACCTTCTGACAAGCAAAGTCAGCGGGAAAGCCAGATTCACTTAACGACCGTGTTCCTAAGTTAACAACTGCAGTGATTCACTTAACAACAATGGCCAGAAAGGTGATAAAATGGGGGCCAAACTCACTTAAAGGCATTGCTCACTTAGCAACATAAATATTGGGTTCAATTCTGGTCGTAAGTTGAGGACTACCTGTACTCCTCCAGTTATGACCACCATTGGCACCAGAACGTCTGTTACTAAGCGACGGAGTCATGAAGTGAATTGTGCCCAATTTTGTTGGCCTTTTTGCAGTAGCTGTTAAATGAATCGTGTGGTCCTTAACTGAACCCAATTCGCCCCTTCCCATTGACATTGCTTGTTGGAAGCTGGCTGGGAAGGTTGCAAATGGCAATCATTTGACCCCAGGGATGTTTAACAGATTATTAGAGTTGGAAGAGACCTTGTAGGTCATCTAGTCCAACCCCCCCACCCAAGCAGGAGACCCTACATCATTTTTGACAGATGGGAATCCAGTCTCTGCTTGAAAGCTTCCAGGGATGAAGCTCCCACAACTTCCGAAGGCAGCTTCTGTTCCATTGGTTGATTGTTCTCCCTGTCAGAAAGTTTCTCCTTATTTCCAGGTTAAAACTCTCCTTGATCAGTTTCTATCCATTATTCCTTGTCTGGCCTTCGGGTGCTTTGGAAAACAGCTTGACCCCTTCCTCTCTGTGGCAGCCCCTCAAATATTGGAAGACTGCTACCCAATCTCCCAGGTCCTTCTCTTCACTAGACTAGCCAGGCCCAGTTCCTGCAACCGTTCTTTGTATGTTTTAGCCTCCAGCCCCCTTGTCATCCTGGTTGCTCTTCTTTGTACTTTTTCTAGAGTCTCAACATCCTTTTTATAGTGTGATAATCAAAACTAGATGCAATACTCTAAATGTGGTCTTATTCCAAACATTGGAAGACTGCTATCATATCTCCCTGGTCCTTCTCTTCACTAGACTAGCCAGGCCCAGTTCCTGCAACCGTTCATTGCATGTTTTAGCCTCCACGCCCCTAATCATCCTGGTTGCTCTTTTCTGTACTCTTTCTAAAGTCTCAACATCTTTTTATGGTGTGGTGACCAAAACTGGACACAACTGTTGTAGATGCATGCAGGTTGCCAAGCACCCAAATATGGATCATGTGACCACAAAGATGCTGGGATGGTTATAAGTGCAGAAACTAGTTACTTTCTTTTAGTACCATCATAACTTCAAATCGTGGTTAAACGAATGGCTGTAAATCAAGGACTACCTACAATTAAAAGGAAGTAAAACAATTAAATAATAAATAATGTCTTGGAAGACCCTGGAAGTAAAGATTGCTGGCCACATCAACTCCTTTCTCTTTATATCCATTTTTAAAAAGACCCAGATAATCGGGAAGGGGGCACCTTTCACAGCATATACATAACCTCGGGGGCTCATGGTTATTATTTTCCATTTTAAAAAGATATTTTTCCAGGGAAAAAAAAGCCACTTATTCTACAGTGCAGTTCCTGGATGCGAGGGATAGCTAGTCCTCCACTTATGACCAATTGCTTAGTGAACATCAGTTATGGTCGCTAGATTGAGGACTACCAGCATTTTAAGAGTAAGCACTTACGATGCAGTTCTCTATGCATCCCCGGAGTTCTGCAAAGGCAAATGTCAGCCCTTAAAAATAAATCCCATTTTTGGTAGATGGCATGCAAAGGCGCAGTTATTAAAGTCGGTTGAATCAAATCATAATTAAAACCCCAGCTGCCTTTCTCCCTAAGGTATAATCCCAAAGCGCTGAGTTTGGGTTTGAACATCCTTATGAGAAAACAGAAGCATCCCATTTTGGAATTTTTGATGGAGTTATTTAATTCAAAAACCACTTTCATTTAATTTATCCCACTTACCAAGTGCTTACTACAGGATATTTCCAAGCTAATCATCTGGGGAGAAATAAAAAAAAAAAAATTGGCCAACTCCCAGGGGCTGGATAAGCGATGCCTATCTGAAAAGCCAGAATTGTTAGGTGAATCATGCAGGGTGCTTACTGAGAACTCAAACCAATTTTTTTTTTTTTTGAGTTCATGGGAGACAGAAACAGGCAGTTTGTGCCTAGAATCTCTTTGGTTGTGTCCCTTTATCCTCCGCATACAGCACCCGGGTCCAAATACACATTTCCCATACAAACAAGAGCTTCAGGTTTCTTCAGAGGATGCCCGAGGCTAGACCTGTGCCCTTCTTTATAGGCCAAACCTTGTCAAAGAAAATGAGGCATCACGCTTGGAACTTTTATCTCCCAAGGATTAAAGGAATAGCTGACGAGGATGAGTTGGTGTTTCACTCCTAATAACAAAGAGGTGAAAACTCAGACTGTTCGGAAGGCAGGACTCCAGCTTTGGAGGATGAGGAGGTTCCTTAGATGTGGAGGACGTCCCTGTGTAGACCTGAGGCCTTTCCAGGAAGCCCATCTGCAAATGTGCCATCATGGTACGCCAACTACCATACAGAGAAGGATGCCAAGAGGGTAGAATTTGGGCAGCCCCTGAAGAGAGATGGGCTCTCCCGGCGTCTAGACTGGCTTCAGCAGTGGGTGAGGGCTGTTTTTCCTAATTAAAAACCAGGAGCACTAACCACAGGCCCTTTAAAACGCAGCCTTCAAAGACTTTTACTTGAGTGCTTAGATTTCTTACCTTTCAGGGGAATCTAAGCCAGCCCAGCCTCCCCAATTTGCTAGCGTCTCCCAAAGGAACGACTTTAATTCCTAAAAATTCCCAAGCAAACTTTGTCCGAGAAAGTTGGGAATGTTGTAATCTGCAGCTCAGTTCTCCTAGGAGTAGCCAGATGAAGAAAGGATGATCAAATTGCACATGCTGCAATCTAACAGGACATTTAGGGGTGTCCAACCTTGGCCACTTTAAAACTTGTGGACTTCAACTCCCAGAATTCCCCAGTTAGTCGGCTGGGAGTTCTTTGCTCAACCAGCCAATGCTTGTAAAGAGGACATAGAACATAGAATCCTAGAGCTAGAAGGGGCCTCCGAGATCTTCTAGTCCAATCCCCTGCTCCAGCAAACGGCTGTTCGGTCTATTTTTGAAAACCTCCAGTGATGGAGTACCCACAACTCCAGGAATCAAGCTTTTCCATTTGGTTAATTGTTCTCACGAAAATTTTCTTCTTACTTTAGGTTGGATATCTCTTGAATGATCTTCCACCCTTTACTTCTTGCCTTGCCCTCGTGATAATATTCTTCACTCCTCACAAATTTCCCAAAGCCAGACATCATATGGACTTTTAGCTCTCAGTAGACCTTTGTCCCTGAATTTATCCAATCTGCTTTTAAAGCCATCAAAGGTGAAGGCTGTAATCAATTCCACCACTTAACTGGATGCTGGATGAAGAAGATATTTGGTTGATGTCTTTTCCAACTACTTCCAATCAGCTCCAATGGATAGTTCCCCTAAACAAAAAAAATCACACTAGACTGCATTGTATGTCTTGCTAAAGCTGCAGTTCTGCAACCAAAGCTGTAAAATAGAAGATGAACAAAGGATTTTTTTTAAAAAAATGGCATTGAATTAATATAGATATATAAATAGAGATATAGACATAGATATAGATGATAGAGATAGATACAGAAATAGATGATATATAGATGTCGGTGATAGAGATAAGAGAGATTTTTAATTTATATAATCAGCTAGAGATTATATAGACATAGATATAGATGTAGATAATATATAGATGATATATAATATAGATGTAGATGATAGAATATGCCTGCTATTATGTACTATTCATTCTGTCTATGAGGGAAGTCAGAAAGTTCAAGATGGCAGCCGCTAGTTTAAGCCCCATCCTTTTTTATACCTCGGTAAAAAAGGATGAGGAATTCTGGGAGCTGAAGTCCACAAGTCTTAAAGTTACCCAGCTTAGACACCTCTGGTCTAGGTCAAACCTTAGAGAAACATATTAGTTTAGCCAGCCATAAACTGCTTTCCAGAATTGTGCTAAGCAAAAGGCAAAAATAGCCTCACCTATGCTAAAGTGAGTTCTAATCTCTGTAAAGGGGAAATGGGATATTTGACAAATACATGCTTTAAAAAAATGCCTTTCCCTCTTCAATATATTTTCTACAGTGCTGCCTTCAAGACTCTCTTGTCCCCTTCTGATTTCAACTCTTTTAACGTCTTGCAAAAACGACCATTTAATTAAATCAGCGATAAATTTATTTTGCCGCTTGCTCGGAGCTGTGTGTCAAGAGAAGGAATCAATTAATTCAAAGCAAAGGTTAAAAGGAAATAAAATCATAAGGATTCTGGTGTTCTAGTTATTAAAAACAAAACAAAACAGGAAAGCACAGCAAAAACCTCTGAAAACACTCACACCCACCTATAATCCACAGACATAAACACAACCTTTGCTTATACTTGATGGTAGGAAAAGTCTGGAAGGCTCCAGAATAGTTTAAAAGAGAAAGCCAGACAATTATTATCTCCTAAAAACCTTACCAAAACCAGGATGTTAAGAATAAATTATTCCATCTATCCATAAACAAATGTTTTCCCCGACTGGTCAACTTTTAATCACCACTGTCACTAAGAGCAAAGCAATATTGCAATGCTTGTCATTGCAGTTAATTGATTCTTCGTCTACTGCACAAAATGCATAGCTCAGATTTTCCAAGACTACTGAATTAAACTTGTTCAAGGAGTCATACAAGATAGTTTCAGACAAGCTGCTAATCCAAATAACTAGCTACCTTCCATAAAGGCAATGGCAATTATAAGAGTCAGAAATAAAGAAAACAATAAAAAATAATTCGTAATAATGTAATCATTGCAATAATGTTAACAAACTATATAAGTTAACAATCAACAATGTACATTGTCCATAATACACCACTCTTCACACCAGATTCTTTTAGATTTAGGATTATATCTCTTGCCTGCAAAAATCCCATTGTACACTAGGGGGAGTAAGATGGCTGTATCTCTTTGCAGCCATCTAGTGGCTCTCCATGTCTTTGCAACCCAGATCTGATTAATTCAAAGCAAAGGTTAAAAGCAAATAAAATCATAAGGATTCTGGTGTTCTAGTTATTAAAAAAAAAAACAGGAAAACAAAGCAAAAACCTCTGAAAACACTCATACCCACCCATAATCCATAATTGCACTCATTTTTCAAGCTGGTTGTTGAACTAATTTATTTCCTGGATTTGTACAATTTCTTGAGTCATAAAGTATTATCTTTTTTTTTTGGTCAAAGGGGGAAAACATTCAGAAGTATCCAGAGATATTCTTGCATATCTCCAAGATTTAAAGATTTAAAGGAACACATAGCCAGGAGATATCTGTATAGCACATTTCCTGAAATTATCTTTTGGAAAAGCTCACAATGAATGGTCATTTCATAATAAGTTTCCAAGCGCTTTTCATATTATTTGAGTAGCAAGGCCATCAATGTGCAAGTCTGACTGGCTTTTTGCATAAAGACACCCATTGTCTTCGTTTCTGCATTTCCTTGCAAGGTTGAGATTGTTGAAGGAAGCTTCCCAGCTAGGATCATGTTGGAAAGGTCGGGGAAATAAATTATTCTTACATATAACCGTGTCTGAGTTAATTCAAACTTTTAAGGTATGTCCATGACATCTTCTCCAGTTGGTAGATTTTCTAGCTTCTTCTACAGCTTGTTCTGGTTTGGGTACATCTAATCTGATCAAGAGTTTGCACATATTTTTTTCTGTTATAATTGTGTTATAATTAAAAGTGTATTCAAGCTATCAAACTTTTCTATATACCTGCATGGACATGGCTGTGATTTGTCACCATGCCAGCACTCTGGAATAACATCCTGCATCCTTACATTAGAAAGGCATAGAATATGGGAATCTCAGAAGTCCTGCAGCAGAATTATGGTTAATACAGGTAGTCCTCGACTTACAATGGTTCATTTAGTGACCATATCACTTTATAAAGCCTTGGTAAGGCCACACTGCATCCAGTTTTGGTCACCACGATGTAAAAAAGATGTTGAGACTCTAGAAAGAGTGCAGAGACTACCAACAAAGAGGATTAGCAGACTGGAGGCTAAAATACCTAAAGAACAGTTGCTGGAATTGAGTATGTCTAGTCTAGTGAAGAGAAGGACCAGGGGAGACAGGATAGTAATCTTCCAATATTTGAAGGGCTGCCACAGAGAAGAAGGGGTCAATCTATTTTTCAAAGCAGCTGAAGGCCAGACATGTAATAATGGAAACCGAACAAGGAGAGCTTTAACCTGGAAATAAGGAGAAACTTTCTGACAGGGAGAACAATCAACCCAAGGAACAGAAGTTGCCCTCGAAAATCGTGGGAGCGTCATCACTTGAGACTTTCAAGAAGAGATTGGACTGCCATTTGTCAGAAATGGTGTAGGGTCTCCTGCTTGGGCGGGGGGTTGGACTAGATGACCTACAAGGTCCCTTCCAATTCTGATTATCTGATCTGATTTTCAAATTGCATATAGAAAAGAGCAAGGGACAAGAGAAATTATTGCTGATGTGTGTTAGGGTGTACCAACATTTCAGGTAGTCCTCGGCTTAAGACCACAATGGAGCCCAACATTTCCATTGCTAAGCGAGACAATTGTTAAAGTGAGTTTTGCCCTATGTTACGACCTTTCTTGTTAAGTGAATCACTGCAGTTGTTAAGTTAGTAACATGGTTGTTAAGTGAATCTGGTTTCCTCCATGGACTTTGCTTATCAGAACGTTACAAAATGGTTATAGGACATTTTTTTCAGTGTTGGCATAACTTTGGTCACTAAATAGACTGTTGTAAGTTGAGGATTACCTGAATTATAAGCAGTACTGGTAGGAGTAGCAAACTACTCAAAGCAATAGCAATAGCACTTCTACTTATATACTGCTTCATAGTGCTTTACAGCCCTCTCTAAGCGGTTTACAGAGTCAGCCTATTGCCCCCAACAATCTGGGTCCTCATTTTACTGACTACGGAAGGACGGAAGGCTGAGTCAACCTTGAGCCAGTCAGGATCGAACTCCTGGCAGTCGGCAGAATTAGTCTGCAATACTGCATTCTAACCACTGGCATAGCACACCCATTTCCCTTTTCATGTAAGGCTACAATCTGTGTTAGATGATGACCTTAAGAATTATTTTGTGAGCATATCAAATTAAACATATTGTGCAAAAGTTTGCACAACGTTAAATTCGCTTTCCTTGGTATTGCTATGTAGACTGACCACTTCAATCTGGTGGACATAGTGTTCTCCAGATCTGCTGATATGATTTAATTGGAAACTTCATTAATTCTTGCGCACACATTCAACTTCAACCTGAACCTAGCTATGAAGTTCTTTGCATCAATGGTTGGGACACTGATGACTGAACAGTATGCGTGTGCAACCTACAACACAGATATTCTTGAAAGTGAGTACATAATTGATGTAACACATCAAGCAGTATGACGACATTTCTTATCTTGTCCTCTCTAGGAGAAACACTCCATAATAACTACAAATAACTATATAAAGTTAAGTCAGTGTTTAAACCTATTACAAGTCTAGACCATACAGCAGCATATGGTGTTATCTTTCAAGTTTTAAAGCAAGGAAGCTTTTCAAAAATAAATAATAAACTCATACCTTTGATCCTTTCTTTAAAATCTGGATAGACAGATTATAGATTAACAGAGTCAGAAGGGACCTTGTAGGGGATGCTGCAATGGTCGTAAGTGTGAAAAATGGTCGTATGTCACTTTTTCAGTGCTGTTATAAGTTTGAACAGTCACTAAATGAGCTATTGTAAATTAAGGATTACCTGTAGGCCAAAATGACTAACATGCCAGTCTATCCATCCCTCCAAATTTATCTTGCATTTTTTTTAAAGTTTAAAATAAAATAAAATAAAATAGACACAGGCAAGCTGCAAAATATTGGCTTCTGACGCCATCTTTACTTCTACATCCCCGCCTTGGCATTGGGAAAATCAGAAGTGGTGTTTAGATGCAGCAGAGAGTTAGTTTCTCAACCGTCCTGCAATCATTGTCACCCTCCTATAGAAATGCTGCAAAGGGAACATTTTGGGGAAATTGTGGGGCAGAAGAGGAAGGAAGAATTGCATAAGCTGCCCAAGTTTAAATCTGCTCCTGTCTCTGGAGTGTTTTGTGAATGTCATCTAGGCTTCTCCTTCTTTTTTGAATATTTTTTTTTATTGTTTACATATAAATATACTGAATACGGTGTAATTGGCCATGGCATTCCTTCTGGTCATTTATGCTTCTTATGAGCATAGGAGTTTCCCTTCAATGTTTTGTTCCATTTTGTAGGGTGAAAAAGGAGCTACACTTGAAGGTCTGTCCCTTTGTATCACATTATTTATGTATATATATATATATATGTATATATATATATATATATATATATATAAGTAGTTTGTATTTCAAACTTATTTTTGGAATTTCCAGAGTCATATTTGCGAGCATGCTTGATTTTTCATTCATTTGTTCTTCATTCATTTAGATTTTTATCCCACTTTTTATTGCATTATAAGCAACTCAAGGCAGTGAACATGCTATAATACTTCTTCCTCCTTGTCTTTTCCCCACAACAACAACAACTCTAAGGTGGGCTGGGCTGAGAGAGTGACAGATCCAAAGTCACCTTGTTGGCTTTGGTGCTTGAGGTGGGTCTAGAACTTAAAAGAATCTCCTGGTTTCTAAGCCATTTTTCTCACCACAACAACCCTCTAAGGCCCAAGGTCACTCAGCTGGCTTTCATGACTAAGGCAGGGCTAGAACTCATAGTCACTTGGTGATTGGCCCAGACACCCAAACTTCTTTCATGGCTAAGGCAGGACTAGAACTTACAATCCCCTAGTGATTGGTCCAAAGTCACACAGTTGGCTTTCATGCTGTTGGAAGAAATATCTTTCTGGGTTCAGTTCCAAGTGAGGAAAAAGACACTGGAAACATGGAGGTTGTTTGGAAAGATGGTTTAAAGGTAGACAGGATCACATGCCCTGGATGAAGAAAGAAGGAGAAAGGGCTGAGATGATGAGAGACCCTTCTATTCTTTTTAGTTTATTCTTTTTATTCTGCGTTTTTAATATTTCCTAGGATATTTCAATTTTCTAGGAGAGGGGTGGGTGCTAACTTCCTACGATGCCTAAGGACTAGAACTCAAGAGTCTCCTGGTTTTTAGGCTAGCACCTTACTGCTGAATGACTTAAAGTTAAACTAAAATCTATGTATACATAAAGGAATATGTATGTGACCCACTACTGGGATATGGAGGGCTCCTGATTACAATGCAGGACTTACTTTTTAGAGACACTCATTTCCGCTTCAAACCCTATTTTTATACCTGCATATAACTTCTGAGCAAATGGCAGCATTGTTAACTCACTAAAAGTTTATGATGCATATACCGTATGCTTCAGCTTTTGTCTGTCAGATGTGTGTTTACACTGATTAGACAAGTAAAATAAATAATCTACAAGGACATAGTCTGCAGCAAGCTACCCTTAGCCTTGTCATACATGTGTGCGACCCAAAGTTCAATGCCATCGAGAAACCAATGACATTAAACTATTACTTTGTTGAACATCTGACCTTTTTAGCTTGCTTACTCAGTGTCTGGCCACGGCCATTGACAAAATGTGCTCCGCTGTAATTTTTGGGAGCATCTAGAGCAGGGATGGCAACCACAGGCAGTCCTCGACTTACGACCATAATTAAGCCCCAAATTTCTGTTGCCAAGTGAGGCAGCTGTTAAGTGGGTTTTGCCTCATTTCTACGACCTTTCTCACCACAGTTGTTAAGCGAATCACAGTTGTTACATTAGTAATACAGTTGTTAAGTGAATCTGCCTTCCCCATTGACTGTGCTTCACAGGTTACATGACCCCAGGGCACTGCAACCATCATAAATACAAGTCAGTTGCCAAGCCTTTGAATTTTGATCACATGACCATGGGAATGTTGCAATGGTCATAAGTGTGAAAAATGGTCATAAATCACTGTTTTCAGTGCCGTTGCAACTTTGAAGAGTCGCTCAATGCATTGTTGTGAGTCAAAAACCATCAGTAGGGCCCCTTCATCGGTAGACTTCAACTCCCAGAATTCCTCAGGCAGCTCAGGAATTCTGGAAGTTAGCTCTTAAAGGGGCCGTCATTGCTCATCTCTAGTTTAGTGAAAGGCCTTCCTTCTTTTTTTCCCCGACAGAACTCTTAATGGCCATGTCATTCTGACTTTAAGGTGTTTCTAAGCCAGACTTTAAGGTTCAATGACACAGCTTCATTCAAATGATGGGCGTCGAGACTCCACCTTCTCCTTGAAACCTTGCTTTCATCACTCTTTCCACTGAGCACAGATAGGTCGCTATGTCAGCTGTTTCTGGACTCACCTTCAGACACCAGACGGCTATAAAACTCTGCAGAGGCGTACACTTTAGCTCACTCAGGGATGTCACCTCCTAAGGAAGACACCATGTTCTTGCCAAAGACATTGGTCTGGAGAAATTTTTATTACCTTTATGCCATACATGAGTTCATTTATTTGTTTCTTTCTGCAATGCCAGGTAGCTGCATTAACATAATTCCAAGACGTTTCCTCCTCCCCCCCACAAATACAAAAAATACAAAGAAGGAAAAAAAAACACCCCAACCCTACTACTATTTAAATAAAAGTCAGGCACTATATATGTTAAAACTTTATCGTATTAAGAAATTCAACAGATTAGAATGTATTGCTCTTCCAAGATAGATCCTAAAATCCAACTAAGTTTGAGAAAATTATGCTCCTTGCTTTTAAAATTCACTTAGGTGAACTGGATTCTCTTTAGCTTCAGAACATAGTGGAGAAATTATACAATTGTTGGAATTTTGATTCCTGCTAAGCTGCCGCAAAAGGATCCAAATCATTCGGCCAAATGGGTCTAAAATTCTTCCATTTGTAGTGGTCAGGTGATAAAAGTTATACCCTTTTTGCAAAATAATAGCAATGGCACTTACGCTTACTGATAATATACTGCTTTACAGTGCTTTATAATCTTCTCAAGGGATTTACAGTCAGCATATTTTTCCCCAACAATTTGGATAATAATAATTATTATTATCAGTATCATTTTAATTATTTTTATTATTATTATTCACTAGAAACTATGCCAAAAGTTTGGATCTGAATATAGTAACAACTACTGGGAACATCCGGTTGAGAAGGTTCTGGAGAATGAAAAGGTCAAGATCTTATGGGATTTCAGGATTCAGACTTGACAGGCACTTGGCCCACAACACACCTGATGTAACAATAGTTGAAAAGAAAAAGGTTTGATTCATTGACATTGCAATACCTGGTGATGCATAAATTGGAGACACGCAGCAAAAAAAATCACAAAGTATTGGGACTCGCAAATTGAAGTTGAGCCACCTTGGAAAATCATGCGTTATCCCAATTATAAGTGGAACCTTTGAAGCAATACCTAAAGGGCTACCTCACTATTTGGAAATTCTGAATTTATCAGATTTGAATACCCTGGTTCTACAAAAAACTATACTACTTGGAACAGCTTATATCCTCCAACACTAACTTGACAGTTCCTAGGTCCTTGGTTAGGACTCGAGCTGTTGAGCCACCAACCAGCCCCAAATGCTGTGAATCTCACTAAAGATTAATAATAATAATAATAATAATAGTAGAGAGATAAGTAAAGACAGACCTTGACTTAGGACCGTAACGAAGTCTGCCCATTAAGGACATAAATTGAAATGGCATATGGCCAGATGAGAATCTATGACCTTTTTTTGTAGTGGTTGATAAATGAACACAAGGTCCTTAAGTGAACCCACTTGTTTGCTGGGTGGCTTTTTTGTGAAACCAGAAATAAATGCTGGTTTTGGGGAAAAATATAAATTGTGCTCATGTGATTACGGGGTGCTGAAACCATTAGTAAATGTAGGCTGGTTGGAGAGTGAATGAAATGCAGTCGTGTAACTGGGGGGAGGGGCTGGCCATTGGAACTTTGGAATTGGGTCATTAAGGGAGAGGGCCGTCGTAAGTGGAGGATTACTTGTATCATCACTATATAATGAACTGAATGCTCTCTAGGGCTATTGCATTTATTTGCAGGACCAAACTAAAGTTATAAGCTTAAAAATTAAGAATTGGCCAACTATTTAATTGTAGCAGCCAAAACAATTGTGCAACACTGGCAAACTTTAGATAATTTAACAACTGTGTTATGGATTAATAAAGTCTCTCAAATTGCTGCATTAAAAAAAAAAACTGCGGAGAAGAGTAATGGGAGTCCTCCACAGACTTATGTGCTGCACCTCACATTCCCTGGCTGAACATTTTCTTCACATTGCAAGGTTATCTTCGCCCCTCCCTGGATGTGATTCAGTGTTATCAATGTGCTTTGAGTCACATCCATGGCAATCCATCTTGCCTTGCACGAGGCTGCAGCGCCCAGGCAGGAACCCAGGCAGGAACACATGGGTACCTCTCCATTACCAGCTTCACAACATTGTAAAGGAGGGCGGAGGCAGGGGTCAGGTTTTTTCCCTTCCTTCCTTCCCTCCCTGTCCCTTCCTTTTCCTTCCCTCCCTCCCTTTCCTTCCCTCCTTCCTTCCTTCCTTCCTCTGCCCTTTCCTTCCTTTTTTCTTTTTTTCTCCTTCCTTCCCTCCCTCCCTCATTTCTCCTTCCTTCCTTCCTTTCCCCTCCCTCCCTTTTCTCTCCTTCCTTCCTTCTTCCCTCCCTTCCTCCTCCCTTCTATTCCTCCCTTCCTTTCTCTCCCTGTCCCTCTCCCTTCCTTTCCTCCCCCCCTTTCTTCCTTTCCTCTCCCTCCTTCTTCCTCTGCCCTTTCCTTCCTTCCTTTTCTTTTTTCTCTTTCCTTCCTTTCTCCTTCTTTCCTTCTTTTCTTTTCCTTCTTCCTTCCCTGTCTTCTCCCTCCCTCTTCCCTCCCTCATTTCTCTTTCCTTCCTTCCGTGTCCCTCCCCTTCCTCCCCTCCCCCTCCTTCCTTCTTCCCTCCCTGCCTTCTCCCTTCCTCCTCCCTTCCTTCCCTTCTCTCCGTCCCTCCAACTTCCTTTCCTCCTTCCCTTTCTTTCTTTCCTCCCCCTCCTTCCTTCCTCTGCCCTTTCCTTCCTTCCTTTTTTCTCTCCTTCCTTCCTTCTTCCTTTCCTGTCTTCTCCCTCCTTTTTCCTTCCTTCCTTCCGTGTCCCTCCCCCTTCCTACCCTCCTCCTCCTCCTTCCTTCCTTCTCTCCCTTCCTCTTCTCTCTCCTTCCAAGCTCCGTTTCCCCTCCCCCACCCCCAAGTCCCGGAAAACAGATTCCAGAACCTAAAAGCCCCGAAGTGTTAACGAGACTGTGGAGAAAGGAGCCCCGCCACCTCCCCCCTCAGCCGGAGCCGTCCGGCCGAGCCAAAGAGGCGGATGGAGCTCCAGATGGCGGAGCGGCCTACTCCACCGCCCATCCTCCCCTGCCGCCGGGCCTGCCTCGCACCACCAACCCCTTTGCTGCGCCGCGTTTCTCGAGATGACCTCGGGGAACCTCCCCTCCACCGTGTCGGGCCTGGAGCACCGAGGCCGCCGGGACTCCTCGAGCCGCCTCCGCCCACACGGGAACTCCGGAGCGCCCCGACTGAGGCGTGCCAGGCCGTGGCAAGGGGGAGCCAGGCTGCCCCGGCCGTTCCCGGGCGAGCGGGAGCCCGGAGCCCCGCGGAGCGTCCCTCCCTCGCCTCGGCTGGCTGCCCTCGCCCGCCCTTTGCTCGGCTGCTCCGTCCCCGCCCGCCCCAGCGCCGGCGGCGGCTCCTCTGATGCTGATGACTCAGGCGGCGGCTGGCCAGGCCAGCCCGGCAGTCGCCGCCGCCGCCGCCGCTCGGGCGATGAGTGGCTGCCGAGCCGGAGGGGGCCGGGCGGGCGGGACGGCCGGACGGGGCCAAGCCAGGCCAAGGGCGCAGGGCGGCGCGGGGCCCCGGGGGCGAGAGACGGCAGGCGCCGCCCGGGCCCGCTTGCGCAGCTGCCGGGCGGCCTCCAGCCCGACGGGGGGCTGGGGCGGCTGCAGGGAGCCTGGGCGGAGGAGGGCCAACCCCGTCCTGCGAAGACCGCCCGGGCGGACTGCGGAGCGCTTGTCAGGTCCCCGGTGCGAATGCTGCGCTGTCTTTCAAGCCCACCTCGCAGGGCTGTCTCGAAAGGGAGGGGGAGGGGCGGAGAACCCCCGATTTAATCGTTGGTTTTAATTTATATTTTTATTTAAGTTTTAATGTGTTTGTATTTTTTTTATGTCTGTAAGCCGCCCTGTTATCTCATGGTAAGAGAGAGAGAGAGAGGACAAGGAGGGATTCAACCAGGAAATTTTCTGACAAGGAGAACAATCAACAATGGAACTGAAGTTGCCTTCACAAGTTGTGGGAGCTTCATCACTGGAAGCTTTCAAGGAGAGACTGGATTGCCACCTGTCAGAAATGGTGCATGGTCTCCTGCTTAGGCGGGGTGGGGTGGGGTTGGACTAGATGACCTATAAGGTCCCTTCCAACTCTGATTATCTATCTGTAGAGAGAGGGGATATATAGATAGATGATTGATAGACAGAAAGTATATCTAGAGAGACAGAGGTGTGTGTGTGTGTGTATGCATACTTGTATGTATGTATGTATGTGTATATATATATATATATATACTTAGTCCCTGGTTCGAATCCCAGTAAGGGTATGGCTAGCTGAAGAGAGCTAACTAGCTCGAAATAGATCTATCCTAGTCTCCCTTATTTATTATTTAAAATTATCAGTTTAAAAACCTTACACACATGTAAAGAAAAGACAACGAAACAAATAGCTTTCTGTCGGTATGGTCTCTGGTGATGAGCCGAAAGACAGAAAAGAAAGCAGTATGCTTTCTCCCTTAACTGGGGCTTAACAGGGTGTTGTAATACAAAGTATATACTTATTCCCCTGCCTGAGCTGATAAGGAGAGAGCCAGTGGTGTAGAGGCAATTACAACTGCCTCACATGTAATACTTCCCTGGTTCGAATCCCAGTAAGGGTATGGCTAGCTGAAGAGAGCTAACTAGCTCGAAATAGATCTATACTAGTCTCCCTTATTTATTATTTAAAAATTATCAGCTTAAAAAAAAACAAAAAAAAAACCTTACACACATATAAACAAAAGGCAACGAAACAAATAGCTTTCTGTCGGTATGGTCTCTGGTGATGAGCCGAAAGACAGAAAAGAAAGCAGTATGCTTTCTCCCTTAATTGGGGCTTAACAGGATGTTGTAATACAAAGTATATACTTATTCCCCTACCTGAGCTGATAAGGAGAGAGCCAGTGGTGTAGAGGCAATTACAACTGCCTCACATGTAATACTTCCCTGGTTCGAATCCCAGTAAGGATATGGCTAGCTGAAGAGAGCTAACTAGCTCGAAATAGATCTATCCTAGTCTCCCTTATTTATTATTTAAATTATTAGCTTAAAAACCTTACACACATACACACACATGCATATATGCATACCTGTACCCATGAAAATCTACGAAAATAAATACACACATACACATATAAATAGAGAGAGAGAGAGAGAGAGCTGTAGTATTCATATAAGTATAAATGTTTGTGTGTATACATACATACATACTTCATTGGCTACCCATCTAACCAGGATATAGAAATTGTATGTGTGTGTGTATATCTATCTAGCTATATCTGTGCATTATTGTACACCCATCACCAGGCACCCTCTCCTTCTCAGATTGGGTGACCGTTGGGTTATCCTGCTTGCTGGGGACTCTGGGTTGTGCAGTCCCCGCACCCTGAAAGGAAGAGCTACCTTAACCCACCCAACCTGCCACTCCTCCTTGTGACAACATGGAAAGGCAACTCCTCCCTTATGGATGGGGGTAATGCTTTCCAGGCCCTGAAGGAGGCGGGTTTTTTATTAGGAAAGCTCCCCAACGCCCCTGGTGGGTATCAGGCTTCAAAGCTTGGCAGCCTCCAGAGAGGCCGAGGCAGCAGCGGCCCCAAGTCTCCTTCGGGGTCAGAAAGGAAAAGAAGGCAAAAAGGGTTCAGGCTGGAGATGAAAAACCTGTTCTGCCGCTCTGGGATTGGTGGAAAGAGGCTGTGACATCGCACCTTGGCAGATGCTGAGTTGCCATTGGCTAAAAAAGAGGGAGTGGCGAAACTCTCTCAAGCCTGTTTGTCAAGCTTGGCCTCTTGGAAAAGTGTGGACTTCAACTCCCAGAATTCCCTCAGCCAGCTTTGTGGGGAATTCTGGGAGTTGAACTCCACATTTTTCCAAGAGGCCAAGCTTGACAAACACTGGTGGAGTTTCCTAAAATAATGAAATGAAATAATAATAAAATAAAATAATAAAATAAAATATAATAAATAAAATAATAAAGTAAATATAGTAACATAAAATAGTAAAGTAATTAATTAAAATAAAATAATAAATAAAATAATAAAATAAAACAAAACAATAGAATAATAAAATAAAATAGTAAAGTAATTAATTAATTAAAATAAATAAAATAAAAATAGGTCAGATTACCTGAAATGTGTGGCCAGGGAGAACCTAAAAGTAGATTTGGTCTGAAACAGAAGCAAATCTGTCTCTCAGCAGGATGGGGGAAAACAAGGAAAGCTTTAGTCTCACGGAGAAATGACTCAGCTCGGACTTTGGTTCTATTTTTAGGGTGAATTACATAGTAAAAAAACGTGTCTGCGGTGACGGGGTGTGGGTGGGAGCCGCCGTTTCATCTGCCTCTTGCTTTGGAAACTCAAGTGGTTTCAGTGGTGGATTGATAACCTGCTTTCGCCTCACATCCCAGTTGGCTCACTGCAGGGAGTTCTTTGCGGGGCAGCCCTTGAAGAGGGTTCAGTAAAAATGGAGTAAATGGCAGCAGCTTGCTTGTTCCTCAAAACAGGACAGAAACCCTCAGATAATTTGTATCTTTACAATTTATATAGTATCTTTATATTTTTTATAAATATATTTATATCTTTACAATTTACATTGTTTTATTTGATCCCTACTATGATTTGATTTCTTATTAATAATCCATGACTATCTCTAAGGGTTGTATCTTATGATTCTTGATGAATGTATTTTATTTTTCTTTATATACACTGAGAGTTTATGCACCGAAGACCTAGTGTGTCAATCACACTTGGCCAATAAAGAATTCAGTTCTGTTCTGTTGTTCTGTTCTATTCCTATTCTATTTTATTCTATTATCATTCCATTCTATGTTCTTTCTGTGCCAACTCAGAAAGCTTAAAGTGCCCAAGGAGCTGCTGATCCAGTTCTACAGAGGAATGATTGAGTCTCTCATCTGCACCTCTATAACTGTCTGGTTTGGTTCTGCAACCCAACAGGACAGACACAGACTTCAGAGGATAATTAGGACTGCAGAAAAAACAATTGCTACCAACCTGCCTTCCATTGAGGATACTGCATGAATCAAAAAGAGGGCTATGAAAATATTTAGACTCCTCACATCCCGGACATAAACTGTTTCAACTCCTTCCCTCAAAACGACGCTATAGAGCACTGCACACCAGAACAACTAGACACAAGAACAGTTTTTTCCTGAAAGCCATCACTCTGCTAAACAAACTGTTTCCTAGTATGATTTGATGTTGATTGTACCCTATGATTATCATTAAGTGTTGTACGTTATGATTCTTGATTCTTAACGAATGTTCCTTTTCTTTAAGTATTTCTGAGAGTATTTACACCAAGACAAATTCTTTGTGTGTCCAATCACACTTGGCCAATAAAGCTATTCTATTCTATTCTATTCTATTCTATTCTATTCTATTCTATTCTATTCTATTCTATTCTATTCTATTCTATGTACACTGAGAACATTTACACCAAGACAAATTCCTTGTGTGTCCAATCACACTTGGCCAATAAAGCTATTCTATTCTATTCTATTCTATTCTATTCTATTCTATTCTATTCTATTCTATTCTATTCTATTCTATTCTATTCTATGTATACTGAGAGTATTTACACCAAGACAAATTCCTTGTGTGTCCAATCACACTTGGCCAATAAAGCATTCTATTCCATATTTTCTATTCTTTCCATTCCATTCTATTATTCTCATTCCATTCCATATTTTCTATTCTATTCCATTCTATTTATTCCATTCCATTCAACTCTGTTCCATATTTTCTGTTCTATTCCATTCCATATATTCTATTATATTCTATTAAGCATCCTTTGGATCATCCTTGGATTCTGGACGTATTTAACTTTATTGCTTTGGGACTTTCTTCCCAAGAAGATGGACCTGAAGCTAAGACAGTAGTCCTCAACATATTACAACAGTTGAGCCCAAAATTTATATTGCTAAGTGAGATATTTGTTAAGTGAGTTTCCCCCCACTTAATTACTGTTCTTGCCCCATTTGCTAAGTGAATCACTGCGGTTGTTAAATTAGTTACACGGTTGTTAAGTGAAACTGGCTTCTCCCTTGATTTTCCTTTTGAGAAGGTTGCAAAAGGGGATCACATGACCCCAGGACATTGCAACCGTCATAAATACGAGTCCCTTGCCAAGCATCTGAATTTAAATCATGTGACCACAGGGATGCTGCAATGGTCATAACTATGAAAAAATAGTCATAAGTTACTACTTTTTTCAATGCCATTGTAACTTCAAATGGTCACTAAGAAAACTGTTGTAAGTCAAGGACTATCTGTATTTTCATTTGGTCAGACAAAGGCCTTTTTTTACATAAAATGAGGCATCTAAAATGAAACTTTATTTTATCTGGTTAGGTGTCTTTTCACTGGCCATTGTTAAACCTTCAGTTTTATAGGCAGTCCTCAACTTTCCAACTTAACAAATAAGCCCCAAATTTGTGTTGCTAAGCAAGACATTTGTTAAGTAAGTCTTGCCTCATTTTATGACCTTTCTTGTCACTGTTGCTAAGCGAATCCCTGCAGTTGTTAAGTTAGTAACATGGTTGTTAAGGGAATCTGGCTTCCCCATTGACTTTGCTTGTCAGGAGGTCACAAAAAGATGATGGACCGTCATAAATACGAATCAGGGTTGCCAAGCATCCGAATTTTTGTGACAGTCCATCACAAAAAGGTGATGGACCGTCATAAATACGAATCAGGGTTGCCAAGCGTCCGAATTTTGATCAGTTGACCATGGGGAGGCTGCAACAGTCCGTAAGTGTGAAAATAAGTCATCTTATTCCTGTCCACAAATCTTAAAAATGGCCAAGTTTGGAGACCTCTGCACTAAACGAATGGTTGTAAGTGAATGTGATATCCCAGGGTGGGATACAAAAGGAACAAAGTCACAAAAACAGGTGAAGTCCCTTTAATTCCTTCAACTTGGCTTCAAAGGTCCAATTATCATTGGCTGGAGAAAAAACTCCCTCACAAACAGTTGCGAAAAGGAAGAACTTCTGTTCAAACTCAAAACACATATAAATTATAAATAGAAAAAAACAACAGAAATCATACTGAAGCAATTAATGAGACAAGGCAGGATCAGGGCTTGAAGACATCCACAGATATCGAAATACACACACCGGGAAGGACACCAGAACTCAGATAAGAACTGACAGACTAGAAATATTTCACGCTTTGCTTCCAGCACTGGCCCACGCACAGTTTGTCCTTTTAAACAATCCTCACAGCTGCAGCCCATGAAGGGGATCAAGGCCCTTTCCTCTCCCGTAGACCACACCATTCACATTTCTCCCTTATCTGCTCCTCCCTCCATGCCCTAGGATGAAGAGGGGATGGGCCTGGGTCTTCCTCAGAATGCCCAGTCGGCCTGTGCCCTTCCCCAGTTTCCTCCATAACCTCCGGAGCCACAATCCCACTCCCTGTCGGCTGTTTCTCCTGTCCCTCTCAGTCAGATTCTAACAGGGGCATGACAGTGAAGGTGTTGGAAAAAATGTCCTTCTGGGTTCAGTTCCAAGTGGGGAAAAAGACACTGAAATAATGGAAGTTGCTTGGAAAGAAGGTTTATTGATGAACAGGATCACATGCCTTGGAGGTCTTGGATGAAGACAAGGGAAGAGATGCTGAGAGTCCCTGGGTTTCATGCCCTCTCTTGGGATTTGAATTTGAGCTTGTGTTTTAATTGGTTGTCAGACTCCCATGGGGCCATGCAGGCGCAATTTTGTAGGCTGTCCTGAGTCCCAGGCTTGGTTGAGCCTTGCTGGATGATGATGTAATGCAGAGGTCTCCAAACTTGGCAACTTTAAGACTTGTGAACTTCAACTCCCAGAATTCTTCATCCAGCATAGCTGGCTGAGGGATTTTGGGAGTTGAAGTCCACAAGTCTTAAAGTTGCCAAATTTGGGGACCCCCGACGTAATGAAAGGGCTTTGGGATTCCTATTATGGGTCTGCCTGGAAAAGATAGATCTTTGTTATGTAGAATAGACTGGCCCAGGCCTTAATGGCCCATTGAAAAAGAGGTGGGGGTGGGGGGGCTGAGTTTCTTCCTCTCTGAGTTTCTACTTCTCTTTTAAGGGAGATATTCTGCCTTTTTAGTATATTGTAAAATATTTCATTTTTCTAGGAGAGGGGGTGGGTTTTAACTTCCAACCAATGACTACTTCTATATTGTTTTACCATCATTCTGTTTCTGGCCTGCCTTATTGTTTTTTCTTTTCTTTTCTTTTCTTTTCTTTTCTACAGATGCTGCAGGAGGGTATTAACTTAAATGAGATAAATGGACACCCAAGCTGGGGATTGGAGGCATGGACTTAGGAGTGATCCCAGCCCTGAAGAAACTCCTTGTGTTCTCTTAAAATGCAGCCATGCATGCAACGTCTAAGGTGAGGCCACCTCCGTTCAATTTCCTTGCATAACCTCTGTCTCGTATCGCCTCCCCAGTTTCAGTTCCTGATGAGTATTTTAAAAAAAATGGATCAACCTATTGATCTTCCTACTTTATGAGCATGGTGTAAGTGCCCATTGTAGACCGAGAGCAGGAGAGTACTTTGCATATTTAATGAGGCTATGTAAATAACATTAAACATTTGAAACATGCACACGGAGTACTGTAGTCATAGGAAGGCGGGACATGACATTGCTGTATGTTACACAGGTAATCCTTGACTTATGGCGTAATTGGGAATGGAATTACAGTCGTAAGTTGTGGAGGTCATTAAGGGGGTAACCCTGTTTCTGTGCCCAGTTTTAACAGTCTTTTTTGTGGCACTCCTTCAGTGAATGCTGTGGTTGATAAATGAATGCACTGGGAAAAAAAACTTCATAAATTGAAGTCATATGACTGCGGCTGTCAGAAGTTTGAAACCAGGTCTTAAGTGGCTCTGGGGTGGTTCTGTCGTAACTTCGAATATCACTAAGCATAAGTCAAGGACTTACTGGTGTGATGACCCGGGACATGGCACAAAGGCAACACAGTCAGGTAATCAGTAGGAGTCCCTTTATTAGCTCCAGCTTTGCCTCCAATGTCCTGGTTACCTTCTGGCTGGAGAAAATCTCTCCCAGGAACAGCCTTTGGCTGCAGAGAATCAAGTCCAAAGCGAGGTCAACAAAAACTGTAACTATAAGTCCAAACAAGGCAAAATGAAGTAATTAGTCCGGCAGGGCAGAAGGAATTCCAGACGTGAAGGCATGGCAATAACTCAACACGGTTGGGAAGATGCCAGGAACGCAGATAACCAAAGTCAACACAAGACAAACTCACATTTGCTCCCAGCAGACGCTGCACTAAGTATGCATCTCTTTTAAACTCTTCACAGGTGTGGCTAATGAAGGGAGTCAGGGCCCTTTCCTCCCCCGTAAGCCACGCAACTCACTTTGCTCCCTCCTCCGTTCCTCCCTGTGTGCCCTAGGAAGAAAAGGGTCTTCCTCTGAATTCCCTCTCTCTCGTTCTACCTCTTCCCTGCTCTGCCCAGCAGGACTTTGCCCTTCCCCACTTTCCTCCACAGACAACGGAGCCACACTCCCACTCCCTGTCAGCTGTTCATCTTCCTCCTCAGATTCATGACAACCGGTATGTCATAAGTCATAAGTCCTTGGACTACAGGTATTCTTTGATATATGACCATAATGGAGCCTGCCCATTACGGTCGGATGTCATAATGGTTGATTTTAATTTTGGAGCGGTTGCTAAACGAACACCATGGTTGTTAAGCAAATGATGTGGTCAGTAAGTGAACACACTGCGTTTGTTACACGAACGCTGCAGTCATTAAACAAAGCAATGGTTCTCTATGGGCACAGTTTTGCTGAAAACTGGAAGTCAGTCTCAGCTTTTGGCAAAACCGTCATTAAAATGCAGTCATTTGACTGCTGGACGTTAGAAATGATGTTATGGTAGCGCAGAGTGCAGTACTGCAGGCTACTTCTGCTGACTGCTGGCTGACTGGAATTTGGCAGATCAAATCTCACAGGCTCAAGGTTAACTCAGCCTTCCATCCTTCCGAGCTGTGTAAAATGAGCACCCAGATGGTTGGAGGCAATATGTTTACTCTGTAAACCACTTAGAGAGGGCTGTAAAGCACTGTGAAGCGGCATATAGGTCTAAGGTGTTAGTGAACATCTTTAAAGCGCTCCATGGCTTGGGACCTGGGTACTTACGGGACCGCCTACTGCTGTTATCGATCTCCCGTCGCCCAGTGCACTCCCATAGGGTGGGCCTCCTCGGGGTGCCGCCGGCAGGACGGCTGGCGACCCCAAGGGTGCGGGCCTTCTCCTTGGAGGCACCCTCCCTCTGGAACGAATTGCCCCCGGAGATGAGAACCAACCCTGACCTTTTGGCCTTCCGGCGCACGTTGAAAACATACCTATTTCATCAAGCCGGTCTGGCCTAGGGTTTCATAGGGTTTTAAATTGGTTTTAATTGGTTTTAGTCTTTTATACTCTCGATTGAGTTTTTATCTTTGAGCCACTTTATTTAATCTTTTTTAATTGTTTCTAAATATTGTATTTGCACTCTGTTTTAACTTTGGCTGAACACCGCCCCGAGTCCCTGCAGGGAGAGGGGTGGTATAGAAAACTAATAAATAAATAAATAATAAGTGCTATTGCTATAATTTGGACATGTTGCTGAATACCCAAACTTCAATCACGTGGCCATGGAGGGAGACCAACAATTTGTTCTGACCAAGGCTTCCTGAGACCGTAATTAAGCACACACTTAGTCCAAACAACTCTTGTTTTATCTGAATGCTGGGAATTATTTTCATTCCCAGCCCATAATGAGTCCCAAACAGTTCCTCGAGATGAGCATCCACCTTTATCTCCTTTGAATTGCTGCCAAATTAACTGCAAAAAGCCAAACAAAGTACAAAGGCCACACAGAGCTTCAAGGTTTAATCTGAACAGAGTGAATGACTTTGCTTCCTGCAAAAGTTTCTCCTCCTTTGCACTTCCTTTATACTTTAGGGGAGGGGCAATCAGGGGTGGGATTCTACCGGTTCTGTCCACTTCTGTAGAACTGGTTGCTCTTAAAAGCAGCAAACAGAGAGCAGACATAGAACCGGTTCTATGTCTGCTGCTGTTTTGGCCCACCCACCTGCCCGCCCGGGCTCTTACCTGACCTTTATTTTCTGCTTTTTCAACTGCAGCTGCTTTGCGCGACACAGCTGTGATTGAAAAAGCAGGAAAAAAGGGGTTTTTCAACCACTGCGCACTTGCACGCAGCACTGCTCAGCTGTCCGGGCAGCTCAGCAGGTCATAAATTGCACTCGTGCCACTCGTGCATACACGCGCGACGCAGAGCGACAGAACCAGTAGTTATACCGGTTGGATCCCATCCCTGGGGGCAATCACTTCCAAACCTTATTCCCGAGTCGCCCCTTTTATCTCAGCTGCTCTTGCCTTCTAGCAGCTCTGTGCACACGTGCACTGGGAACAGGCTCCCCTTGTTCCTCTGCCTCGCTGCTATCAGATTCTGGAGGCTCTGGAGTCAGCACCCCACTCCCAGATGGTCCTGGACCCATCTCTGCATCGGACGCAGGACCTTCGTCTGAGTCCTTCTCATACTCCTGGACTGGTCCCCGTTCTCCCTACTGTCCGATTCCACTGCCGTCTGCACAGCTGCCAGTGAACCACAACACAATTGGCATTTCGAATCCATTTTGTAAGTCCCCTTTTTGGGGTGGGGGGTCAGTCAAAATGTTGAAAGCTAGCTAAGCAACTGGTCGTAATTTGAGGGCTACCTTTATTCTGATACACTACAAAGGTTTTGTGTATTTATTTCATAACGGCCATTATTGCATGGGTCCCAAGGAAGCTTCCTGGGAGCAAAAACTCCCCCAGGAGGCTTCTCTGAGGCACAGGAAGCAAAAAAAGAAGGGAGCACACCCACCTAGCTGCGTCCACAGAATTGGTTGTTAAAAAAATTGCGAAAGTTAATGAGGAAACCAGATTCACTTAACAACCTTGTTACTAACTTAATAACTGCAGCTGGCTAGTTATTGAAAAGAAGGAGTAGCGATTACATGGTAGCAGTTCCAATATTTGACATTTGCCACAAAGAAGAGGGGATCAACCAATTTTCTAAAGCAGTGAAGGAAAGACAAGAAGCGATGGATGGAAACTGATCAAGGAGAGAACCAACCTTGAAATGAGGCTTTGCAGGCCGAAAACTAGCCCTGTTTAGTCACTTCCTGTTTTTCCGAAAATACTGGAAGTGACAAAACGGGGCTAGTTTTCGGCCTGCAAAGCCTGCAGAAGCCTGTAGAAGCCTTCTTCAAGCCTCTGGGAGGCTGAAAAAGGCCTCAAACCGGCCAAAAGTCAGCTGTGAGGTGCAGTGCAGGTAAGGGGGCAGCGGTGGTGGGTGGGTGGAATTGCATGCGCATGCGTAGGGGGGCGTGGGGGCACGCACACTGCCTCCTGGGTGCTGGCATGTGAGTGCAAGTGTGCAAGTGCACGCACAATTTTTGGCACAGGAGCCCAAAAAGGTTAGCCACCACTGGTACAGAGTCTCCTGTTTCAGCAGGGGGTTGGACTAGAAGACCTCCAAGGTCCCTTTAAACTCTGTTATTATTATTCTGTTATTCTGATTTTAAGATGTGGGAATGCAGCTTAATGGTAGATGCACTTCTAACACTTAATTTAATGAACTGCCTTAGCATGATCTGTGAACCCATATGGTTCCTTTGGTATGCACTACAAGGATTTTTATTGGTCCAAATGTTGCTTGGAGCTAAAATCACAAACACAAATCCTAGTTTTAGGGCATTTATTCTGTCTTCCAGGTTTAGTCTCCAGACTTAATGCAAGGAGGGGCTTTTCATGTTGAAGTTTGGCCTAAGGACATAAACTAATTATCTTTTCAATTCTCTACAGCGGGAAAACAGTCTATTACGGCTAACGTTTTATCTCTGCCAACATGGAGTTTGAGGATGCCAAGAAATTACTTTTTAAATATATCCGTGCTGGGTTAATTTTAATTGTATATTATATTTTTCAAATGCAGCGTGATTCTTTGGAGGTTCACAGGATTGTACAACAGTGTTTCTCGAACTTGGCAACTTGAAAGTGGGCGGACTTCAACTCCCAGAATTCCCCAGTCAGCAAGGCCCATCAATTCCCAGAATTCCCTAGTCAGTCAAAGCCCATCTTTGAGCTGGCTGGAGAATTCTAGGAGTTGAAGTCTGGCCACCTTCAAGCCGGCTGGAGAATTCTGGGAATTGAAGTCCGCCCATCTTCAAGCCGGCTGGAGAATTCTGGGAATTGAAGTCCGCCCATTCCAAGCCCCCTGGAGAATTGTAGGAGTTGAAGTCTGACTATCTTTGAGCCGGCTGGAGAATTCTGGGAGTTGAAGTTTGCCCATCTTCAATTGAAAAACACCGTCCTAGTGTTGGAGGAGGCTATTTATCTCTTCGTTTTTCAAATTTATATTTAGGCGTTGGAGTCCAACCCCAGCTTATTGTAGAAATCTAAATTAATGCATTTTGAGAGGTGGCTGTCTAAGCATTTGTTTCCCTTGTTCCAGCAAAGAGGAGTTGGCCATCTCTTTACTCAATGGTTCAATTGTCCAGATACTCCTAAGTAGAGACCTTAAATGTTAAAAAAAGAAAAGAGCAGGATCTGCCTCCTTGTTATATAAATATTCCAAGGTCTGAAGAAAGAGAGAAGAACTTTGGCCTCTTTTTAGATGACAATTTCTCCAGTATGTGAAGAAGCTGTTGTATTTTTCAGACAGTTCTTTTGAAGGCTGAAGCTGCCCAGCTCCTTCAGTCATTCTTTTGGGTTTCCAGGGAAACTTCTAGACTTAAGCAGTTGAAAGATACCAAGGTTCACGTTTCCTGGCCTTTCGGTATTGCACAGAACTTTGGATGAACTTGCAGGAAGTCAGAATTACCTGGGTTGGCTTCAGGCCAGAAAAGAAACACGCAGTAAACACCCTTAAGCTTGCAAAAGGAATTATTGGATCATTAACTACCTCAGCAGACAGGATGTGAACCCATGAAATCATATTATGCGTTAGTTCGCATTGCTCAAGCTTGTCGTGTCGCAAAATATTTTCCTTTCCCCTTCCACCCTGTCTGAGGAAAGGAGATTTCCCTACATTTTGGAAAAAAAAAACCCTTCATGAATTTTTCTCGAAATCATAATGATAAAAAAACATCCAGTAAATTAAATTGCTGAGGATGCAGCTAGACAACTACGTGGGGGAAGATAGCGTGCATGTGTGTGTGTGTGATAAAAAGAACATCTGCTAGGTGCTAATTAATCAAGCTGATTAAGCCTCAATTTGCAGGTTATCTTGGCAGCTCGGTAGCTACTGCAAATGAGCTTTTGTGCCAAGGCCAGTCTGCATTGTGGTTGACAAAAAAGCATCAATAATATGCATGGGTATGAGTTTGCATGTGTGTATCTGTGTGTGTGTGTGTGTGAGAGAGAGAGAGAGAGAGAGAGAGACTAGATGAAGGAGGGAGGGAGGGAAAGATAATAGATGAGAGAGGGAGGGAGAGAGATAATAGATGAAAGAGGGAGAAAGGGAGGGAGGGAGAGGGAGATGAGAGGGAGGAAGGGAGGGAGGGAGAGAGAAAGAGAGAGAGATAATAGATGAGAGAGGGAGAAAGGGAGGGAGGGAGAGGGAGATGAGAGGGAGGAAGGGAGGGAGGGAGAGAGAAAGAGAGAGAGATAATAGATGAGAGAGGGAGAAAGGGAGGGAGAGAGAGGGAGATGAGAGGGAGGGAGGGAGGGAGAGAGAGAGAGAAAGAGAGAGAGATAATAGATGAGAGAGGGAGAAAGGGAGGGGGAGAGAGGGAGATGAGAGGGAGGAAGGGAGGGAGAGAGAGAGAAAGAGAGAGAGATATAGATGAAGAGGGAGAAAAGAGGGGAGGGAGAGAGAGGGAGATGAGAGGGAGGAGGGGGGAGGGGGGAGGGAGAGAGAGAGAGAAAGAGAGAGAGAGATAATAGATTAGAGGAGGGAGAAAAGGGAGGGAGAGAGAGGGAGATGAGAGGGAGGAAGGGAGGGAGGGAGGAGAGAAAGAGAGAGAGATAATAGATGAAGAGGGGAGAAAAGAGGGAGATGGAGAGAGAGGGGATGAGAAGTGAGGAGGGAGTGGAGGGGACAAGAGAGAGAGAGAGAGAGAGATAGATAATAATGAGAGAGGGAGAGAAAGGATGAGAGGGAGAGAGAAGGAAGAGAGGGAGGAGGGAGGAAGAGAGAAGAAAGAGAGGAGATGAGAAGAGAGGATAAAGAGAGGGAGAGGGAGGGAGATGAGAGGGAGGAGAAGGAGAGTAAGAGAGAGGGAGGGAGAGAGACAAAGAGAGAAATAAAATCAAACAGATGAGAGGGAGAAAAAAGGGAGGGGGATAGAGATACGATTCGATAGGGAAGAAAGGGGAGAAACTAGTGGATCAGAGTTAACGGGATGAGAGAGAGACGGGAGGAAGAGGGAGGGTAGAGAGAAAGAGAGCTGATGACTAGATTTGCGATAACAATAGACCATGCAGAAACGAGGGGCGAAAAGCGGAAGGGAGGGAAGGGGGGAGATGAGACAGGTATAGGAAAAAGGAGTAAGCGTGAAAAGGAGGGAGAGAGGACGCCTAGTGTGCATCAGAGATGGCATATCGATCTGAAGAGTGAAGAAGGGAAAACACGAAAAATGATCGACGAGAAGGGAGACAAGGGACAGGGCAGAATTGAGGGGGGGAGGGAGAGAGAGAGAAATATATAGAGATAATTATGATAGAGGGAAGAAAGTGAGAAAAAGAAGGGGGGAATAGAGTGAGATTCGGAGGGAGTAAGTGAGGATGGAGAGAGAAGAAGGAGAGATAAATCGGAATGAGAAGAGGGAGAAAAACAGGGAGGGAGAGGAGAGGGAGATGAGAGGGAGGACGGGATGTAGGATGGAGCGAAAGAGAGAGAGATAATGATGAAGATGGATAAAGTGAGGGGAGATAGGGAGATTAGAGTGAGAAGGGCCGGGATTGAGAGAGAAAGATAAAGAGAGATAATAGATGAGAGATGGAGAAATGGAGGGTAGAAAGAGAGATGAGAGGAGGGCGGGCGGGCGCGAGAGATAGATAAAGAGAGAGAGAGCTTAGTTGAGAGGAGAAAGGGAGGGGAGAGCGGGAGATGCGCGGGGAGGAAGGGGAGCGGATAGAGAGGGGCGGAAGAGAGAGAGAGATAATAAATGAGGGAGGGGCGGAGGAGTGATAGGAGCGCTCTCGAGGGCGGGAGGGCAGAAGGAGGTGAGGAGAGAGAGGGAGATGAGGGGAGGGAGAGAGAGAGAAAAAAAGCGGCGAGAGAGGTCAGCGATGCAGCCGGGGGGGCGGGAGGAGAGGGAGATGAGAGAGGCGGGAGGAGGGAGCGATGAGAAAGAGAGAGATCATGAGATGGAGGGCGAGGGGAGGGAGGGGTCGAGAGGGAGAGGGAGAGGGGGGAGGGGAGAGGAGCCAGAGAGAGATAATAGATGGAGAGAGGGAAGGAGAGGGAGATGCGAGGGAGGAAGGGAGGGAGAGAGAGAGAAAAGAGAGCGAGATAATAGATGAAAGAGGGAGAACGGGAGGGAGGGAGGGAGGGAGAGGAGATGAGAGGGAGGAAGGGAGGGAGGGAGGGAGGAGAGAGAGAAAGAGAGAGAGATAATAGATGAGAGAGGGAGGGAGAGAGATAATAGATTAAAGAGGGAGAAAGGGAGGGAGGGAGAGAGAGGGAGATGAGCGGGAAGGAGGGAGGGAGAGAGAGAGAGAAAGAGAGAGAGATAATAGATGAGAGAGGGAGGGGGAGAGAGAGAGACCAAGCTGATTCTTTTGATGTGGTATGGAAAGAATTAAATCGCTAACAACAGCCTTTGCCTATTATGAGTTTGCATGTGTGTATCTGTGTGTGTGTGAGGTGGTGAGGAGAGAAAGAATAGATCAGGGAGGAAGGGAGAGGGAGAATAGACGAGAGAGGGAGGGAGAGAGAGATAACAGATGAGAGAAGGAGAAAGAGGGAGGGAGAGATAATAGATGAGGGAAGGAAAGATGAGAGAGGGAGGGAGGGAGAGAGAGAGAAAGAGATAATAGATGAGAGAGAAATGGAGGGAGGGAGGGAGAGAGAGAAAGCAAACGAGACCAAGCTGATTCTTTTGATGTGGTATGGAAAGAATTAAGTCGCTAACACAACAATCAGCCTTTGCCTATTATGTCAACAGGCCAGCATAATCGTAATGCAGCTTAGATGGCTTAGGAACCAACCTACAGTTGACTTTCTCCAAATCACGGGAATTCCAGAATGCATACTTCTAGAACAGGGGCCTTCCACCTTGGCAACCTTAAGACTTTCTTAAAGACTTGTGGACTTCCAACTCCCGGATTCCCATGCTTAGAATTCTAAGAGTTGAGGTCCACAGGTCTTAAGAAGTTGCCAAGGTTGGAAACCCCTGTTGTAGAAGACATTTGTAGGAGGAAAAATCCTATCGGTGCAGAGTAGCCAACATTCAGGAGGCACCCGGTCGTCCCTTTTCTGAATAACCCACTGTTCTGTATTGGATACTTTGTATTTGAAATACTCACCGTTCATTGGTCGTTGAGTCGGCGGGAGATCCTTCTCCTGTCATTGGCTGGTGAGGCGCGGGGAGCCTTTAAAAGAGAGGCTACCGCAACTCTCCAGTGTGTCCGTTCTGAAATAAAGAAGAGAAGGGCTGAAATCACTAAGAGTGCAAGCCTCATTATTTCCGCCGCCAAAACACTGGCGACGAGGGTGGGATCGAGACAGCACTTTTAAGCGAGTGCGATAGCGGCGGAGATCGAGCGGCACCATGTCTGGAAACAACACCCCGCCTGAACAATTCAACCCGGCAAAGGAAGAGTGGCAGTCGTATGTAGACCGTTTCCTCATGTTCCTGGAGAGCAGCGATCTGAGCGGCGTATCGGAACATCGGAAGAGAGCGGTTTTCCTGACCCACTGCGGCCAGGCTGTTTTCCGCATGGCGAAAGCGCTAGCATCCCCGATCGATGTTAAGACGTTAACCTGGCCCGAGCTGGAAAAGATCCTGCGAGCACACTACGCTCCTACAGTTTCCTGCCTCATTAAGCGCCACGAGTTTTATCTCCGAAATCAGAAAGAAGATGAATCTATCGCTGATTTCGTAGCAGTCCTAAGAGATATTGGGGGTGAGTGCGAATTCTCGGACTTCGACGAAGCCCTAAGAGACCGAATCGTGTTAGGGCTAAAAGATCCAGTACTACAGAGCCGATTGTTAAATCGGCCCAAGATAACAGTAAAAGAAGCTATGGAAGAAGCTACCGCAGCCGAGGCTACCCAGAAATCAGCAGCACTACTAACAAAACCCCAGCCGAACTACTCATGGGGAGGAAATTACGCTCCCCTTTAGATAGACTTCACCCACATACTCCACTGACAAACCACTAGACTCTTCCAGCAAATTCCGAACATTTCAAATTGGAGACTTAGTTTACACAAAAAATTTGGTGGGACATCCCCTATGGGTGCCAGCCACCATCACCCAACTCACAGGCCCACGATCATACCGGCTTACCACTTCTGACAACAGAAGCTGGAAGCGACACATCGATCAACTTAGATCCCGCACCCTTACCAGACCTCACGACCTTCCTTGGGGGGGAAGGAGATCAACCACCAAATAACCAAGAAACGGCATACCCACACCCAGACAACAATCATAATACAACAAACCCACAAACAAACAACGACAACCTAACCTCCACACATACACCCTCAACACTAGCTCCGGTCGAGTTTCGCAGCTACGCACCTGAGCCAGGGGAACTTCCAGACGAAACACCAGACACGGCCGACGATAATCCAAGCCAGGAAGGGAGCGGCCTAGCCATCTCAACTAGTCAAGCTAGGCCCACTAGGAGTGACTCGGCCGGCTCGACCTTCCAGAAGTTTCCCAGGCCAGGGACAGGAGGACCAACAGGTCCACCTGCACCGACCATCAGCGACGTTGTGAATGAGCCGCGCAGGTCCAGTCGGACCCACAGGAGCCCCGCCTATCTACGTGATTACGTAACATAGGCGGAGCCCCTGATTGGTCAGACTGGACCAAGAAGGGAGGGGTGTTCTGTATTGGATACTTTGTATTTGAAATACTCACCGTTCATTGGTCGTTGAGTCGGCGGGAGATCCTTCTCCTGTCATTGGCTGGTGAGGCGTGGGGAGCCTTTAAAAGAGAGGCTGCCGCGACTCTCCAGTGTGTCCGTTCTGAAATAAAGAAGAGAAGGGCTGAAATCACTAAGAGTGCAAGCCTCGTTATTTCCGCCGCCAAAACACCCACTTTACTAATAAAGGAGAATATTTATAGCTCAGGTTTGAAACGAAGGGTCCTTGGTGCTCTCTGAACTTGGTTGTTTTCTTGCAGATGTTTTATTTCCAAACTAGGTAACATCACTAGCACTGATGACGTCACCTAGTTTGGGTAATGAAACAACTGCAAGAAAACAACCAAGCTCAGAGAGCATCAAGGACCCCCCGCTTAATCTGTTAAAAAGCAAGGCCTTTCACTGTGTGCATTTGATGAAGTGATCTGCAGCTCATTGGAGTTTCCGCCTTTTAATAAAACATGTTAGTTGGAAAAAGGATATTTCCTGAAAGATTTTTTTTTTTTTAACTCATGGAAGGGTAATAAAGATGTAACTTGCGGCTTCTTTATCCTGGAATATTCTGAATGCCACAGGCTACCCCAAGAGACGCTGGGCATGCATTCATGTTGGCAGCTGTGATCGTCCCTAGAGAATTCCAAACATCCAAAGCCAGATGTGTAATCAAGAGGTTTAGCCATGACCAAAATGGCCTATAATTGCAGCAAAGAGATTTGGGGTCCTTTTTATGTGTGCGTGCAGTCCCATGTCGTTCATATGGGTTGAGTCTCCCCTCACCGTTAGCCACACATGCTATCCTTGGTGAGAAGTCGCCAGTCCTTCTTCGCAGTTTTAGCAAGACGGTTTGAGCCAGCATTTGTAAAACGATATTTCTATATTTACTTAAACATCTATTTAAAGAGAAATCCTTCATAATTACTCACCCCCAGATAGATGATACTGTTTTGGCTGTGTTTATTTAGTTTCTATTAGCAATTGGCAAAATGTCTACTCTGGTCTTAAAAGAAGATCTAGATGAATAGCCACTTGATCGTAAAATAAAGAATATTCCTTTCTTTTTAACTTCTTTTTTTTTTTTTTAAGAAAAACTTGTGGGAAATGGCATGCAGAAGTCCACGGCGCATTAAAAACATTTCTCACAGGGATGGATGGATGAGGAGAAGAGGCTAAAATTCTCCAATGGATCAAGCGGCATTTTAAACTGCCCCGTCTGAGGGTCAGGACAATTGCTGAGAGAGACCCACCTTCCTCAACCTGGTATCTCCATGATGAGTAGTGACCACGGCACCCAGAATCCCCAGCCAACAATAGGAACCTGCTTTCCATTTTGCAAAGGAAGGCAAGTATTGAAAAACAATACCTTTAGACCTGTGGTAGGATTCAATTTTTTTTTTACTACCAGTTCTGTGGGCGTGACTTGGTGGGCGTGGCAGGGGAAGGATACTGTAAAATCTCTATTCCCTCTCCATTCCTGGGGGAAGGTTACTGCAAAATCCCATTCCCTCCCTATCCCACTAACCTGCTTTCCAGCTCCGTTCTCCTGTGCAGGGCAACCAAAGAAGACCCAGCCAATCAACTGGGACTTGGGAGGTAGAGAAGAGATGGGGGCGGGGCCAGCCAGAGGTGGGATTTGCCCGATCTCCAAACTACTCAAAATTTCTGCTACCGGTTCTCCAGAACTGGTCAGAACCTGCTTAATACCACCTCTGCTTTGGATCTGCTAAGAGATTGACAGATTGTTGATATTTGGGGGCCTAATTTTTTCTTTTTGGGGAACAAGAAGTTGGGGCTAACAAACCCTGAGCATGACAGAGATGTAAACAGAGTGAGAAGGGGATATTTGGTGAGCGATAGGAGTTGTCAGTGGGATGTTTTGTTTTTGAAAATGATCGTGTCTATTTTAAGATATATATTATTGTTTTCGGCCCCATGTCAAACCGTGTAGATCACATCGTGACCGGCTGTAAGCTGAGTGCATATACCAGTCCAATATCTGATTTTTTTAAAAATATAAACAACGTTGTATTTCAATGGTTAGTATGTACCGGTCCAATATCTGTTTATGTGAACAAAGATCTTTTGAATATTTATATTTTATTGTGTTTTACTCATCTAGATGAAATACCGATGTTAATATAGATTGCTGGTCCATGTATGATATGCCATACGCTAAATAAATAATAACTTTTACAGTATTTGTCATAAAATGTCATAAAACACAGACACATGACCATGGGACATGAGAATGGCTGTAAATGCAAGCTGTTTGCTGAGTGCTGGTAGTGGCTGATGGAACTTTGGGACTGGGTCATAAATACCCAGGGAGTCTGTCGTAACTTTGAATGTTTACTAAGCTACTACCGATTACTACCGGTTGTAAGTTGAGGACCAGCTGTACTGTAGGTGCTCTGTCTTCCAGCTCTTTCTGTTTCTCTCTAGATACCTTAAGGCAAAGGTCTCTAAATTTGGCAACTTTAAGACTTGTGGACTTCAACTCCCAGAATTCTCCAGCCAGACCCAATTCTGGGAGTTGAAATCCATAATGTTCTGACCCAGACTTCATCAGAGGTACTTAAACACAAACTTATTTTAAAAGCAAAACCTATTTTATTGCAAGGCTGAGAATTATTTCATTCCCAGCCAGAACTAATTATAAACAGTTCCCCAAGATAAGCACATACCTTTCAGTGCTGTGGAATGTTGCCAAAAACAGAAGTATTCCAGTTATAACAGAAACCAACCAAAATACCAGAAGAAAACAACCAGAGCTTCAAGGAGGACTCGGAATCTATCGAACTATTTTGCTTCCTGCAAAGCTTTCGTCATTGAGGTCTGACCTTTATACCTTATGGGAGGGGCCACCCCCTCCCAGTCTTACTCTCAAGTTGCCCCTTCTGCTTCAGCTGCTCTCACCTTCTAGCAGCTCTGCGCACACGCGCATTGGGAACAGCCTCCCCTGTTCCCACTCAGCACCCCACTCCCAGATGGTCCTGGCCCCATCCCTGCATCAGACACAGGACTCTCATCCAAGTCCTCTCCAGACTCCCTGACTGGTCTCCTTTCTTCCTCACTGTCAACTCCGCTGCGGTCTGCACTGAGTGCCGGCAAGTTACTACACACAAGTCTTAAAGTTGCCAAGTTTGGGGACCCCTGCCTTAAGGCAAGTGTTTGTCTTAAAAATATGTGGAAATAGGCTTTTTCCATACTGCAAAGAATTTATGAGACTCGACAGTTAGCTTTGGGTCTTTTCCCAGAAGGAAGCCGAGAGACGTGAAATGCGCATTGCTAGGAGATGGTGTCACCGTTTGGTGTGCAATAGAATAGTACACGCATCTTTGGCAGGCCCACGCAGTCTGTCTGTGACAAGAAGAAGAAATGGGCGAAAGAGAAGAAGGGGAGATGAAGTCATCGTGACTCTCCTCCTGTCCCTCCCCAAGAGGAGAGGCTTAGGCGAAGTCCTTCAAGGAAGATTGTCGAAACAGATGAAGAAAGAACAGGGAAATCTCAGCCTTTTAGTTCTGCCATGGCTAGAGACAAACAGAGAGTCATCCATCAATCATACCGCAGTCTCTTGCAAGATTTGAGAGTTTGGCCAAGGGAGAGAGTTTAGGTGTGTCTGAGGTGTGTGGGGCAGCCCTATTGGACGGGGTTCCTTTGATAGATCAGTCATCAGTGGAAGAACTAGGTTTGTAGGTGAAAAGGAAAGTACTTCCACCATGATGGCTGTCAACCATGGAGGCCATGATCCACCCAAATAGATTAGATTTAAGGAAAATGGTAAGCTATGGGGAATTATTAGATAATCAAGGAAATTTAAAATCAAATCAAGAGCTAAAGGAAAATGGTGGCCATATTTGTAAATCCAAAATAATTGCATTGACTGGTGGCCATATTTGTAAATCCAAAATAAACATAAAAAACATTTGAAAGATTTCAGATTTGATAAAGGGCAAAACCAACTAGACAAAATTGTAACAGGACCGGAACAAAAAATTATAACCAATATATATAAATACTTGCTAGACTTTAAAATGGAAGAGAAAACAGTGAAAGGTACAATGATAGCATGGGCCCAGAATTTTGGATACAATATAGAATTAGGGGAATGGGAGAAAATATGGAGCATAAATTATAAATTAACTATATCCTCAGCATACAAAGAAAATATGTATAAAATGTTTTATAGATGGTATTTAGCACCAACAAGATTGGCAAGAATTTATCCCAACACAAGTCCAAAATGTTGGAAATGTAAGAAGGTTGATGGTACATTTTATCATATGTGGTGGCTATGCCCCAAGACTAGGACATTATGGATTCAAATTAAAAACTGGCTACAAGAGATTACTGGTTACCAGATTGAGCTCAGACTGGAAACCTTCCTTTTAAGAATTATTAAAGATAGAATACCAAAAGAAATAAAATATCTATTGTTACATATCACAACAGCCACCAGAATAACCTTTGTACAGGTATGGAAAACTCCCAATATTCCTAAAGAAGAACTGATGTTACAAAAAGTAACAGAAAGTGCCGAAATGAATATGTTAACATTGAAATTAAAAGAAAGAGATGACTCTGAGTATTACCTAATCTGGAACAAATGGTATGACTGGTTAACAAACAGAACTAAAAAATAAGACAAGAAACTTAACTGTAAGAAGCTTCAAGATTATAAAATGTAAATTTGTAAATTATGTAAGAATATAGGAATAACGATTATAAAGTTATTTATATTAAATAAATATAAATACAATGTATTAAGATATTTATGATAAGAACATGTATAGATGTCAAGAATGTTGTTGAAACTATGTTTCATGTTGAAAATTAGAAACTTATTAAAAACATTAAAAAAGGAAAGTATTTCCTCCTGATCTTTTTCTTTCTTTTCTTCCTTCCTTTTTTCTTTCTCCTTCCTTCCTTCTTCCCACCCTCTCTCCTACCTACCTCTTTTCCTTCCTTCCATCCATCCTTCTTTTCTTCCTCCCTTTTTCTTTCTTTCTTTCTTTCTTTCTTTCTTTCTTTCTTTCTTTCTTTCTTTCTTTCTTTCTTTCTTTCTTTCTTTCTTTCTTTCTTTCTTTCTTTCTTTCTTTCTTTCTTTCTTTCTTTCTTTCTCCTTCCTTCCTTCTTCCCTCCCTGCCTCCTCCCTCCCTCTTCCCCTCCTTCCCTCCCTTCCTTCCCTCCCCTCCCAGGATTTTAGTCCTCAAAGGCAGGTTGCCAAGGATTTTCTGGTGCTGAAGATCGTTTGATCAACCTGCTCCAGCCAGCCTGGCTACCCTGCCCCCGTTGCCCCCCTGCCATTTCAGGCTGCTGCTAAGATGACATATTTGGAATGGGTTCCCTTCTGTAGCAGCTGCCATGGCATGTACTTGGAACCAAACAGAGATACCAAAAGTTCTGTCCCAAAGCTTTGAATATATTAGCCTCGGGTCTCTGCACTCTTTCTTACATCAGCTTCCATAAACCCGGACATTTGACTGCTCAATTTTATTGCTGTCCCAAATGCTAGCATTACACTATCATGCTCTGATCAAGCATGAAGTCCACAAGGAGAGCTCAACCTCCTGGGCTCAGGGTGCTTTTGGCTTTTGAGAAGGCTTTTTCAGAGAAGGAGCCAAACCAAACCAAACCTCCATTGGATTTCATTCCATTTCTATCTCAAGGTAATGAAAATTAGAAGTTGTTCCTAGGATTATTCCACTCATGGATTGAACAGAATGACAGAGTTGGAAGAGCCCTTGGAAGTCTTCTAGTCCAGTGGTCACCAACCAGTGGGCAGGGGACCATTGGTGGTCTGTGAGAAAATTTTGGTGGTCCGCAAAGAAATGTCACCCCCAAAGCAATTAATCCAGGGTGCAGGAGAACACAAGGATTGCATCATTTGCATTGCAAACAACATGAGGTAGTGAGGGGAGGGGGGGAAAGGGTGGAAGGTTGGGGGGAGCTTGCCCCACTCGCCTGGCCTGGCCACTGGGTTGCTTCTTTCTGTTTCTTTCTTCTTCTGCTTTTGGCTGCATGCAAGAAAAGCAGCAAAAGTCTTTCTTTCTCTCCCCCAAACTTCGCCAGAAATGAGTGTTTGGGAGCCTGCAAGGCCTCCTGTTCCCAGAGGCTGCGCTGGTGCGACAAGTCTCACAAAGACTCATTTCTGGCGGAGTTGGGGGGAGAGAAAGAAAGACTTCTGCTGCTTTTGCTGCTTTCCTTGCACGTAGCCAAAAGTCTCCCTCTTTCTCTCTCTCCCCTTGAGAACGGAGCTGGAGACAGTATCCTGCGATCCCAAATAAAGAACTATCGATCGATAGGAAAACGGGATGGGGAATTTTCCTGCAGGCTTTTGGGGGGATTTTCCCAGGGTCTCTGGTCCGCGGGATTTAAAATTATGAGTTTGGTGGTCCCTGAAGTCCAAAAGGTTGGCGACCCCTGTTCTAGTTCAACCCCTTGTCAAGCAGGAAACCTTATAACATTTCAGACAAACGGTTGTCCAATCTCTGTGTGATGAGGAGATGGACACTTGGTCTATCTATTCTATACCTTTTCTGTTTTACTGAAAAATGGGAAAGCACGCAGGTCCATATCCATGGCCTGCTTGGGATGACCACACAGCATAGATGGTTTTTAAAAAAAGTTGTACTTTTCAGTCAGGTCTGTTTCCTAGAAACTCCCTAAACAAAGTCCTTGCAGATTTTGGGCAAGTGGTTTGCCCTTGCCGTCTTCCTAGGGCTGAGAGAGAGTGACTGGCCCACAGTCACCCAACTGGCTTTTGTGTCCAAGGCGGGACAAGAACTTCCCATCTCCTAGCTTGTAGCCTGATGCCTTAACCACCCCATCAAACTGGCTCTCATATGGAGAACCGGGACTTGTAAAAGAAAGAGAAATAAAATAATAAAGAGTATGAATTAACAAAAAGGAGACAGGAAGTAAATTTTTTTTTTCATAAGTATTCCATAATTTTTTAAAGGAGAGAAGCAGATCAAGGATTTTTTTTTTTTAAATTAGGTTCTCATCATGATTCTTCCTAAGAGAATCAGAATTCGAAGGATGCTACTATTAAGATGACCATATTCAGAGTTCTGTCTATTTAAATAAGAATAAAGAAAGCATTAGTCCTAGCTCTCTAGAGAAGGTTTTGATGCTGGTAAAGATAGAAAGAAAGAGAAGAAGACAATCAGCAACATTGAGAAGAAGACAATCAGCAACATGGTGGATGGCCCAAGTTACAATGGTGATGGGTGCACTATTGAAAGACTGAAGGACCCAAATTAGGGACAAATCATGATGAAAAAAAATCTATCAATGTCCTTCTTAAGAGATGACACTGACTTGATGGCACATAACCAACCATCCAACCAATCAGTCAACCAGTCAGACGACCAGTCAACCAGCCAACCAACCAGTCAACCTACCAGCCAGCCAGTCAGCCAACCAACCAAGCAGCCAGCCAGCTAGCCAAGCAACCAATCAAACAGCCAGCTAGCCAGACACCCAACCAGTCAACCAGCTAGCCAGCCAGCCAACCAACCAACCAAGCATATCATACATTATCCTTGTCTTCTGAAGATTGAAAGATTCCCAATTTCTGAGTCTCCCTTTGTAGAACTATGTTTTCCATCCTGATCATGCTTCTTATCCGTCCTTAAAAGGAAGAACATCAAATTAAGGCAGTCACATCTGCTGCCCACAGCAGTCTGAAGGACTGCATTCTTTGTTCACTACAACAGTTCTGTCTCTACCAATAATAAATAGACCACTTTGTGTTGCCTCCAATCCATCTCCAGGTCTTTGTGACAATCTCTGGCAGGCAGAATGTTTCCGAATAGATAGTGTAGGCTTCTTAGGAGCTTCAGGTGAGCTCATATTGGCATAGGTTTTATTGTCCCTAAAATTAAGCACTCTGTGAACTCTTGGACTTGTCCTCAGGAGTTGGCATTCAAAAAGTTTTCACTTGTCACCTGTCAGAGATACATTTCTTTGTAGAATAGCAACAAACTTCCCCTCGACACCCAGAACGGATGTTTCAGTGCAGCCCTTATGAAATAATGAAAATTTGGAAATGACAATTCAAGCTCCGATGGAAACCGATAAAGCCAATCAAGAGTGCAGACAATTTTGTTGTGTATTTCCAGTAAATTAAAAGGCCATTTCGAACTTTAAAGCTATTCATGGGATGCTGGCATTTTAACTATGTAAATAATCTACGATGGGCCTTCCCTCAACCGGAATACTGTACATTCAAGGAAGCTGTCTCAGTGAATAATCAGAGGAGCCATTTAAAGTATTTTTACAAGGCGATGGCACAAACCCAGCACAGATATAAGCAGAGGGATGAATGAGCACATCATTGGAATATTGGTTTCCTTATCTCAAGCATCTCACACATACACAAAAATACACCCAACAAGAGAGAGCATCATAATTCTGTTCAATAAACTCCTACGGGCAGCGAGTATCAGTTGGGCTAGGTTGGAAAATGACAAGCGGTTTTCTGTTAGGCATACCTGACTCAATCTTATGTGGAAATAGAAGTAACTTGGTGTGAGTAGGGAGAATGGCTGCATGAAATTGAGGATCTTTGCTCTTGTTGCAACATGGATACGCAAAACTCTTAGTAGTAAGACCTGTGGCTCATAGCTAGGCACGCAATCTTGAAAGATGGAACCTCACCTACCCATTCTGAAAATTGTAATAGATTGTTTCCGCATGGAAGCATAGCAACGTGGTTAATATTTAGCATCCAAATTCAGAAATCAATGAAAATGCTTGCTTGGTCTCATTGTCTAAGATGGGACCACAGACATTTGGGTAAATTGGTTGGACAATGGACCTAAGGAGGCTCTGTTGACCTTTGAAGCATAAAACAAATTCCATTGGGATGTAGTTGCTTTCGGCTTTATATTTCGGATTTAATAGTTATTAAATACTGTATTGTATCCTGTGTTTTAATTTATATGCCAAAAACTTAATGTGCTGGGGAAAAGGGAGGAAATATTTTCTTCTTTTCTGACCACTTTTTCCAGCACCTTAAAGCCACAGGACATGAAATTAATTTTGAGGGAACCAAATTAATCTTCAATACTGAACACTTCAACAAGAGAATAACCAGGGAAGCCATTGAAATAGAGAAACACTCCCATAACATGAATAAACGGGATGACACCTCCTGCCTACTAGACATCTGGAAACTAGCTCTTATCAACAAACGAGTCCCAGCCACAAAAACCAACACTGGACCTAAAACAACACATGATGCCACCACCAATCTCTCTCATCAGACTCAAATCCAAACCCACCCCATAGACAAAAGGCAACCACCGTCCAGAAACCAGACCATGGCTGCATTACCAGCTGCCACACACCCTGACCCCCAAACTAAGCAAACTGACACACGCCATGAACACATAGCCAGGCCTCATACTCAGAGCCAAACCAAAACCCGAAACGTCACATCACAGCCATCTGCTCAAGATATCACATCACGGAACTCAGGAGGTTACACCATAAAACCTCAGGATATTACAACAAAGCCAATGACCCAGGAGATTACAGCACAAGACCTAGGATGTCACAATAATAGAACTCAGAAGGTAATCACACAGCCCATGACCCAGGTCATTACAACCCAGGAGATTACAGCACAAGATCCAGGATGTCAAAACAATAGAACTCAGAAGGTCATTACAACACAGGAGGATGATAGACACACAGCCAATATCTCAGTCACACATGTTCTTATGAAAAAGCCAGCCAATCTGCAAACATCAACTCCATCAACCAATCAAGAAATGACAACACAGCCAACCTTCCCACCAATATTTATAGAGAGACGGCAGCTCCAATCACACTTTGCTCACACAAGCACGAAGCCGAAAGCACCAGCCTGAAGATGGTGAGTGAGATCTCATTGAAATGTTGCCCCGATAGTCTCAATCTTACACAGGAAAAGACCCAAACACACCAAGACCTGCATACCTGTATTCGTGAAAATCTATGAATATATATATATATATGTGTATATATATATATATATATATATATATACTTTGTATTACATATATATACATACATATATATATGTATGTATGTATGTATGTATGTATGTATGTATGTATGTATGTATGTATGTATGAATATGAATATGAATATGTATATATGTGTATATATATATATATATACATACATACATACATACATACATACATACATACATACATACATACATACATACATAGAGAGAGAGAGAGAGAGAGCGAGAGAGAGTGATTGCATATTGAATATTGCATATTGAAGTTATCTGGTGTGTCCCAGTTCAACATATAAAAATCTGCTGAAGATATTTAACATAAGCTTTTTGCAATAGCTGATCTCAGTTCCAATTTTATAATGCAGTTTTTCCTCCTCCCACGTTTTAATATGCATTTAGAAATGTGGCTTTGAATACAGCTATTAAAATACCAAGCATTTGGTTTTACTGGCGCTATCAGCAGGAATCAGGAAGTGGGAAGTTTCTGGGTCAAGAGGCCAACATTTTAAAAATGACTGTTGAAAGGTACTGTAGATCAGTAGATGGTGGCAACCTACCAGCCAAGATTTTATTGGTCTGATAAGAATGGCAGTGTATTATAGTCTGCAATCTACAAAATAATAATAATTGACATTTGTATTTGTCTCTGTGTGAGTCTGCCAAGTTTCGCCCATATTTATGAGGGCTCAACTGGCCCAATCTTCTGCATCTATGACTATGTTCATACAATACATTTTAATCAAGTCCCTTAAAGCTTAATGGCTGTGGTTACTCATCCGAAACTTGGCTAATTTTAACCATTTTTGTGGTTGACCAAGCTGTCCAAAATCCAGCCATTTTGTAAATCCATTATATACACATTATGCAAATTCCAGAAAAAGTATAAGCTCAGCAAGCATTTACATATGGAGAGATAAAAACAGGGTCAGAGGTGGTATTCAGCAGGTTCTGACCAGTTCTGGAGAACCGGTAGCGGAAATTTTGAGTAGTTTGGAGAACCGGCAAATCCCAACTCTGACCGGCCCCGCCCCCATATATTCTCTTCCTCCCGAGTCCCAGCTGATTGGCTGGGTCTTCTTTGGTTGCCCTGCACAGGAGAAGGGAGCTGGAAAGCAGGTTAGTGGGGTGGGGAGAGAATGGGGATTTTGAAGTAACCTTCCCCCAGGAGCGGGGAGGGAATGGAGATTATACAGTATCCTTCCCCTGTCACGCCCACCAAGCCACGCCCACAGAACCAGTGTTAAAAAAATTTGAATCCCACCACTTGAACAGGGTTCTCCCACCAATATAGGAAATAGATTGGAGTCAGGCAGTGATTCAAGGACACCGTATATGATAATTTTATTTTATTTTGTTTTATTTATTTTATTATTATATTTTATTTTATTATTATTTAATTTTATTTCACATTATTTTTATTTATTTTATTATTTTATTATTTATTTTATTTATTTTATTATATATTTTATTTATTTTATTATATATTTTATTTAATTTATTATATATTTTATTTATTTTATTTTTATTTAGCCAAATTTCTACACTGGCCATCTCACCTGAGTTACTCTGGATGGTTGGACATCCAATGGAGTTTTTTAAAAAAATAATTAAACAAAGAGAGTTAAAAACGGAATTAAAAGAGAGTGAAAGTTTTATTTATTTAGTACATTATACACTGCTCACCTATCATCAGAGAACAACTCTAAAAACTGAGAGGTTAGAAAATAAAGAATTGGAGGGAGCATCCTCAAGACACCAACCACCTCAGGGTTGTATATCACTGTTAGAACCAGGGGCGGGATTCTACAGGTTCGCACCTATTCGCTAGAACCGGTTGTTAACATTCTAAGCAGTTCAGAGAACTGGTTGTTAGAAGAAATTACTGGCTTAATCCTGTAAGGAAGGCAGGAAGGAAACATTCTGGTATTGCTTACAGGAACTGCCACTCGGTTAACCCTTATTACATTCTTGGCAGGACTAGACTTCCTGTCTCAGGAACTTCCCTGGAGTTATTTTTCCGTTCCTTTGCTAGTATTTTGCTTGTGTGGAGTGACCATTCAAAGTTACAGTGTCACTGAAAAAAGTGATTTATGACTATTTTTCACACTTACGACTGTTGCAACATCCCCACAGTCATGAGAGGCCAGGCGAGGAGATGCATGCCTTGATGTGAGTGCTATTGAGTTGGCCACGCCCAGCCAGTCACATGACCACCAAGCCATGTCCACTCAGTCACATGACCACCAAGCCATGCCCACAACCTGATCCACAGAACTGGTTGTTAAAAATTTGAATCCCATCCCTGGTTAGAACCCATGCCAATTGGCAGACCCAGCTCTTGATGCTTATCCCAAAGGGATCATGGGTACCCACCTCACTTGTTTCAAAGTGGTGGCGACAAAATGTCTCTCTTCCTAGATCCCACCAATCAAAAGTCTTTAGCTGCTGGGATCTGCAACCTACCCTCCCTGCCTGATCAGGTGGGAGGGGTCAATGTAATTGAGACAAGATGGTTCCTCAGGTAACTTGGTCCCATGTCATGAAGGGCTTTAAAGGTGATAACCAATAGCTTGAACTGGAGAATATTGCACGAACTAGGAAACCTTTTCATGAAAATAATGCAGTGATTGTAAACTATAAGATGCAACACGAGTGGGATACCGGTTCTGTGGGCGTGGCTAGATGGGAGTGTCTTCTTTTTCTTTTGTGCAATCCCCCCCAGGGGCTCCATTTGTTGGCCTCCTAAGGTCTCAGGGAAGCCTCTTGGGGGGTGTTTTTGCTCCCAGAAGGCTTCCCTGAGGCCCAGGAAGGCAAAAAACAGAGCACGGGGGCCACACAGCCCTCCATTTTTGGGGCTCCTGGGCCTCAGGAAAGCCACCTGGGCAAGGCAGTAAGACAGTGAGGGGGATCCTGGCACAGCTGATTGTTGGAACAGCTGATGGTCGGGAGGAAAAAAAAAAATACCAGTTCGACTGAACCAGTAGATGTTTTTTTACTACTGGTTCGCCCAAACTGGGCCAAACCAGTAGAATCCCACCACTGATGCAACACTACTAAACTTTGTTTAGTAGATTCAAAGTTCCAGTTTTTAGGGTTTCCCCCCAACATCCAGATGAGGTGTGTTGGGTTGAGAGTGGGGGTGGGATTCAAAAATTTTAACAACCGGTTCTGCGGGCGTGGCTTAGGTGGTGGGCGTGGGTTGGTGGTCATGTGACTGGGTGGACATGGCTTGGTGGTCATGTTATTGGCTGGGCGTGGCCAACTCAATATCACTCACATCAAGGCACGTATCTCCTCACCTGGCCTCTCAAGACTGTGGGGATGCTGCAACAGTCATAACTGTGAAAAACGGTCATAAGTCATTTTTTTCAGTACCATTGTAACTTTGAATGGTCACTCCACACAAGCAAAGTACCAGCAAACAAGGGGGGAAAAACTCCAAAGAAGTACCTGAGACAAGAAGTCTAGTTCTGCCAAGAATGTAATAAGGGTTAACGGAGAGGCAGTTTCTGTAAGCAACACCAGAATGTTTCCTTCCTGCCTTCCTTACAGGATTAGGCCAGTAATTTCTTCTAACAACCGGTTCTCCGAACTGCTTAGAATGTTAACAACTGGTTCTAGCGAATAGGTGCAAACTGGTAGAATCCCACCCCTGGCTGAGAGGGATTGGCCCAACTCACTCAAGCTTACTTTCATGCTTAAGGCAGGACTAGAAGTCACAAACTCCTGCTTTCTATGCCAGCACTTTAACTACTATACCAAACTGACTTGTGATTATTATAAGTGTGATTATCATATTATTATTAACTTGATATTAGGTTTGATATATCTTAACAATTTAAGTTGATTTTGTGTTTGTGTGTTTGGGATTGATAATCCATCTTTCAAAGGATTAGGAATGCTCAAAAAGGTGATGCATTAAACTTCAATAAATTAGAGATTCAGAACCTGGACTTAAATCGTTGCCAAACTTTGGGCAAATACTTGATTGCAATGTGAAAAAAAAATCAACTCTGTCAGTCCGGTAAGATCAATAGCAAAAGATCGGTGTTGTTGATTGAAAAGCTTCTGATCCAAGATTTCTAATTTTCTATTCTTTTTTTCTAGGTGACTCTTTTTGAATAATCATATGAAATTACAACATCACAGCAGATGCCAGCACCTAGCAGGCTTAAAAAAAGCTAAGTAGAAGTATCCTTTTTTCTCCCTTCCTTCTGTCCATTCATGTCCGATTCTTGGAAATTGCTTGGACAAATCCCTGCAGCCTTCCTGGTAAGATTGTCATCAATGGTTTGCATTGACTCCTTCCTAAGGCTGTTGCCAAGTGACTGGCTGAAGGTCGCTCAGCTGTCTTTGTGTCCAAAGTAGAAGTAGAACTCATAGTCTCCTGGTTTCTAGCCTCAGGCTTTAACCAAACTGGTTCCCAAACTAGTGCTCACAAACCTTAGGGCAATAAGATAGGTTAGAAGGAAAAACAAAAATATCTTCCTGCAGGAAGACAATGGCAAAGTCCTAAAAAAGAGTTGAGACTCTAGAAAGAGTGCAGAGAAGAGCAAGCAAGATGATTAGGGGACTGGAGGTTAAAATATATGAAGAACGGTTGCTGGGTGTGTCTAGTCTGATGAAAAGAAGGACTAGGGGTCACCTGATAGCAGCGTTCTGATATCTTAGGGGCTGCCACAAAGAAGAGAGAGTCAAACTATTCTCCAAAGCACCAGAAGGCAGGACAAGAAGCAACAGGTGGAAACTAATCAAGGAGAGAAGCAAGCTAGAACTAAGGAGAAATTCCCTTATTAATCAGTGGAACAACCTGCCTCCAAAAGGAGGCAAATATAAATGCTCTAATACTGGAAGTTTTTAGGAAGAGATTGGACAATCATTTGCCTGAAATGATGTAGAGTTTCCTGCATGAGCAGGGGGTGGAACTAGAAGATCTTCAAGGTCCCTTCCAACTCTGTTATTCTATTCTATTCCTTCATTTAGGAAATTGTGTCAGAGCCCAATTCCTCCCTCTGGTTTTCTCTGACGTGCCTCAACGATCGAGTCTCACTCTGCTGAGGTTTCCAACTGAGACTAAAATCCCTTTGGAAGCTGAACTTTGCATGGCTGGATGCGGATCGAAGCATGACCTGGAAATAATTCGGTTGCCATGGCTTTCCTGGGTGCAGCCTCCCAGAAGCTGAGAAGCAGCAGCTGGCAAGCACGCTAGGATGAATGAACATCTGTGCTCTGCGAATAAGCCTTGGATGGTAGAGTCCCCTTGGGTGGCCCTATGGGTCATTTATTGGGGTTTACGGAAACTGTGCTGAAGACTCAAGTACAACACATATTCCAGATAACTATTGGAAAAAATATCCATGTGGTTCAGTTCCAAGTCAGGAAAAAGACATTGGAAACATGGAGGCTGATTGGAAAGATGGTTTAATGGTGAAGCAGAAGCACATGGATGGTTCTGGGCAGCTGACCATATGGAGTTGAAAGATAGGGGTATTTATACTTTCTCTTGGACTTTGCCCTTGAGCTCCCTGTTCCTGTGCAAGAACATGTATTATATTGGCTGTTGTCAGACTTCCATAGGGTCCTGTTTGTCTGAGCTAAGGTTGGTTGGAGTTTGGGCTGATGCAATGAAGGGGCTTGTTGTGTCATGTGGTGAGCTCTGTTTCTAGATGGATTAATCCTATTATGTCCTGAGGGGTCATGTCTTAATCCTATCACTCAGGAGCTGGAGGTCTTTTATCTTGAAGATAGCCTGGCCCAATCTTTCTTAATACCAAATATCTATTGGGGGCAGGGAGCTGCTTTCTGTCTTTAAAACATGTTTCTTCTTTTATCATCCAAGAAAATGTAAGATTCTGCCTTTTTTAATATTTCTCAAAATATTTCAATCTTCTAGGGGAGGGGTGGGTGCTAACTTTCTACATAACTTGGGAGCATCCATGCTTGGCTCTGGTGTTCAAGGAATGAGGATAATGATCATACTGACTGGGGAATTCTGGGAGTTGAAGTCCACAAGTTTTAAAAGTTTGAAAACTCTTGTTCTAGATTAGCAAGTTGATTCTTTGGATGGAGGAGATCCGGCCCCAACATTACTGCAGAAGAAATACTGAACTGCCACTCTAGTGTCGAGGTTGTACATGAAAACAGGGAGTGGATGTCTTCTGGTTCTTTGACCCAGGAAGTAGAATGTCTTAGAACAGCTATGTCTGCAAGTGTGCAGAGTTCTGATTTTCATAATATGGGTCCCAAACTGAAGTATGACCAGGGCTCTGCAAATTAAAAATAACCTCTTTTCTTAAATGCAGGTAATCCTCAATTTACAAGCATTCGTGTAGTGACTAGTCAGAGTTACAACAGGACTCAAAAAAGTGACTTAGGTTTGGTCCTCACTTACAACCACTACAGTATCCCCATAGTCACATGATCAGGTTTTGGGCAACTGACAAATGGCATGGATTTACGACCGTTGCAGAGTCCGGGATCATTTGGTCACCATTTGCAAATATCCCAGGAGGATTCCAACACGCAACGTTGATGGAGAAAGCTGGATTTACTTGACAGTATGACCTACTTAACAGCTGCAGTGATTCACTTAACAGCCATGCTACATACAGCAACAGAGTGGTCAATGCCTGGAATGCACTACCTGACTCTGTTGTTACATCCTCTAACCCCACTCCTTTAACCTCAAACTATCCACTATTGACCTCACCCCATTCCTAAGAGGTCTGTAAGGGGTGTGCATAAGTGCACCATCGTGCCTCCTATCCCTGTCCTATTATCCCCATTTATTCGTACCTATTTCCTGTATTCTAACTCATGTTTATATTTATACTTATTATTTTGTAAGCGATTGACAAACCAAATAAATAAATAAATAAATAAAAGTAACATTGGGCATGCCTCACTTAACCATCTCATTTAGCCATGGAAATTCTGGTCTCAATTGTGATCGTAATTCGAGGACTATCTGTAAGATAAAGGTAAAGGTTCCCCTCACACATGTGGTAATTGTTTCTGGCTCTAGGAGGCGGTGCTCATTTCAGCTTTGTAAGAGCCAGCGCTGTCCGAAGACGTCTCCATCGTCATGTGGCCGGCATGACTAAATGCTGAAGGCGCACAGAACGCTGTTCTCTTCCCACCAAAGATGGTCCCCATTTTTCTACTTGCATTTTTACATGCTTTCGAACTGTTGGGTTGGCAGAAGCTGGGACAAGGAACGGGAGCTCACTCCGTTACGCGGCGCTAGGGATTCGAACCTCCTAACTACTGACCTTTCTGATAGACAAGCTCAGCGTCTTAGCCCCTGAGCCACCGCATCCCTGGACTATCTGTACTTGGGGCTTATTCATGAACAAGCATTCATCAATTATCCCCATCAGATGACCTACTTTTATAATATACCCCTGTGCTGTATTTCTATCTGATAAACAATTGGGAGAATACAATCTTAAGAGTTGAACGCTACAAGGGGAAATTGTTTATGGAATATTCCTCTTCACTTTTAAGTATGCAACAGATTCTCCTAAGATTGTAGCAGGCAGAAAAAAGGTTTAATTAGGACATCAAGACAGAGTTCTCTATCACATAGGTCTGCTTGGGCGGGGGCCGGGGGGGGGAGGTTGAACTAGATGACCTACAAGGTCCCTTCCAACTCTCTTCATCTGTATCAGATGCTCTCCAGGTGTGTTGACTTCTGTCCCTACAATTCCCCACCAATGTGGTAGCTGTTAAGAATGCTGAGAATGGAAGTTGGTCAGATCTGAAAGGATGCTCGGGACAAGCCATTTTGCTTCTCTCTCCATTGAACCGTTCCCCCAAATTCCTACCTTCTTGTCTTGGGTTCTACTGAGGCAAAGCTGGCTGAGGAATTATGGAAGGTGAAGTCCACAAGTCTAAAAGTTGCCAAGGTTGGAGACCCCTGCTCCAGACCATCCCAAGATCTTCATTCATAACATTTCTACCCAAATTAGCCAGGAATCGGCCAACCTCGCCGCATGTTCTCCATCCTCTTTCACTAACACAGCTGCAAAGAAAAATCCAGAAGTGTTGCTTCTGTTTTTTGGTTTTGTTTTGTTTTGTTTACCGCAATATATTGTGTCAGCCAGTTTGACAGACTGTGGTTTATATTAAAAAGGGGGAATTGAAAAGAATGGCTTGCCTCAAAGTTAAAGCTTTTGATTCGTTCTTCTAAACAGCATCTCGATATGTTTCTCCTCCAATATGCTCCAAACTGGAATGAAGGCAGCTTTCCAAACAATACACTTACTATCCAGGGGTGGGATTCAAAATTTTAACAACCGGTTCTGTGGGTGTGCCTTAGTTGATGGGTGTGGCTTGGTGGTCATGTGACTGGGCGGACATGGGCTTGGTGGTCATGTGATTGGCTGGGTGTGGCCAACTCAATATCACTCACATTGAGGCACGCATCTCCTCGCCTGGCCTCTCATGATTGTGGGGATGCTGCAACAGTCATAAGTGTGAAAAATGGTCATAAGTCACTTTTTTCAGTGCCATTGTAACTTTGAATGGTCACTCCAAACAAGCAAAGTACCAGCAAAGGAGGGGAAAAAAACTCCAGAGATGTTCCTGAGACTGGAAGTCTAGTCCTGCCAAGAATGTAATAAAGGTTAATGGAGAGGCAGTTTCTGTAAGCAACACTAGAATGTTTCCTTCCTGCCTTCCTTACAGGATTAGACCAGTAATTTCTTCTAACAACCGGTTCTCCAAACTGCTTAGAATGTTAAGAACCGGTTCTAGCGAATAGGTGCGAACTGGTAGAATCCCACTCGTTACTATCTCTCCTACAAGATTTCTTGCTTTCTGAAGTTGTCCTAATTGCCCAAGTCCCTTCTCTTCCTTGAGTAATATTTCTTAACAAATTAGCTTAGTTTAATAAAAGGACTTCCCCTGCCTGTCAAATGTCAGCTTTCCCTACTCTTCCTCAGTGGCTTGCAGAGTCACCATCAACAATGTCTATAATGCCTTCACATATTTATAGGCTGTTGCGGGATGTGTGTGTGTGTGTGGATATTACCCAGTTCTAGATCTGGATAAAGTGACCACTGCTGTCACTGAGATTCAGAACGGTGGCAAACAATGCTTAACAAGACATGAAAAACAGTCAAAAGGAATAGAAACAAGCTACCATTTTGAATTCCCATGATGCCCTAGAACCAGAGATCTCCAAGCTGGCAACCTTAAGACTTGGAGAATTCTAGGAGTTGAAGTCCACAAGTCTCAAAAGTTTCCAAATTTAGAGACCTCTATCCCAGAAGAGACCTCAACCCATCTGCGTCCCTCCAAGACGTTTCATACTTCCATTAGCCTCAGGCAGCAAAGCCAGGCGCAAGGAACTGTGTTTAGTGCAAGGCAAAACTTCTGAAGGGCACCAAATTGCTTACCTTGTTTGAGAATCATTGCACTATTTAAATTCCTTTATTGTTTATTTTTCTCGGGGTTATTTTAAAGTTTAGCTGCACTGCCCTTTTGTCCCATCACCAGAAATGACATGCCACCATTCATGGAAAGTCAAAACAGTAATAATATCATCTTTTAGAATAGAATAGAGCTGGAAGGGACCTTTGAGGTCTTCTAGTCCAGCCCTCTGCTCAAACAGGAGACCCTACACCATTTCAGACAAGTGACTGTCCAATCTCTTCTTAAAATCCTCCAGTGATGAAGCACCCACAACTTCTGAAGGCAACTTCTGTTCCCCTGGTTAATTATCCTCACTGTTAGGAAGTTTCTCCTTCATTCCAGGTTGCTTCTCTCTTTGGTTAGTTTCCAACCATTGTTTCTTGTCGTGCCCTCTGGCGCTTTGGAGAATAATTTTGTGAGAAACAGACTCACCAGGCAGAAATTTGACAGAGTCACGAAGTGAAGCAAAAAGCAGTTTGTAGTATGTAAAATACGTTCTTGGAAGAATGGGTGGCTAACAAATAGGCACACAGAAGAATGCATTTCTCCAGCTTTTTATTCCCTCCACCCGAGCCACAAATCACGCAGCCCTCTTTGACAAAGAACACAGGGTTACAATCTTCCCAGAACGTCTGTTTCTCCCCTCCATGAATTTCCCCATGTTTAATCTGTCTCCCCACCTTTTGCCCAGTTCCTTTTTTCCAGACTACCTTTTGTTCCTTTAAAAAAAAAAAAAAAAATTATTAACCTATATTTCTTGTTTCTTTGCAATCCTTGCAGCATAAGCATAATAAATTGAGGCAAGCGGTTAATTAATTACTCCACTTTATACTAGACAGTGTGGTTAAAACTGTTAACTAATCTGCTTGCCCGAGCTGACTCGCTTATCGGAATAGCAGGCCCTTCCTGTTTTCCAAGTCTTGAACTTTTTACCTTTAATGTCCCAATACCCTACTGAATTTTTAAACACACATCTCTCAGAAATGGCTTTCTTTGCAAAAACAGAGCTATCTCCATCAGTTTCTTACAAGTTGACCCCCTCCTCCTTGTGGCAGCCCCTCAAATACTGGAACACTGCTATCATGTCACCCCCTCCTAAGTCTTATTTTCTTTAGACTAGCCAAACCCAAAACCTGAAGCCGTTCTTCATATGGTTTGGTCTCCAGGCCTCTTATTAATACCCACTTACCGTTTACAGTGACTTCAGGGCAGGGATTTTCTGCTTCTCTTATGAAATCACTTTTCCATGTTACGTCATTGCAAGTGTTCCTGTTTGGGATAGCATGCTACTGTTTGCCGCAGCTTAAACCTAGGGGGGGGGGGGGGCGTGCATAAGCGCACCAACGTGCCTACCGTCCCTGTCCTATTGTTTCTTTTATATTTTATTTTTCTGATATGTATCCATGTATATCATAATTATGTTTTACTTATACCTATTATCTTGTAAGCAATTGACAAAATAAATAAATAATAATAATAAATAATAATAATAATAACCTGCTAGTAACTAACTTGTTGGCTACTTCGCAGAGGATGGAACACCCCTTAAACTGAACCAGTTCTTACAATGCTTTTTAATACCTTTAAAAAGGTGCACTTTATCTTTGGGTGCTATAACAGCACAATGTCTACAATTCTTTCCTTGCAAGCAGAAGGTTACTGGATTACTGCAAATCTTTTTTTTTAAATTAGTCTTTTTTTTTTGAGCTTTTTCCATTTTCCTATGCTTTTTTAAAATAACAAGCAAACAAACACCTTCAGCGGTGCAAGATTCTGCCAGTTTCTCCAGTCACCTGAGCGAATGGCTTTTATTTTCAACTTCCCGCTTGCTCAAATAAATCGATTTGAGCTATTTGAGAGCTGGGCTGAAACAGACTATAGGTAGTCCTCGTCTTACGATCCACCGTTGAGCCCAGATTTTCTGCTGCTAAGCAAGACAATGGTTCATCCGGTTTTGCCCCATTTTACAACTTTTCTTGTCATAGTTGTTAAGTGAATCACTGCACTTGATAAAGTTAGTAATCCGGTTTATTCGTTGAATCTGGCTTCCCCGCTGACTTTGCTTGTGAGAAAGTCGCAAAAGGGGATCCCATGACCCCGGGACATGGCAACGGTCATAAATATGAGCCAGTTGCCAAGCGTCTGAATTCCGATCACATGATCATGGGGATACGGCAAAGGTCGTAACTGTGAAAAACGGTCGTTTTTCACAGTTGAATGATCACGAAATGAAATGTTGTAAGTCAAGGACTACCTGTAATAAAGGAGGAGTACAAATCGATGATAAAATTGTATCTTAAAAGGAGGAGGAGAAGCTTGTTCATAAAGTCCGATGTTTTTCTTGAAAAAAGAATCTGATGTGTCTCAGCAAGTATTAACTCTCTCTCTCTCTCTCTCTTTTTTAAGAATAGAATTCTTTTTTATTGGCTAAGTGCAATTGGACACACAAGGAATTTGTCTTGGTGCAAATGCTCTCAGTGTACATAAAAGAAAAGATACATTCGTCAAGAGTCGAGAATCATCAGGTACAACATTTAATGATAGTCATAAGGTACAATAAGCAATCAAATATTAGGAAACTGTCCATATAAATCGTAAGGATACAAGTGACAGTCACAAGTGGGATGGGATGGGTGATAAGGAGTGATAAGAAGATTAATAGTGTAATAGTAATATAGACTTTGTAATAGTTGAACAATGCTGAGGGAATTATTTGCTTAGCAGAGTGATGGCGTTCGGGAAAAACCTGTCCTTGTGTCTAGTTGTTTCTGGTGTGCAGTGCTCTATAGCATCGTTTTGAGGGAAAGAGTTGAAACCGTTTATGTCCAGGATGTGAGGGGTCTGTAGATATTTTCACAGCCCTCTTTTTGACTTGTGTAGTATACAGGTCCTCGACTGAAGGCAGGTGGGTAGCCATTGTTTCTTCTGCAGTCCTAATTACTCTCTGAAGTCTGTGTCTGTCCTGTTGGGTTGCAGAACCAAACCAGACAATTATAGAGGTGCAGATGATAAAGCAGCTCATTCCAAGTAAACAACCTAAGTGGCTTGGAAAGAGTCAAGCATGTGAGCCAAGACACAAGTGTAAACAAAGGTGTGTGTGTGTGTGTGTATTGTGTGTGAGGGGAGGGAAACCAAATAGAAAACTCAATGCAAGTCAAAACAATTACAACAGCTAACAACTTTCCTGCCCAGGCTCACTGCTCTGAGCATCAGGGTTAGAGTTCCCATCCCTGGGAGCTGTTTGAGACAATCAAGGACAAACTACCATTGATAGGTAACAGAAACCATGGAATCAGGAAGGGATAAAAGAAAACTCCAAGATGATGGCCACAAAAGTATAGTATGTCAATTTTTTTAATGGGTCTCACACATTTCAAAAGTCGAGCAGAGCTTTAATTGTACTGTCGTGGCAAACTTTTATTTATTTATTTATTTTTACTATCCGGTGGCCAAATTTATGGAGAAAGAGATCTTTTCTCCCAAGTCCTGATTCTGGTTTTAAAATTCTGTTCGCAAATGCAATATTTTTAAAGTAGGGGTCACCAAAACTTGTGAACTTCAACTCCTAGAATTCCCTGGGTGTTGGAAGTACACAAGTCTTAAACTTGCCAAGTTTGGAGGCCTCTGCTTTAAGGAATGTCACGTTCTTAACCCAGGCCCATTTCAGACTGTCTTGAAGAGATGATGGGATCCTCATCCCCTTTCCTGCCCCTCTTCCTTTTTTAAAACTGTAGATCTCTGAATACCGCTATGCAACTAATCTTCATAATCATATTCTTTCCCATAATCCTCTGGGGCTCTGATGTGGCATCATTCTTGTTAGAAATAAGCCATCAACACTTATTAGCATTGGTGATGGTGTCTAGTCCTTCGCAGGAATCAGAAAACCTCATTGAGCATCTGGATATTCACTGATGATACATACATCTTTTCCTTCTTCTCCATTCTTACCTGCAATCTGTCAGATTTACTGTTGGTATGTTCTGGGCTGGTAGCAGTGAGGGCTTGCCGTCATATATTCCCACCAGCCTTGTTGAAGGGACACCTTTGGTCTTGCTACAGAATAAAAAAAAAATTCAATCTACAAGTAATCTTTCTGTTTATTAAGTGCAGGTAACCTTTGACTTATGGGCTATTCATTTAGTGACTCTTCAAAGTTGTAATCACACTTTAAAAAATACCTTTTTTTCACAACAGCGCTGAAAAAAAGACTTTTGACTGTTTTTCGCACTTACGACTGTTGCAGCCTACCTATGGTCCAGAGGTGGTATTCAGCAGGTTCTGACCAGTTCTGGAGAACGGTAGTGGAAATTTTGAGTAGTTTGGAGAACCAGCAAATATCACCTCTGACTGGAGATTTTACAGTATCCTTCCCCTGCCATGCCCACCAAGCCACACCCATAGAACCGGTAGTAAAAAAATGTGAATCCCACCATTGCCGTGGTCATGTGATCAAAATTCAGACCCCTTGGCAACTTGCCCATATTTATGACGGTTGCTGTTTCCCGTCGTGGCACAAAGGCAACACAATCAGATAAGCAATAAGAGTCCTTTTATTAGCTCCAACTTTGGCCCCAATGTCCAGGTTACCTTCTGGCTGGAGAAAAACTCTCCTGGGAACAGCCTTTGACTACAGAAAATTCAGTCCAAAACATGGTCAACACAAACTGTAACTGAAAGTCCAAACAAGCCAAACTGAAGTAATTAGTTTGGCAGGGCAGGAGCAAGAATTTCAGACTTGAAGGCATGGCAAAACTCACATGGTTGGGAAGACGCCAGGAACACAGATAAGCCACAACACAGAATAAAGTCACGTTTGCTCCCAGCAGCCTGCTGCACGCAGCCTGCCTTTCTTATCAATTGCCTTCCTAGCTGTGGCTGATGAAGGGAATCAGGGCCCTTTCCTCCCCCATAAGCCACGCAACACAAGTTGCTCTCTTCTCCGTTCCTCCCTTCATGCTTTAGGATGAAGAGGGGATAGGCCTGGATTTTCTTCTGAACTCCCACTCACTTGTTCTACCTTTTCCCTGCTCTGCCCAGCCAGACTTTGCCCTTCCCCAGTTTCTTCCACAGCCAATGGAGCCACACTCTCACTCCCTGTCAGCTACCTGGCTTCCTCCTCAGATTCAGATTCTGACAGGGGCATGACACCTACTGAGGAACAAAGACAATGAGGAAGCCGGATTCATTTAACAACTGTGTCATTAACTTAAACAACTGTAGCGATTCACTTATCAACGGTGGCAAGAAAAGTCATAAAATGCGGCAAAACCCAAGTAACAAACAACAGAAATTTTCTGCTCAATTGTGATCATACGTCGAGAACTACCATACCAGTATTTTTTACAAATAACTTAAGGTGATGAACATAACCTTCCTCTGTTATTTGGTCACTGGCCCAAAGTCACCCAGCTGGCTTTCATGCCTAAGGCAGAACTAGAAATTTATTTATTTCAAACATTTATATACCGCCCTTCTCCCGAAGGACTCAGGGCGGTGCACAGCCAATTCTACCCCACACATGAATACAAAAATTAAAATGGAATTAAATAATTTGGGCTGTTAGATTAAAAATCCACCCTCCCCATTAATATTTAAAAACCCCAAATTAAAATCCAAATTAAAACAGGAGACGGTTAAAATCTCATATCAGCCCAGGCCAGCCTGATCAAAGAGCCAAGTTTTTAACACAACAATCTGTGTCTCCTAGTGATTGGCCCAAAGTCACTCAGTCAGCTTTGATGCCTAAGGCAGGACTAGAATTCACCGTCTCCTGGATATTGGCTTTCATACCTAAGGCAGGATTTGAACTCAGGGTCTCCAGCTTTCTAGCATTATGCCTTAACCTGAATGAATGAATAAATGAATGAATGAATTCTGCCAGTCTTTATCCCACTATAGGTAGTCCTTGACTTTTGACCGGTTGCTTAGTAACCATTCAAAGTTAGGATGGACCTTAAAAAAAAGAAACTTATTGACCCAAATTTGAAGTTCCGATATCTGCTTTCTCGCCATCCCAGTCACATGACTGCCTTTGGGCCAATCAGCAGTCCACATTTCCAACCACCTGCCATGTTGATCATGTGATTCATCCGCCAAGATGGTGATGTGTCCTGAATTTACGAAGTTTTTGCCATTTACTTCTGGTTTCCAGGAAAAAAAATCCCCTACAGCAACGAAGAGCTTACTTAATGACGTTGGTGTTCTCTTAACGACTGCATCTTTCTCTTACAATTAATGTATTTATTTTAACATTGGCCACATCATACAAAGAAAATTTATACAAAATGTTTTATAGGTGGCACATTCCTCCAACAAAATTAGCTAAAATGTATCCAAATTTATCTTCTATTTGTGGGAAATGCTCCCAGGACAATGAATCATACTATCATGTATGGTGGACTTGTAGGAAAGCTCAGAATTTTTGGCATAAAATTCAGAGATGGCTAGAGGAAATGGGTGAAATCAAACTTGAATATAAACCGGAACTTCTTCTATTGGGAATTAACATAGAGAAGTATAATAAAGATATGATGTACCTAATAATACATGTGATTATGGCTGCAGGACTAGCCTATGCTCAAAAATGGAAACTTAAGGAAATTCCAGATGAAATAGAAATAATTAAAAAGATATGGACATGTACAGAAATGGATAAATTAACACTGGAATTAAAAAATAAAGATGAATCTGAATATTATAAAGTATGGGAAAAGTTTACCACTGGTTGGGAAAAAGGAAGGATTTAAAATCTAAATGAAAATGAAATCAGGATATTAAGATAACAGATTAGGAGTATAAAGAATTGTTGATATTGATGTGCATATGGCTTGGTGGGCATGGCAGAGGAAGGATACTGTAAAATCTCCAGTCAGAGGTGGTATTTGCCAGTTCTCTGAACTACTCAAAATTTCCGCTGCCGGTTCTCCAGAACTGGTCAGAACCTGCTGAATACCACCTCGGGTATGTTTCAAATATTTTCGGCGCTAACACATCCTGTGTGCACCAGCTCACAACATGTTCCTCCTCATTGATGAGATATGGACAATGGGATGTTGGCTGGGAAGGGTACAATATTTACAGACCCCTCACATCCCGGACATAAACTGTTTCAACTCCTTCCCTCACAATGACGCTATAGAGCACTGCACACCAGAACAACTAGACACAAGGACAGTTTTTTTCCCGAACGCCATCACTCTGCTAAACAAATAATTCCCTCAACATTGTCCAACTATTTACAAAATCTGCATTACTATTACTATTAATCCTCTCATCACTCCTTATTACCCATCCCCTCCCACTTGTGACTGTATGACTGTAAATTTGTCGCTTGTATCCTTACAATTTATATTGACCATTTCCTAGTATGATTTGATTGCTTATTGTACCCTATGACTATTATTAAGTGTTGTACCTGATGATTCTTGACTCTTGACGAAGGTATCTTTTCTTTTATGTACACTGAGAGCATTTGCACCAAGACAAATTCCTTGTCCAATAAAGAATTCTATTCTATTTTATTCTATTCTTATTCTATTCTATTACAGATCCTTGTTTGCACAGAAGAATATGAACGTGGAGTAGATTTTGAGTGCTCTGGGGCTCACTCTTGTAACTCTTCTGTTAGCAAAGAAGAGCTCACTTGACACATGATTAAGTCACCATGATGTAAAAAAAGATGTTGAGACTCTAGAACAGGGGTGTCAAACTCCAGCGTCACATTGTCATCACGTGACATGTCGCAGCTTTTTCCCCCTTTGCTAAACCGGAGGCAGGCATGGCCAGGGCACGGCGCAAGTTTGTTACCCCTACTCTGTCTAGAAAGAGTGCAGAGAAGAGCAACCAAGATGATTAGGGGACTGGACGCTAAAAGATATGAAGAACGGTTGCAGGTATGTCTAGTTTAATGAAAAGGACTAGAGGTGACCTGATAGCAGTCTTCCAATATCTCAGGGGATGCCACAAAGAAAAGGGGCTCAATCTATTTTCCAAAGCAGTTGAAGGCAGGAGAAGAAGCAATGGATGGAAAGTAATCAAGGAGAGAAGCAACCTAAAACTAAGGAGAAAGTTCCTGACAGTGAGAACAATTAATCAGTGGAATGATTTGTCTCCAGAAGTTGTAAATGCTCCAACACTGGAAGTTTTTAAAGAAGAGATTGGGCAATCATTTGTCTCAGTTTCCTGCCTGAGCAGAAGGCTGGAGTACAAGACCACTAAAGTCCCATCCAACTCATTAATTCTCTTATTCTGCCATTCTACACTTTCTCTATTACATCAACAGAAGGCAGCCAATCAGGATGGATTAAACCCTGTAATTTTTTTTCAACCTTGGCCAGTGTAGGATGTATGGACTTCAACTCATCTTTATATGACCAAGGTTAATAAATATTATTTTACTCCAACCTCTTGCCAAGGGCAGGAATCCTCAGGCCATCCCAGATAAATAGTTGCTAGCTTTTGTTTAAAGACTCACATTGACGGAGTCTCCACAGCTCCAGGATTATTATAGGTTGTTGTTATCCTGTGGGGGAAAAAAAATCTGGTTTTTCAAGTTATCTTACACATTCTCTCTCATTTTTGCTCTCTTGCTTCATTGCCTGGATCCGAATGGTGGTTTGAGGGGAAAAAACTAAATAAGTGGTGTGGAACTATTATTTTGGAAACTGTACTTTTGTTGATGCATTTTTCTGTTTGGCAGCCACATCACACTTTGGTCTCATATTCTGTTTGTGTTCTATTACCACGCCGAGATCTTTTTGACAAGCACAACTGCCAGAGTTTTCCACTTCCTGTATTTGCAGTGTCTGTTCAAATATGAAATGACTGAACGAAACAGGAGGGTGATATCACATTTAACTGCCAGTCGCTTTTGAGAAAATGAGTCCAAAATCTGAAAAGAAAATCATTTATAATATATGTGTATCTCAACATCTATGAATATGCAGGCAAGCCTTGATTTACAGCCGTTTGTTTAATGATCAAAGTTACAACAGCACTAAAAAAGGTGACTTAGGACTATTTTTCGCACGACCTCGGCCACATCCTCAAGATCAAGCAATCAAAATTTGATTAGAAACCAAAAAGATTAAAAAGATAATTACATATTGAAAATTTTCAAGACGGATAAACCAATTGTATTATTACTATGTGACTAATGTTGATATATTATGATTATCATTATGATTATTGTTGTATCTCTACTCAAAACTAACTGTACCCAGACAACACATTATTCAGATAAAGTTCAGGTGATCAAAATTTGAACACTTGGCAACTGACCTGTACTTATGACGGTTGCAGTACCCCGGGGTCATGGATCTCTTTTTTCAACCTTCTGACAAGCAGTAAATGGGGATGCTGGATTCGCTTAACGGCTGTGTCACTAATTGAACAGGTGCAGTGATTCAGTTAACAAAATAGGGCAAAACCCACTTAACAACTGTCTTGCTTAGCAACAGAAACTTTGGGGTCATAAATTGAGGACTACCTACGTATAAAGGAGGCAAAGAAAAGACATATAGAAAAAAAAGACATATTCCCCAGCCAGGAAGCCAAATTGTAAGAGACAATTTAAAATTCTCTATTGAAGAATACAGTATACAACCCTAAATGACATTGGATTTATTCAAAGAAATGCTATTTCATTTAGAGCCGTGTTTTATCAATTTGGTGAACATTTAAGATAGCTGGACTTCCATTTCCAGAATTCCCTGGTAGCCATTAAGTAAATCATTTCAGTTGTTAAATGAATCATGTGGTCATTAAGTGAACTCGGCTTCCTCCATTGACTTTGCTTGTCAGAAACCAGCTAGGAAGGTCCCAAATGGTTATCACGTGACCCCAGCCAAGTACCCAACTTTGATCACATGACCATGAGAATACCACAGTAGTCGTAAGGTGAGAACCAGCTATAAGATGCTTCTTTTCAGTGCCTTTGTTACTTCACCAAATGAAAGATTGGGACTATCTAGTTAAAGGAATCCTCTAAAGTTTCTCTGAAATTTTTTTCTACTTGCTTGTCAATTTTTGACATGCATAAGGAGGAGGGGAAAGTTGTCGTTTTGATTTAGACTTCTGCTTGGGTTAGCATGACTAGCTGACTGCTCATCCCTGAAGCCCTGAAGTTTACCCAGAGTTTGGGATTATTGTTGTTTTTAGTGATTAACGTGGCCAAAAACGACAAAGTCATGAAAATGGAATGAAATAAACCTTGCAGAATTTAAACTTAACCCACCCACCATAACATGCAGGCTGACTTCACCGATTTTTAGATTTATCGTTGAGCACACACAAATAACTTGTTGTGAGCCCCTGTTGGGAATGGGGTGGAGTTCATTGTCTAATAGAGTGTTTGTCAACCTTAATGGAGAAACACTGCTCTAATAGAACATGACAGTTTGAATGAACTGAGGCTGGAGGATTTGAGGATAAAACTTTTCCTTTCGTATCTCTACAGCTGTTTTCAGACGTTTAATGCTGGGCTCCAAATCACACCGCATTATGGCTTAGCACACCACTGTGTAAACTGAGTGTTGTATCTTTGCAGTATTGGCTTGGATCCTATTTATGGCACAATGCCTTCATTTCCAAGAAGAAGAAATAGTTGAAAAGCAATATATATTCACGTCCACATACAATAAAACAGGTGCTGAAGAATAGGACCAAACAGTAAATCTAATTCTCTCTTTTAGGATTTTATACAAGTCTCCAATTTCTCGTCATCTCCATCTATTCAGTAATATGGAAAATAGGGACTGCATCTTATAGGATTTTAGGAAGTGAATCCACAAATACGGGCTGCATTCACACATTGCATTAACCCATCCTGTCATTCATGGTGTTACCCCAGTCACAAGATGGCTGGTTTAATGTGCTGTGTGAACTTAGCCAACTGACCATTATTCAAGAACCTATGAATGGAGGAACCATAATCTGTGAATCAAGTCTAGATACAAAATTGTTCTTGGTTAATCTCAACATGGCTGGCTGTGGAATTCTGGGAGTTGAAGTCCATAAGTTGTTGGAGACAAGAACCATCCAGCAAAGAGTTGTCCCTTTGCAGCAACATCTGGCAGCAGTTCAGGGTTCTTATCGGACAGACCTCAAAGCTCTCAATAATACTGGCTTGCAATTGTCTTCTTCAGGAAGATTTTCCCCCCCCAACTTGCTTGTCTCGTGTACAGTCATGGCCCATGGGTCTTTCTGGAGGTCCCCCATCCAAGCACTGACCGCTTCTGCCCTTGCTTAGCTTTTGCAGGATCACCTACACTGGAGGGTGCTGCCCCCTGCTGGACATAACAACATTGCAATGTTCTGAAGGAGAAGTAGCAAGTTAGCAAGGCAATAGCACAGGGGTCTCCAACCTTGGCAACTTTTAAGACTTGTGGACTTCAACTCCCAGAATTCCTTAGCCAGCAAAGCTGCCTGAAGAATTCTAAGAGTTGAGATCTACAAGTCTTAAAAGTTGCCAAAGTTGGAGATCCCTGCTATAGCGGTCCAAATGGGGCCCAACACGGTTAAAGGTGGTTCTTGCCAAGGGGAAAATTGTACTCTTCACAACAACAACCAATACAGCCCTAGGTGAGGAACTGTATGTTTTAGAACAGTGGTCGCCAACCGGTGGCCCGTGGCCCACTGTTGGGCCATGAGAAAATTTTGGTGGGCCGCAGAGAAATCTCACCCCCAGAGCACCCCCTCAAAGCAATTAATCCAGTTTGTGCAGAAACACAAGGCTGCGCTGCCCACATGGCCCATGGGAACCCCCCCCTCCCATTCACTCCTTACCCAGCAAACTTGTCTGCTAAGTTGCTATTTTTCCTTTTTCCAACCATCATCTGTTCTACTGCACTGGGAGATTTAGATTAGCTAGGAAGCAGGAAATGGTTGGATTTCTTGCTTTCTAGCTAAGCACAGCCGAACCTCCCTTAGGACTGAAGGTTTGTTTGCAAGCAAATTCAGTGCAGACTCACGGCAAACAAATTTGAGAGACTGAGCTAGCCGATGGTAGATAGATAGATCACTGAATGATTTTGTGAGCAACGCAATCTGCCTGCTTTGCCTGATTTTGGATAAAAGTTGCTTTTTTAAAATAAAAAATTCAATATTTACATGTATGGTGTGTTGTGAGTTAATTTTGTGAGTTTGCTTGCAAGCAAATTTTATGAGTTTGCTTGCAAGCAAACTTTATGTGACAGACTGAGCTAGCCAATGGCAGATAGATAGATTTCTGAATGAATCTGTGATTCTGTGAGCAACTCAATCTGCCTGCCTGCTTTGCCTGATTTGGGTAAAAGTTGCTCTTTTTTTAAATAAAAAATTCAATATTTACATGCATGGTGCATCGTGAGTTAATTTTGTGAGTTTGCTTGCTAGCAAATTTTATGAGTTTGCTTGCAAGCAAACTTTATGTGACAGACTGAGCTAGCCAATGGCAGATAGATCGATTTCTGAATAAATCTGTGATTCTGTGAGCAACTCAATCTGCCTGCCTGCTTTGCCTGATTTGGGTAAAAGTTGCTCTTTTTTTAATAAAAAATTCAATATTTATATAAATATTTATAATATTTACACACAAGCCATGCCCAGCCAATCACATGACCACCAAGCCACAACCAAAAAATTAGGCCACGCCCACAGAACCGGTTAGTGGTCCCTGGGATCTAAAATTATGAGTTTGGTGGTCCCTGAGGTCCAAAAGGTTGGCGACCCCTGCTTTAGAAGACATGTAGTTTTCTAACCTGTCCAGATCCCAGATTGCTTATCAACTAATTGCATATATGCATCAGCTATTATAAGCACCACTATTGGCTTGGACGGAGATTTTAAGGAGTATGATGGACACAAACACACACACACACACACATCAAAGGACTTGAAACTAAGTCCTATCTAGGAAAGTTGAAGAATCAAGCATAGACTAGTGAAGACGGAAGTGGGTATCTTTTTCAAACCAAGATGACAAGAAACAGCAAAAAAGAAGAAGAAAAACATTGCAACACCATGATGCAAACTGTGGTTTGTCAAGCTGCATTTTGACATTGGACACAAGAACATAAGTCATGGGGTTTGTGTCTTGACATTTCAACACCTGTTTTGATATTTGCTTTCCTTTGCTGCCTTGGGAAGGCTTAGATCAGGGGGTTTCCAACCTTAGCAACTGACTGAGGAAATCTGGGAGTTGAACTCTACAGGTATTAAAGTTGCCAAGGTTGGGCACCCCTGGCCTACACCGAGAATGAGAGAACGTGGAAGTAGCACTGCATGGACTGGGGAAAAAGCCAAAGGCTACTTCTCCATCATCCCCTAACAGGAGGTTACCTAAGATTAGCTCAAGAGCCAGTTTGGTATAATGGGTATGGTCCAAAGTCCCTCCCAACTCTGTTATTCTGGTTAGCATTAGGCTAGAAACTGGGAGACTGGGAATTTTAGTTCATCTTGGGCAGAAGCCATCTGGGTGACCTTGGGCCAGTCCCTTTCTCTTAACCCTAAAAAAAGGGCAATGGCATCCTACTTCTGAACAGCTTGCCAAAAAAACTGCGGGATTTACTTATCCAGGTAGTCTCCATCAGACACAACTGAACAGAAAGAGAGAAAAAATTACCTGATAGAAACAATTGTGCTTGAAATAAAATCCTTGCTTATCCTGGAATTGGGATGGGGAACTGATGGAACCTTGAAACTTTGCTGTACAGGTAGTCCTTGATTTACAACCCTAATTGAGCCCTACATTTTTATTGCCACACCTTAAGTGAACCACTGCCCTTGATAAGTTAGTTATTGGTTGTTAAGTGAATCTGGCTTCCCCATTGACTTTGTTTGTGAGGTCGCAAAATAGGATCCCATGACCCCAGCACATTGCAACTGTCATAAATATGAAGCAAGTTGCCAAGCATCTGAATTTGGATCACATGGTCCTGGGAATGCTGCAAAAGTTGTAACTGTGAAAAGCGGTCATAAGTCACTTTTTTCAGTGCCGTTGTAACTTTGAACCATCGCTAAATAAACTGCAGTAAGTGGAGGACCAACTGCTACACTCTGAAGTAGATGTGAAGAACATTGGGAGGAGGAAGAGGAGGAGAGGTGAGGAACCAACTTTGCTCCAGATATGTAGAGAAAGAGGGTTGTATATAAATCCACTGTCAATTTTTGGGGTGGCTCCAGTTTGGATGGTCACAGTGAATGATGTGAAGATGAAGAGATGAAGGTTCTCACAATGCATTAGATTCACAAGTCATTCATTAGAGATGAAGGTTCTCTAAACGACTTAGATGAAGGAATAGAAGGGAAACTTACCAAATTTGCAGATGATACTAAACTGGCAGGAATAGCCAACACCCAAGAAGATAGGCTCAAGATCCAGATGGATCTTGACAGACTAGAACACTGGGCCATATCTAACAAAATGAAATTCAATGTAAAGTAAAGTCTTACACTTAGGCAAGAAAAACCAAAAGTACACATATAGACTGGGTGAAACCAGGCTTAACTGTGAGAGGGATCTTGGAGTCTTAGTGGACAACCAGCTAAATATGAGCCAGCAGTGTGCAGCAGCAGCCAAAAAAGTCAATGCAATCCTAAATTGCATTAACAGAGGGATACAATCGAGTTCAAGTGAGGTACTAATACCACTCTAAAAAGCCTTAGTAAGACCATACCTAGAGTACTGCATCCAGTTTTGTTCACCACATTATAAAAAAGATATTGAGACTCTAGAAAAAGTACAGAGAAGAGCAACCAGATGATCAGGGGACTGGAGGCTAAAACATACAATGAATGGTTGCAGGAACTAGGCTTGGCTAGTCTAGTAAAGAGAAGGACCAGGAGAGGCATGATAGCAGTCTTCCAATATTTGAGGGGCTGCCACAGAGAGGAAGGGGTCAAGCTGTTTTCCAAGGCATTGCACCTGAAGTCACACACACTCAAGAAATTTAACCTGGTGCTCGAACTAACCCATTTTTTCCAGTTGACATCATACCTTAAACCAGAAACTCACCAGTTTGGGTAACACACCTCCACAAAGACCAAAAATAAATAATACTGCCAATGCTCTCCTTCCACTGACCTACTTTTAGCTACGAGAACCTGGCAGCCCAGCCATTTGGGCACAGTTGGCTTTCGACGCCCCAAACAGAGCTTGTTTGGTTGGCCTGGCCTATCTGGAGAGAGCAGCAGCTGAGCACAGAAGCCTGCTTAAGCCTGCCAGAGGTCTTCCAAACTTGGCCCACTTTAAGACTTGTGGACTTCAACTCCCAGAATTCTCCAGCCAGCTAGGATTCTAGCTATGCTAGAATTCTGGGAGTTGAAGTCCACAAGTCTTAAAGTGGGCCAAGTTTGGGGGCCCTGTCTTAGGCCAACGGAGTATCGCAGCCCTCCCGCTCTCTCCTCCCCTCACCCCGACCCGAGTTTCTGAATGAGCGCCGCCGGGCTGCCCTTTCCCGCCCGCTTCCCACCCTCACGCCCCCCACCCCCCCACTCTCGGCCCGGCCCCAGCGACTTCTGGGGCGCCGGAGCGCATACGTGACTTATCGGAGCTGACCGAGAGAGGCAGCCAGCGCCGGAGGAACCCGTCAGAAAGGCTGGGAATCTTTCCCACAGAGAGACCAGGAAGAAACGCAGACTTCCCGTCTCCAAGTCCTGTGGCTTTCAGATGCCAATCTCTTCCAACCCCCACAAGCAGCCCGTGCAGGACAAATGACCCCAAAGAACTGCCTAGGCGGGAGTGTGTGTGTGTGAGAGAGAGAGAGAGAGAGTGTGTGTGGCTGTGGAAAAAAAAAAAAAAGCGGATGGCTACTCTGTGTGTGTGTGTTTGTGTGTGTGTTGTTGTTGCGAGGGCGGTCTTGATCTATCAGGACAAGCGTCTCCTGTACCAAGCAAGAGACTCGGCTTTCTTCGTGCTCTGTGAAATTTATTTAATTTCAGATAACAGATATTCAGAGTTGGAAGGGACCTTGGAGGTCATCTAGTCCAACCCCCCTTCCCCCCCCCCCCGCCCCTGACCTTACACCATTTCTGACAGATGGCACTCTGGTCTTTTTTCATAAACTGCCTTGCCATCTTGTCTGCCCACAAATCCCAAAGGGCAGCAGCACACAACAGAACATGGAGTCAAAGGGTCACCCACCCCGCTCTGAGGATCTTAATAACAGATGAACAGAGTTGGAGAAGGGACCTTGGAGGTCATCTAGGCCAACCCTGAGCTCAAGCAGGGGGAGATACTTCTACTGATAGGTGGCAGTCCGGTCTGTTCTTGAAAAGCTTCCAGGGATGAAGCCCTCCCTGCCCCCCCCCCGCCCCCCCCCAGCTTCTCGAGTTTTAAGATTTTTATGGAGTTATAAAATATGGTGAAATACAAAAAAGTAAATAGAAAAGCAGTGGGGAGGAAAAGGGGGAAGAGAAGTGAGGAAGGATAAGAAAAAAGGAAAGAAAAAAGAAGCATTAACATCTGACTGTTGTAGTAAAATAAGGCATTAACGTAGATAGAATAGAATAGAATTCTTTATTGGCCAAGTGTGGTTGGACACACAAGGAATTTGTCTTTGGTGCAAATGCTCTCAGTGTACATAAAAGAAAAGAGATATTCATCAAGACTCAAGAATCATCAGGTACAACACTCAATAATAGTCAGAGGGTACAATAAGCAATCAAATGACACTAGGAAACCGTCAATAAAAATCGTAAGGATACAAGCGACAAAGTTACAGTCATACAGTCACAAGTGGGAGGGGATGGGTGATAAGGAGTGATGAGAAGATTAGTAGTGATAGGAGTGCACACTTAGTAAATAATTTAACAGTGTTGAGGGAATTATTTGTTTAGCAGAGTGATGGCTTTCAGGGAAAAACTGTCCTTGTGTCTAGTTGTTCTGGTGTGCAGTGCTCTATAGCGTCGTTTTGAGGGAAGGAGTTGAAACAGTTTATGTCCGGGATGTGAGGGGTCTGTAGATATTTTCACAACCCTCTTTGATTCGTGCTGTATACAGGTCCTTGATTGAAGGCAGATTGGTAGCAATTGTTTTTTTCTGTAGTCCTAATTATCTTCTGAAGTCTGTATCTATTTTGTTGGGTTGCAGAACCAAACTAGACAGTTATAGAGGTGCAGATGACAGACTCATAACATCATCTGAAGGTAAGCTATCTTCTATTCCAACCCCCTGCCAAGGAAGAAGAGGTAGTCCTCGTCTGACAACTGTTTATTTAGTGGCCATTCAAAGTTACAATGGCACTAAAAAAGTGACTTATGATCCATTTTTCACACTTACGACTGTTAGATGATCAACATTTGGATGCTTGGCAACTTGTTTCATATTTATGACAGTTGCAAAGTCCTGGGGTATGAGATCATTTTTTGCGACCTTCTCACCAGCAAAGTCAAGGGAGAAGCCAGATTCATTTAACAATCACGTTACTAATTTAGCACATGCAATGATTCACTTAGCTGGCAAGGAAAGCTGTAAAATGGGGCGAACTTACTTAACAAATGTTTTACTCAAGAATATAAATTTTGGGCTCAGTTGTGGTCGTAACTCGAGATCTACCTGTACCATCCCCGTCAAATGGTTATCCTATCTTTTCTGGAAAACCTCCAGCAATGGAGCACCATAAGATGCTATTCCATTGGAATAGGCAAGCTCTTCCACTGATTAATCGGTTCTATTGATTAATTGTTCTCATCGTCATGAAATTTCTCTTTACTTCTAGGTTGAACCTCTCTTTAACAAGCTTCCACCGGATTACTTCTTGTTCTGCCTTCTGGTGCTTTGGAGAATTATAATTATATATTCCCTTTCCAGGGCTATGGGCCTTTATTATGATTGCCATTCTTGCTTTCATCCCTGCCCATAACTCAGGATTGGTATCATGGAGCATCAGGGAAGGTTACAGGTCCCATTGCCAACAGTGATGTTCTCCACTTCTAAGAAGAAGAATGGTGGGAATCTCCGAAGGATGCTGGGCAAGTAGAGAGCTCAGAACAAAATAACAGAGTTGGAAGGAACCTTTGAGGTCATCTAGTCCAGGGGTAGCCAACCTTTTGGATCTTATGGACCATCAAACTCATAATTTTAAATCCCATGGACCACTAATATGAATTTTAACTGACGGTGGCTTGCTGACATTGGTGGGAAAGTCGGTCCCATATTCCAGAGCTGCAATAGTCACAGGACTGGCCTGTGCATCGACCTGCCATGGATGAGCTGCTCCAGGATGACCAAAGGACCGGTCTAGTGACTACTGCAGCTCTGGAATATGTGACCAGCTCATGGTAGGGTTGGAAATCTCTGCCGTAGGGGGTGGCATGTGTAATGTGCAAATTTGTGAGTGGTGCAACGTGCAAAACACAGCGCATCCCTCGCCGGCCAGGATGAGGTAATGGTGCTGTTGTGGCAAGAGGGCAGCAGGTGGGTCAAAGCAGCGATGGAGATGGCTGGAAGGTGCGGGAGCACCACTCGACTTGCATTTCTGCGCAGGGGTGGGATTCAAATTTTTTAACAACTGGTTCTGTGGGCATTGTTTAGTTGGTGGGCATAGTTTAATGGTCATGTTATTGGCTGGGTGTGGCCAACTCAACATCACTCACATCGAGGCACGCATCTCCTCGCCTGGCCTCTCATGACTGTGGGGATGCTGCAACAGTCGTAAGTGTGAAAAAGAGTCAACAGTCACTTTTTTCAGTGCCACTGTAACTTTGAATGGTCACTCCACACAAGCAAAGGACCAGCAAAGGAGGGGAAAAAATTCCAGAGAAGTTCCTGAGACAGGAAGTCTAGTCCTGCCAAGAACGTAATAAGGGTTAACGGAGAGGCAGTTTCTGTAAGCAATACCAGAATGTTTCCTTCCTGCCTTCCTTACAGGATTAGGCCAGTAATTTCTTCTAGCAACCGGTTCTCTGAACTGCTTAGAGTGTTAACAACCGGTTCTAGCGAATAGGTGATTTTACCCATCTTGAGCTTAGCTCAGTCAACTGCTATTACACTTGAGAGCCCAAAGTGTTGCAAGCTGCCTTTGAATGTGGTCATCTGAATGTGGTCATCTGAATGTGGTCCTCCCTTCCTTTTATTCTGTCCTTGATCTGCTCTTGCTTACTGTGGATAGGTTGACAGTCCAGGAAACACTGGAGTGGCGATTTTTGGATGCTCCCCAAAATTCATTGCATGTGGTTATTATTCATTTATTAAATTTATATGCCCATCTCACCAATAAGGCAAGTCTGAGTTGAGTCTCGCCCTTCAGAGGGTGAGCATTAATTAATTTAATGATGGTCCTTAAATTGATGAAAGTTGTACATTCTTGTCTCAGACAGGTTATACAATCTCATGTAGATGCAGTTTTATTTCAAAGATTGTTTTAGTAACAGTTCATTGTTGCTCTTCCCTAACCTGAACAGAGTAAAAAGCACAGTTCATAGATGAACTGAAAAATAACACAAAAACTATACCACCACCTCTAAGAGGGCTCATTTCTATCCCATCTGATCATTAAAAAATAACTATATTAGTTTAAGAACTAATATAACTCCTCTGAAATTATTTTCCTCTTCCTTTTCCTCACCTTTTGCTCCTCTATTGCTATGTCTAAAAGAGCCAGGAAGGATTTTGTAACTTTTTTTGTAATTGCACATATTACTTTGGATGAGGAGCCCAGGAAAGGGACACTTACAAAAAACAAAGTAATTAATTTCTGATGTAGAATTTCCCTTACTGGATTGGTATTTGTGGCATGCCAGGGAGGCAGGAAAAATTGTGATTCGGTGCCAGCTAAAGCCCTTGTCTATTGCTGCCAAATGAGTCTGTTTCTTTGGCTTTCTTGTTCTCTCTTTCACCCCAGACTAGCAGCTGCTACATAATTCAGCCGCCAGGGAGTGGCTCTGCCCTCTTTGCTTCCTGATCTGGGGCAGTGGGCACAGAACTGGCACCAAGAGCAACCGGCTGGATTGGAAATCCTGGATGTCAAACTTGTTTGGCAGGGAGAGTGAAGCAATCCTGCCGCCATACTCGGGGGATGCACTTTTTTTCCTGCAGAAACCCAAAATTCTATTTGAAATTAACCTCATCCAGGCCAAAGCCACATCCGTTCACAGAAATGCTTTTGGAAATGCTTTTTACCAAGAGCAAGAAAAGTGTGTGTCTTTTTAGTGTTATGTCTTAATTGTGATTTTTAAATATATCTAGTGTTCTATAATGAAAACTCCCAGTCACTTTTATGTGAGTTGGGCAGCTGTACAAATGTGAGAAATATGTATGTGTGTGTGTGTATCTATGTATGTATGTATATAGCCTGTATATATATATATAAGAGGGAAAAATTGTGGCTCGCCTATCGGCATCCATTGGTATTCATCTGGCTAGCGTCCTGTCGGTGTGTAAGAGTTGAGGGCTGTTTGGAAACTGAAACAGTATTTATTTATTTATTTTATTTATTTGTCAATTGCTTACAAGATAATAGGTATAAGTAAAACATAGTTATGAATACATGGATACATATAAGAAAAATAAAATATAAAAGAAACAATAGGACAGGGACGGTAGGCACGTTGGTGCGCTTATGCACGCCCCCTACAGACCTCTTAGGAAAGGGGTGAGGTCAATAGTAGATAGTCTAAAGTTAAAGTTTTTGGGGTTTGGGGAAGAAACCACAGAGCCAGGTAGAGTATTCCAGATATCGACCACTCTGTCGTTGAAGTCGTATTTCCTGCAATCAAGTTTGGTGCGATTAACCTTGAGTTTGTATCTATTGTTTGCTCTTGTCTTATTATGGTTGAAGCTGAAATACTCATTGACAGGTAGGACATTGCAATGTATGATTTTATATACTATACTTAGATCGGACTGAAGGCGGCGTAGTTCTAGGTTTTCAAGGTTTAGAATTTCGAGTCTGGTGGCATAAGGTATTCTACAATGAGTAGAGGAGTGGAGAATTCTTCTTGTAAAATATTTCTGGACTTTCTCAACTGTGTTAATATCAAATACGTAATGTGGGTTCCAGACTGATGAACTGTATTCGAGTATTGGTCTAGCAAATGTTTTGTATGCGCTAGTTAGTAGTGTAATATTACCAGAGAAAAAGCTACGTAGGATTAGATTAACAACTCTTAATGCCTTTTTGGCTATGTAGTTACAGTGGGCTCTAGCACTTAGGTCATTTTCATTTCCTTCATTTCAGGCTTGGACAATGGTTTACTGTTCCTGCAAAATTCTTAATTCATTGCTTTGGCTGCATAGACTTCACTATCTCTTTGAAAACCTGTTCTTAACAAATGATAACTACAAGAGTTGGTATGTTTATGAAGTGAGTCTTGCCCTATTTTACGACCTCTCTTGCCAAAGTCGTTAAGTGGCTCCCTACAGTTGTTAAGTGAATCTGGCTTCCCCATTGACTTGGCTTGTCAGAAGGTTGTAAAAGATGATCGCATGATCTTGGGACACTCCAACTGTCATAAATATGAGTCAGTTGCCCAGCGTCTGAATTATGATCATGGGAATGCTGCAATGGTTGTAAGTGTGAAAAACGGTCATAAGCAGAGGTGGTCTTCAACAGGTTCTGACCAGCTCTGGAGAACTGGTAGCGGAAATTTTGAGTAGTTTAGAGAACCGGCAAATACCACCTCTGACTGGCCCCGCCCCATCTCTTCTCTGCCTCCCGAGTCCCAGCTGATCGGCTGGGTCTTCTTTGGTTGCCCTGCACAGGAGAACAGAACTGGTAAGCAGGTGTCATGCCCATTGGAATCTGATTCCAAGGTGGAGGTTGAACAGCTGACAGGGAGTGGGAGTGTGGCTGTGGAGGAAACTGGAGAAGGGCACAGTCCGGTTGGGCCCACTCCCTCTTCATCCTAGGGCATGCAAGGAGGAACGGATAAGGGAGTAATGTGGGTTACGGGGGGAAAAAGGGCCTTGATTCCCTTCATTAGCTGCAGCTGAGAAAACAGGATAAAAAGGTGTTTGCACACAGCACCTTGCTGGAAGCAAAGCATGCCTTATCTTTGTTTGTCAAGTCTTATCTGGGTTCTGGTGTCCTCCCAATTGTGTGTGTTTCATTATCATTTGAAGTCTGCAATTCCTTATCCTGCCCTGTCTTGTTAATTGCTGCAGCGTGGTTTGTGTTGGTTTTTATTTATAATTTATATGTACTTTGGGTTTGGACTGAATTTCTTCCCTTTAAAAACTGTTCTTGGGAGAGTTTTTTCTGCAGCCGATGATAACTGGATATTGGGGGTCAAGTTGGAGGAATTAAAGGGACTTTATCTACTTTTGTGACTTGGTTGTGCCATGCCCTGGGTCATCACAGCAGGTTAGTAGGGTGGGGAGGGAAGGGGGATTTTGCAGTATCCTTCCCCTGCCACGCCCATCAAGCCACACCACACCACACCCACCTAGCCACGTCCACAGAACCGGTAGTAAATTTTTTTGAATCCCACCACTGGTCATTAGACACTTTTTTCAGGGCCATTGTAACTTTGAACGGTCACTTAAATGAATGGTTGTAAATCAAGGACTACCTATAGTTTGAGTCATTACACAATCATAAGCAAATGGTTTGAGAAAAACAACAACTTAAAGACCAGCACGTCTCTCTCTCTCTCTTTCCCTCCCTCTCCCCCCGCTCTCTCTCCATCAAATTTGATCCGATTCTGTTCCTTTTTCAGAGCGTTATCCTGCTAACAGACAGCATCCCCAAATCTTTTTGCAAAATTTCTTTGCAGTGTTTTGGAAAAGGTTGTTCAAAGGCCTCCAACATAATCACATCCAACTGGATGAATCAATAATCAAGATAAGGCAAATTACCTTAACTAAACGTACAGCGGGATTTATTTTAATTCACTGGGGTTTTGTTAAGATACTGCTTGCATAATCCTTTTTTAATGATGCATTACCTTGCACGAGGTTTGACCTATATGCAGCCTGGAGATGGACCCCAAAAAGAAGTCCGCAAAAAATGAATTTTAACACAACAATGCATAAATCAGACATTAATTCTGCAAGAATTTTTCAGAGGGAGTCAACTTGGCTGGGCCAGAAAGACAGCGCTTTGTGAGAGTACAACTAAGAGAGAACCTTTATTTCAAGTTAGATGGCCGCCCGATATTATATTCCCAACACAAAACATATTCCGTTTTACAAAACTGCCCGGAGAACAAAGATAGATTTACAATGTCATTTCCCAATGTTGTGATCTGTAAAAGTTCAAAGCAGAGATTACATAAACAGTCACTGTTTTCCCATGTATTTTGAAAACCTCTGGCTTTGTACATACAACCATGCCAAGCACTTGATTTGGGTTCAGTTAAAAAAAGAGGGAGAAAGTGCTTTGAATGAGATTGGATCCCGGTTGGGAAAATTTGTCTTGGTTTGTTTCAAATCTCTATTGATGTGTGTTTCAACCTGGACAACTCAAAAGATATGTCTGCACTCTTCCAAACAGGAATGCTGGGAGTTGGAAGTTCACGAAGCTGCCGAGGTCAATACTGATTTATTATAAAGGCGTTTTTCAAGAATACAGGTAGTTCTCTGTTAATGACAGTAATTGTGACCAGGAATGCTGTTGCTAAAGGATGTGATCGTAAAGCTTGATGTCATATGACCAAGCCAACTTACAGTTATAATGGCAGTTTCAGTTGTGGTGTTTAGCAAATCCCGTATGGCCGTTAGGTGGGACATGAAATCATTGCCATTTGTGAGTTCCTGCTGGCTGCCCCAATGATTCTGCTTATCAGGAGGTTGCAATGAAGCTCTCAAAATGGTGATCATGTAATCACAGAGACACTGCAACTTTGGGGACTAGTTTACAGTCCCCTCGTTCAGAGCCATTGTAACTTTAAATTGGGGTCCCCAAAGTTGGCAGCTTTAAGACTTGTGGACTTCAACTCCCAGCTATGCTGGCTGGAGAATTCTGGGAGTTGAAGTCCACAAGTTTTAAAGCTGCCAAGTTTGGGGACCTCTGCTTTAACTGGTCGGTGAACAAATATTAATCAAGGACTACCTGTTCTACCAAGAAAAAAAATGGTATTTGATTATATTTCTTTTAAAAAAAGTTAAAAGAAATATAATTGGTGGCAAGTGATCTATTCCAGAGGACTGGTACTTCTTTAATGGGATCTTCTATTTGCTTCAGTGTGGAACCAGTATGGTTTGTGTGTGGGGTGCTTATGGGGAGACCCAGACTTTGCTAATCTCTTAGGCATAGGAGCCAGTTGCACCCTTGGGCCAGTCCCTCCCTCTCAGTCCCACTCAATGTCGGGTTCTGTGACAAACCAATCTCTTGTTGCACTGTGTGTGATAACTAGGGGAGTGTATGCAAAAATTAGGCGACACTGCAAATACTAAGAACCACAAGTTTTGTTTTGATGAATCGGAAGGCAACAGTGGCAGCAGGGCCACCGATATTGCCTGTAATGATTTAGCAAAACCCTGAGAGTGCTGCCAGCAATTGCCAAGGCACCTGGTTGTAGAAAACATATTTTAATAATAACAGAAGTAAAATGAAATGCAACTAACAAATGATAAACTGTGAATTTGTAGCATTCGCAATAGCTCAGAATCTTCCTTCTGGGGCAGCAATTTTGCCATGTTCCATAATCTGGACTGAGCTCATTTTGGAAGTTTAATTTTGTGGGAAAAGTAAGCAAAAAGGAGATATCATCTATGAAAACACATTCTTGGGAGCCGCTTAGTTACCCGTAAAATGAAAGTAAGCTAGGGAGAATTACTGGATTGTTTGTTTTTAACTCTCTCTCCTCTTAAGGGGAAAGCTTAACCATATATCACTGAAAAGAATTCCCAGGGATGGTGCTTTAAGTTGTAAAAGTCAGAAACCAATATATAGACCTGTGTCAGATTGCAGTTTCCATGCCTCGCAAAGCTTTTGTATTGCTCCATGGAGGACATTATATCAAACTCTAATTTCTGTACAAATCTCTTTATTTGGGTCTGTTCCAGTCCTAAGCGAGCTGCCCCACGCTTGAAGCACAAAAAGCATTCTTACACCACAGAAACCATTCTTCTCGTAATAGAAATGTGTGAAACCTTTTTTCCCCCCAAGTGGTTTTGTAAACTGAGACCAAGGTAGATTTTCAGAGCCGTGTTTCTCAACATAGCAATTAAAGATGGGTGGATTTCAACTCCTAGAATTGCCCAGCTAGCGTAGCTGGGAAATTCTAGGAGTTGAAGTCCACCTATCATTAAGCTGCCAAGATTGAAAAACGCTGGTCTAGAAGATTCCAATCAATTCTGAACGGGTGTTTTAGAGAAGGGGCACCCAACGCGTGGTCCGTGGATCGGCAGCGGGCCGCAGCATGCCAGCAATCGGGGTATACAAACAAGTGAAGCCCCACCTACAGGATGAAGGCAGCATGCGAAACCACGCCCCATCTGGTTCGTGGAAAAAACCCTCTCTCCACGGAACCGGTCCCTGGTCCCCAAAAGGTTGAGGGGAGCCACTGTTTTAGAGGATAAACTCACATCTTGTCTGCAGCTCTTTAAAGCGGCTGCATCTTTTCTCAGGCTGTTGTGGCTGCCGCAGCAGGCAACCTTAAGTTCCTGAGAAAAACCAACACTGGTTTAAAGAGTTCCAGATAGCCCCTACATTGGCACCTCCTGCGCACTTCAACCATTCTTTCCCAAAGTGCTGCACAGCCCGGCCTTCTTCCGTACGGCCAATAAAAATGACAAGAATTTAGCAATTTCCAGCATCAATGCGCGCAGGTAAAATATTCAACAGTTTTGTCATTTTAAGCGGCCCCTTTGAAACACTGAATTTTCCACAGCTTGCAGTCTTCAAGAGTCATTTATTTGAAGGAGAGGATTGCAGGACATTCGGCTCCTTCCAAACACCGGGTCAAATATTTCTCCTGTTATCCTTCCAAATTTTAAAAAGCAGGGCTCCTATTTCCCGTCACCCAAATCTGTCTCTGTGCAAAACTGAATAAACTCAATCGCTACGCAGTTGTTTTTTTTACAACTGCAGAATGAAGTAAATATGATTGAACTTTAAGCGGCATTTATTTCACAGGTGGGAGGAACAATGCTCTTCTAACATCGGTCAGGAGGTTAAAAACCAAGCAAAATAATTTGTGAAAAGATATTTAAAGGGGGCTCTTCTTTCCCACCCATTACCAATCTCCCATGTCATCTTTATTCTGTATATCATATTTTTTTTTGCAGAAGAGTACTGTGGGTAACACAATTGTTGATCTTTTTTGTTCCTTAACTTGGCAGCCTGGTATAGGGCTGTGGTTCTTTTGTTTTTTTTTGAAAATATCACAAGCTTATATTGTGTATTAATGCTATACTAAGTGTTTTCCTCTTTTTCTCTCCTGTAGCACGTTGTCAATTCTCTTTAAGGTACCTAACATGGACCATTAATTTTGAAACGTGCATGCCTGCAAATTTCGGTCAAAAACAATTTATCTGAAAAGAAGTCTTAAGAAGTGTGTGTTTGTGTGTGTGTTTTTGGGGGAGGTTGAGAAGCAACAATGAAATTTCGGAGAAATCTACACTCGTGTAACAGCACTTTTGAAACCATGAATGCTCTTCATCTTTTTAGATTTGCAGAGTGAGAAGTGGTAGTTTTAGTGCCTTCCAAAATGAAGCATTTTTTTAAAAAAAATCAATGCCACAAGATTAGACATTTCAGTTACACCCAGTGTGAAAAGATACCAAGGCTGCAAAGATTGTGTTGGAAGCCCACAGCAAAACCTCAAAGGCTTTTGCAGATATGCTTAGAGAAGACAGGAAGAAAATTAGCTAGCAAACGCTGACTTCCCCCAAAAAAACAAAATATATTTTGTTTACATTATTTTGTGTTTTTTCCCCCAAAAGCTGATTGCTGTTAATATCTCACCTCATGTCGAGTTCTTCCAACCCAACTGCCCGTGTTGATAGGAAAAAAACAACAACAACCCCATCTCTTGGCTTTACAAACAGATAGATTAAAAATTAGCATACAATATTAATGGAGTCCATCTGATGTTCTCTGGCTTCTAACATGCTCCCAGGAAAGTAATAAGTGGGGCTGTACAATAGATACAAGCATCCTTCTTAGGAAATCTCAGCTGGGAAGGACTCGTTTTTAGGGCAGGGGGCTGGCAAGGTAGGTTTGCATTTCCTTTTTTGGGTTTCAGCCCGAATCCCTTGTGAAAAGCTGGATATCTTGCGGGTTCCAGTAAAGAGCCACGGCGGAGTTGTAGACAAGAGACCAAACATATGGGATGAAGAATTCTTCGGGCTGTTCCTCCTCCACGTACTTGAACTTCAGCTCTGGGAATTTCTGGAAAGGAGAAAGAAGAGTGTCAAGAAGAGGGGAAGGTGCGAAGGCCCAAGGAGCAGAGAAGTTGAAGAGCTTCTACCTAGGAAGTCATGTTTGGGGACAGGAACACAAGCCTTGATGGATTCCTCTTTGGCAGGGGTGTCAAACTCAAAAGCCCAGGGGCTGCATCTGACTCATGGGGTACTTAGATCTGGCCTGCGGGGCCACCTTGGAAACTGTGAAGGACTGGCCTGCAGTGCTTCTGCAGCGAAAATGGGCTCCCGAGCTCCGTTTTCAGCTGCCACAGCCTCCTGTAACCTTCTGCCAGTTAAAATGGAGCTCGGAAGCCGATTTTCGCTGGCAGAAGCATCGCGGGCTGGCCCTTCGCTGTTTCCCGGGCAGCCCTGCAGGCCAGATTTAAGTACCTCGCATGCGGCCCTCCTGAGCTCTGTTTTCACTGGCAGAGGGTTGCAGGAGGCAGTGGCAGCCGAAAACGGAGCTCGGGAGCCCGTTTTCACTGGCGGATTGCTTGGGTGACTAGAGGCGCCCCTGACAGGAGTGACTTCAAGCTGGCTACGTGCCCCCCTGCCCCCCGAGGTCACACACAACCCTGATGCGGCCCTCAATGAAATCCAGTTTGACACCCCCGTTCTCTAGGAAGGAAATCGTAGAAGATAGGATCACACAGCTGGAAGGGACCTCGGAAGTCTTCAGGACCAACCCACTTCTCTAGGCAGGAGACCTTAAAACAGATAGTCCTTGACTTACAACAGTTCATTTAATGACCATTCAAGTTTGCAATGGCACTGAAAAAAAAAAGTGACTTGGGACCGTTTTTCACTCTTATGACCATTGCAGCATCCCCATGGTCATGTGATCAAACTTTGGATGCTTGGCAACTGACTCATAGTTATGCAGTGTCCCGGGGTCACGTGATCCCCCTTTTGCAACCTTCTGACAAGCCAAGTCAATGGGGAAGCCGGATTCACTTAATTCTTGGGATCTGCTGGAGTGATTTGCTTAACAGCTGCTGCAAAAGGGGCCATAAAATAAGGCAAATTCACTGAACAACTGTCCTCTTTTGCAACAAAAATGTTGCACTCCATTGTGGTCATAAATCGAGGACTACCTATAGCCACATAAAATCAGGCTTCTGCTAGGAGAGTGCCTAAATCCATTGTTGTAAAAGACACTTAGAACTGGGTCACACCTGCAATAGGTGTGTGAAGAGATGACTAGATCACACCTACTTCAGAGGGTCCCTCCCTCTGTGTCATGCCCCTGTCGGGATCTGATTCCGAGGAGGAAGATGAACAGCTGACAGGGAGTGGGAGTGTGGCTCCGTTGACTCTAGAAGAAACTGGGGAAGGGCAAAGTCTGACTGGGCAGAGCAGGGAAAGAGGTTGAACAAGGGAGAGGGAGTTCAGAGGAAGACCCAGGCCCACAGCCTCTTCATCCTAGGGCACGCAGGGAGGAACGGAGGAGGGAGCAATGTGGGTTGCATGGCTTATGGGTGAGGAAAGGGCCCTGATTCCCTTCATTAGCCACAGCTGGGAAGAGAGTTTAAAAGAAATGCATGCTGAATGCGGCAGGTGCTGGGAGCAAACGTGAATTTATCTTGTGTTGACTTTGCTTATCTGTTTCCTGGCATCCTCCCAACCGGGCTGAATTACTGCTGTTCCTTCTCCTGCCCTGCCAGACTAATTACCTCATATTTCCTTGATTGGACTTTAAGTTATAGTTTGTGTTGCTCTTGTTTTGGACTTGATTCTCTGCAGCCAAAGGCTGTTCCTGGGAGAGTTTTTCTCCAGCCAGAAGGTAACCAGGACATTCGGGGCAAAGTTAGAGCTAATAAAGGGACTCCTACTGATTATCTGACTGTGTTGCCTTTGTGCCACGTCCCGGGTCATCACACTCTGCACATGGTTCATGTCCAGGCAGATGTGTTTCTTTGCCAATAGCCCCATTTAGGAACGGACACAAAAGGAGAGTCAGCAGCCAGAAAAAAAAAAAATAGAAAAAAAGATTGACCACAAATTTCTCTCTCTCTTTCCCCTTAATTTTAGCTGTTCTTCTTTTTTTCTTTTTAAGATTGCTGGATGGATTTGATTCCGGGCATATTGTTTGGGCTCATGCTAAATCCTAAATTCGGACTGACAAATCTCAATGAACAAGGTATCTTCTAATAACTAGTATAAAGAAAGATAGGAATGTGCTGGAATCCATGCACTGACAATGTGCTTGAAATCAAAGCTACTCAACTCAGTGTTAACTTGGGTAACATTGTGCAAACTGACCAATGAGCATTTTTGTGGTAAATATGCATTCCAGATCTTGTCCCAAAGGTGCCTTTTTCAAGAGGGAACTGGACTTTCTGGTTTTTCTTTGGAGAGTTTTCACTTCTCATACCAAGAAGCTTCTCACCCAGAGCTGAAGATGCTTCTTGGATGAGAAGCAAAATGTCTTTAAAGAAAAAACCAGAAAGTCCAGCTGCCTCTTGAAAAAAACACCTCTGGGACAACCATGACCTGGATGATGGAGAATCTCCATAGACTTGCATTCCAGATCTATCCAAACAAGGAGAAAAAAAGCTTTGTTGTGATACTAAATACTGGAGGATTCTAGATTCACTTTCTGACATGATGAAATGCAGCGGGCAGAGAGGCTCATTGATTTTATCAGATATTTTCCTAGATTGGAAATGTTATGTTAGAGGCCGGAGGCTCTGGCTGCTTGTGACAAGAGATCATGCATTATAAGAATCGTAATGGAAAGATGAATATCAGTTTCTATAATTAATTGAATAGATTAATATTTTTGTAACATATGGATGATTTATAGATTGGGAAAAAGAATACCATGCGGAATCTGACTTAAAATATATGTTTATGTGATATGTAGTAGATAGGAGAATATTAATATTAATGTAGAATGAGATAATTATAATGAATTAAAGGGAATAAATGGAGGGAAAATGCAAGATAAATAGGTGGTAAGCTCGAATTGATAACTAAAGGGGACAAATATTTTTTTTTAATTAATAGAATAAGGATGAAATTATTGAATAATAAATGGAATAACAGTATGTGATAAAATTGCAAATGTGACAGATAAAAGTAATATGTGTAATGAATATAGAAATGAAATAAGAATCTTAGATCATACTGTAAAGCAAGATACTGTATGAGAATATTTTAAGAAAATGAAATAATCTAAGTTATGAACTGAAATTGGATAAAATAAGCTTAATTAATATAATATTTGAGAATATTTAAAAGAAAATAGAATAAGTAATAATGTGATATGAAATTGAACAAGAAAGATGAATATGTAACTGTGGTCATATTTGTATTGAAATGTAAAAACCTGGAACCACAACTGCTCATCAAAAGAGATGTTTTTTTCCCCCAAAAAATATAAAAACAAAAGAAGAAATTGAATAATGAAATTATCATGTATGTTTAAATAATATGGTGATTGGCATTAGAATAATGTATTGGAATACTGAATAATGAAGGATTATAATTTAATACAAATATGTGTATTAACATTAGAATTATATGTTTGATGAATGTAAGAGATAGGATTAAAGCTGCTATTTTTGTTTGCACCAAAATGTATGATGCTTAGGTGCCACGCTGTCTATATGTATTGATGTCTATAAGCAGAATAAATAAAAAACTTGATCAAAAAGAGTAATTACCAGCAATCAAAAATACACATTTTTGTCTCTACAAGAGTGTAGACCAAGGGTCCCCAAACTTGGCAACTTTAAGACTTGTGGACTTCAACTCCCAGAATTCTCCAGCCAGCATAGCTGGGAGTTGAAGTCTACAAGTCTTAAAGTTGCCAAGTTTGGAGACCTCTGGTGTAGAGCTTGTGTGAGTAAATGATAGATAGGTAGTCCTTGGCTTATGTCCACAATTGAGCCCAAAAATTCTGTTGCTAAAGTGAGACATTGGTTAAATGAGCTTTGCCCCATTTTACGACCTTTCTGGCTACAGCTGTTAAGTGGATTGCTGCCGTTAAGTTAGTAACACCGTTGTTTAAATGAATCCATCTTTCCGCATTGACTTTGTTGGTTAGGAGGTCGCAAAAGGAGATCACGTGACCCTGGGATATTGCAACCGTCATAAATATGAGTCTGTTGGCAAGTGCCTGAATTTTGATCACGTGACCGTGGGGGACACTGCAACGGTTGCAAGTGTGAGAAACGATCATAAGTCACTTTTTTGAACTTTGAACGGCCATTAAACGAATGGTTGTAAGTTGGGATTATCTATACAGCAGGGGTGTCAAAACTCGATTTCATTGAGGGCCGCATCAGGGTTGCGTTTGACCTCATGTGGGGGTGTGGGGGGCGTGGCCAAGGTGGGCATGGCCAGCTCAATATCACTTGTGATGGGGGCACCTGCTCTCTCTCCATTTGGGCTGGCCCTTCGCTGTTTCCAGGGCGGCCCCGTGTGCCAGATCTATGCACCCCGTGGGCCGAATCTGGCCTTCGGGCCTTGAGTTTGACACCCCTGCTGTACAGGATTAAAGTTCATTATTAGATTTTCTTGCACAAGAGAAATTGGCAAAAGCAGCTGTCTCTTCATGAAAACAATATATAAATATCTCACACTTCAAAGAAACAATCCCTGTAGCCTGATTCTTTCTGAACTGAAACTCCTTCTTGGAGCTGCTTGTCGTGCGTGAGAGTCACAAGCACTTTTGGGTCCAGCCAAACTAGGCCATTCTTAAGTCCCAGACCTTTTGTGATGTGATTACTTCTTTAATCAACCACAGAGATTTCCCCTGTCTCAGATGTCTGACTTGGTGGTTGGGACAGGAGCGTGTAGCCAGACGGGTCCAAAGTTTACCAGACTGTCTGAGCCACCGAGATTGTGATCGGATGCACAACCACAGGAAGTTCTAGCAAAGAGATGCAACCAAAGAGAGAGAGAGAGACGTTGCTTTCCTGCTTTAGTGCATCTAAAAAGTATGAAAACAAAAAAGATAAAATCTCAAAATTAGTAAGGGGGGAGGGAAAAAAATCAAAGACGGCGTCGCTCAGAAAGGTTTTAATACAGACTCCTGTAACCTGGCACCTTCCAGATACGTTGGAAATGACTTCAGCCCTTGAGAAACCTGGGAGCTGCTGTCCCATCCACGTTTTGCAATGGTCCTGGGCTGGGGTAGCCAACAACAATAGATACAAAGTCAGAGTAAACCGCACTAAACTCGATTGCAGGAAATACGACTTCAGCAACAGAGTAGTCAATGCCTGGAATACTCTACCTGACTCTGTGGTTTCTTCCCCAAAAACTTTAACCTTAGACTGTCTACTGTTGACCTCACCCCATTCCTAAGAGGTGTGTAAGGGGTGTGCATAACAGAGGTTCAGCAGGTTCTGACCAGTTCTGGAAAACTGGTAGCGGACATTTTGTGTAGTTTGGAGAACCAGCAAATCCCACCTCTGACTAGCCCCGCCTCCATCTATTCTCCGCCTCCCAAGTCCCAGGTGATTGGCTGGGTCTTCTTTTGTTGCCCTGCACAGGAGAACGGAGCTGCAAAGCAGGTTAGTGGGGTGGGGAGGGATTGGAGATTTTGCAATATCCTTCCTTTGCCATGCCCACCAAGCCATGCTACACCCACCAAGCCATGCCCACAGAACCGATAGTAAAATTTTTTTTAATTCCACCGCTGGTGCATAAGTGCACCAATGTACTTACCATCCCTGTCCTAATGTTCCCTTTTATTCGTATTCATGTATTCATAATCATATCTATACTTATATTTGTTACCCAATACATGTTCAACAAACCAATAAATAAAATTAATTTTTTTTAAAAAGGACGCTGGGCTATGGTTAAAGGTTAGATTATAGCCGGGGGTGTCAAACTCGGTTTGATTGAAGGCCACATCAGGGTTATGTTTGACTTTGGGGCCCGGGGTGGATATGGCCAGGGTTGGCGCGGCCAACCTGTGGTGGCCCGAGCACCCCTGAGCTCCATTTTTGGCTGTGACACCCTCCTGCAGTCCTCTGCCAGCAAAAACAGAGCTCCATTTACCCTGGCGGAGGGCTGCAGGAGGGTGTCGCGGCTGAAAATGGAGCTCAGGAGCCTGTTTCTGCTGGCAGAGGCACCGCGGGCCGGTCCTTTGCTATTTCCAGAGTGGCCCCGCAGGAGAGATCTAAGCACCCCATAGGCCAACCCTGGAGGTTTTCAAGAAAAGTTTGGACAACCATTTCTCTGGGATGGACTAGAAGATCTGCAATCCTGTGATTCTTTGAACTGATGATAACCTGGATGTCCACTGCACTTTTAAGTACTGTCCTCCCCCACTACAGCATCCACAAGCAACATCTGCATCACCCCCCCCCCCCCCCCCGGCTGGCCGGCCTTCGACAGAGAGTCGCCTCCACAAACACAGGGAGATGTTTCGGTTGAAGTGTCTACATGGTATGCAGCCATTGCCTGCCTGATAATATCTTTATGCCTTTTTTTGGACTTAAAAAAGACGAGACATCAGCCATGGAAAAACTCATAGTTAAGAGAAATGAAGCAGAGCAGTGGAAATTTACAAGGCAAAGTAGCACCCACCCGCTTTCATCTGCAGACACGCTAGGCGACTCTATAATCTGAATGCTACATGAATTTAAAGGACCAGCCGCGTGGTTATCCCTCTCTCAGATTGACATATTCAACCTGCCCCCCCCCCTAAGTCTTCTCTTAAGTAGCTTATAATTAATGCTCCCAGGACGTCCTTAGGGCTTGCCATATTGGGAAGCACAGCTTCCAATAAAAAACGGCTCCTTTGCTTTAAGAAAAGACAAGGGTGCTCATCGGTGAAGGACCCAGGATGCTTGGGCTCTCTGCAGACTTTTGCTTTGAATTGTATATAAGTTATTCCGACCGTTAACGAAAGCTGCGGAAAATCATGATGGTATCTTTCTTTGAAGAAGTATTTGTTCGTTTCTTTTATCTTCTTCTCTTCCTGTTTGTCAAGATGCTGTCGGTTTCCTAAGCCTAACTACTCTCCCTTCTCTCTCCTCCATGATGTGAGTAGAAGACAGTCAGCTTTGTGGGACTCAAATTATTCTATTCTATTCTATTCTATTCTATTCTATTCTATTCTATTCTATTCTATTCTATTCCATTCCATTCCATTCCATTCCATTCCATTCCTTCCTTCCTTCCTTCCTTTCTGCACCAGAGTTCTCTCTTCTTGGCTTATTTCATCCAGTAAGAGCATCCAGATCACAGACAAACATCCCCTTTTCCGGTTCTCTGCTCTCTACCCATACATCTTTCTTTTTTGGTAATCATTTTGTGTTTCTTGCTGTGGTTTTTTTTCATTGTTTATTTCATTGTTCTGTTATCTAACTTCTGTTCTATTCAGTCTTTTCATCTTTTTCCTTTTTATTGTTGTAAGTAGCCTTCCCAGAGTAGCCCCATAGTGAGACAGGTGGCAAATTAAAAAAACATCAAATAAATAAAAACTAAACGTTTCTGATATGAAAGGAACTATCTAAGCTCCAGCAAAGGACCCGGAAAAACAAACAAACAAATGAACCTGCTTCCTAGCCTACTTACCTTTACGATTGATAGATTTATTGTTATTAATATGATAGCATTGGTCCAATATCTAAGGGGCTGCCACAAAGAATAGGGGGTCAAGCTATTCTCCAAAGCACCTGAGAGCAGGACAAGAAGCAATGGATGGAAACTTAAGCAAGGAGAGAAGCAACCTAGGACTAAAGAGAAATTTCCTGATAGTGAGGACAGCTTGCCAATCAATGGAACAACTTGTCCTTCAGAAGTTGTAGGTGCTCCAACATTGGAAGTTTTTGAGAAGAGATTGGAAAATCATTTGTCTGAAATAGTATAGGGCTTCCTGCCTGAGCAGGGGGTTGGACCAGATGACCTCCAAAGTCCCTTCCAACTCTGTTATTCTGTTATTCTCTTTTGTCCTACATACCGGTATTAAACATGGATTTGTGTATCTATTCCTTTTTTGTTGCCTCAGCTCCGGACTCACAGTTGTGTAGCTCATTATGATTAAGGACAGAAGGAAACAGCGATTGAAGCTTGTGGGAAGCAATGGAGCCCATCACGAGACATCAGCCATGGTTTTCTTTTGGGAACAATTTCCAGGATTTTCTCATTTAAGGGGCTGCTGGTTTTGTTTCTCAATATGTAGAACCAGGAAAAAAGACTCTGTAAAACTCGTTGTGAGAAGGAACTTTCCAAGGACCTTCTGGCAATCTGGAAATTTACAAAAGGCCCCAGTCTTCCCCTGCACATTCTTCAGGGTTGGCTTTGTTATTTATTTATGGCATAGTTGATTGCCGAATCTACATTACCCAGTTAAAATATCCAGGCAGAATAAAACCTGCAAGAGAATTAAAATATCCAAGGGAATTTCAACGTCCACAATTCAGGCAGTATCCAAGTGCATTAAGACTGATTGATTGACTGACTGACTGATGATGTCAGCCTTGGCACCAGGGGACTGTGAGTTCTAGTCCTGCCTTAGGCACCAAAGCCGGGTGGATGACTTTAGGCCAATCGCCAGGAGACTGTGAGTTCTAGTCCTGCCTTAGGCACCAAAGCCGGGTGGATGACTTTAGGCCAATCGCCAGGAGACTGTGAGTTCTAGTCCTGCCTTAGGCACCAAAGCCGGGTGGATGACTTTAGGCCAATCGCCAGGAGACTGTGAGTTCTAGTCCTGCCTTAGGCACCAAAGCCGGGTGGATGACTTTAGGCCAATCGCCAGGAGACTGTGAGTTCTAGTCCTGCCTTAGGCACCAAAGCCGGGTGGATGACTTTAGGCCAATCGCCAGGAGACTGTGAGTTCTAGTCCTGCCTTAGGCACCAAAGCCGGGTGGATGACTTTAGGCCAATTGCCAGGTGACTGTGAGTTCTAGTTCCATCTTAGACACGAAAGCTGACTGGCTTATTTTGGGACAGTTCCTCTCTTTAACCCAATCTACCTCACAGAGTTGTTGTGGGGAAAATAGAGGAAGGGGAATTAATTATGTTCACTGCCTTAAGTTATTTATATAAAAAAGGTGGGATAAACATAAATAAATTGGTTGGGATTGCAGGGAATGCTCATGTAGCAAAGGGAGAAAAGGCTGAATTCTGGTTGAGCAGTGATAGGGAACCCCAAAGCCTCCCAATTCAATGTTCTGTTAATTGAAGCACGATTTAGGAGATCATATGATCACAATCCCCGGATGCAAGAGAATTTGGGTCCAGTTCAATTCCCTAGGAATTCCTTACTCACATTTGGGACTATTTTTCTCAGAAACACCAACAGGTCCCTGGCCATATATGTGCAGACAGACGCCTGGCTTTTCAACTGAGCCATTGCTTTATGGAATTTAATTATTTTGGCTACATTTTTGCTACCTGGGCAAACCGTATCATGACAGATGCATGAAAATCTATGAAACTGAAAGAAAAAAATTCCATAGTTTGTTTGGTTGAGGAATAATTACATAAATATTTTGGTGAAGAGTAAATAAGAGTGACATCTGGGGTCCTTGATGCTCTCTCATCTTGATCCAAAGGTGCTTTTTCCCAAAAGGCAACTGGACTTTTCTGTTTTGTTTCCCTTGAAGCTGTTTTGCTTCTCATTCAAGACGCTTCTTCAGTTCCTTGCTGAACAGCTTCTTGAATGAGAAATGAAACCTTCTCATCTTCAAGGAAAAAACAGAAAGTTCAATTGCCTCTTGAAGAAAAAAAGCACCTTTGGGACAACCATGACCTGAATGACAGAGATTCTCCATCGACATTTCTCAGCTGGGCTGTTTGCTTCCAGCATTTTATTACCTAACTAGGTAGCATTATCAGTGATGGTGAGCGTGGGATTTGCTTCTTCTTGATATAGAATAGCTTGCCTTGCCACTGTTGCTGGTGTAATTTTCTCCTTAGTAGTTCCTTGATTAGGGTTTTGTTTTCTCCTTGATTATTTGTCTTGTGTTAATCCCTGATTATTTGGGTGTTGGCTGCTGGAGAGGATGTGTTTTAGTCTTAAGAAAGCCTAAACTAATCAAAATATCAACAACTGCCCAGAATCACTTTGTAGGGAAGATGGGCAGCTTACATATGAAACAAACAAACAAAAACAAACACACACACATACATATACATACAATCCTAATTTTATTTCTAGGGGGCCAGCAATAAACTGAACAATAGACAGCATATCTTTCATGTGAACATTATTTAAGTTATATTTAATATGAGTTATTTTACTGTAATTTTATGTATGATTTAGTTTCATATATTACTAGCTGTATAAAGTCGTATGAGAGGCAGGCAAACAAATAAATAGAAAATTCATTTTAATTAACTTCAAGGGAAGATTTGATAAAATAGAGAAATAAATCCAATTACTAGATCCATTTCCATCAGCAAAAGAATGCCCACATGCTTTATAATGCAGGGTATTCAATGATGCTCTGAATGAAGTCCCTAATAAGAAGGATGAAGGTAGATATTTTGGATATCAAAAACAGAAAAAGAAGAATTGTGCATTTATGTAACAGAGTAAATTGGTGCTTTGTCGTTTTTGGAATTAAAACAATTTTGTGATGGGTTTATGCCAACAAGGAATGGTTATGCTATATGACCAAAAACGTTCAGGAGGGCTGTCTCAAGACAGATATATTGAGAAACAGTTGAGGAAAATGAGAAGATACCATTAAACAAAACTACTGACAAAAAAGGCATAAATGCAGATCTTAGTGCCCTTGAGACTTTCTAGAAGAGACTGGACTGCCATTTGTCAGAAATGGTGTAGGGTCTCCCGCTTGGGCGGGGGGTTGGACTAGATGACCTATAAGGTCCCTTACAACTCTGCTTATCTGTTATCTGTTAGTGCCCAACCTTATTTAAATATTTGTGACCCCACTAAGCACACAAAGCAATTGATTTTTCTGGAAGGTAAGTAAAACCTCTTCGGGTGTTTCTGAGTTTGGGGAATTAAAAATGAAAAAAACAGTAATCTGAAGAGCTGCGTTTTCTTTCCTCCATTACAAAAAACACAGCCCCTGCTCAGATCGCCTCATCCTCTTGCAGAAAGGAAGAGGACTATATTAGGGAACTACGGGAGACAACTTTTATTGACATGAAACTGAAGTGAATTTCTCCCTTGTGAGGGATTTGTGTGAAAGAACTGCTCAGGCTTTCTCAGCAAAAACATCCTCTTGTGAAACTCCCCGTCTCCTCACTGAAATGTAAATATTTTGCACCGTGAATGAAGATCAGCGCCTTGACTTAGATAAAGGACCTTTAGGAAACTCCTGCAAGGTGAAATTAGGGCTGAACCTTGGCATCTCTAGGGGAAAAAACCTTTTTGGGTACCAGAGGGTAATAAAAAGGTTCACTCTCTGATTCAAGATAAAGTATCCCATATGCAGCTAGTCCTCAACTTATAACAGTTCGTTTAGTCTCCCAAAGGTGTTTTTTTTCCCCTCAAGAGGCAACTGGACTTTCTGGTTTTTCTTTGAAGACGTTTCGCTTCTCATCCAAGAAGCTTCTTCAGTTCTCATTTAGTGTTCGTTTAGTGACTTTTCAAAGCTGTTTTCAACAGCACTGAAAAAAGGGACTTAGGACCATGGCAGCATCCCCATGGTCACATGATCAAAAGTTGGATGCTTGGCAAGGGACTCGTATTTATGACTGTTGCAGTATCCCAGAGTCATCTGATTGTCAGGATTCCGGCAGTTACTCCAATTAAATCATGAACCTTGAGCCACACTCCCAAAACTAAAGAGGATTTATTTGAAGTTAACATTCTACGTCTGGCACTAACCTGGGCATAGCCAACTCTGAGATATGTAATTTACTGTTACCCTTGATCCTGCTTCCCCACCCCCCATCTGGGTGTATCATCCAACGAAAAACATCCATAGCCAAGAGTCATCAATCATGCTCTCCAATTAGATTTTTTTCGGGGCAGAAGCTTCAGCCATCTAATCAGTCTTTGAAGAAAATATGAATGGAATGTACTTTCGATTCCACACTGCCGCCTGCTCTTTGAAACTCCCCCCTCTTTCTGTTGTCAACTATAAAACCTGTGTACAAAACGTTTTATGAATTGACACTGATCTCCTTTTGCGACCCTTCTGACAAGCTAAGTCGATGGGGAATCCGGATTCTTTTAACAACCATCTTACTAACTTAACAGCTACAGTGATTCATTTAGCAACTTGGCAAGAAAGGTCATAAAATGGGAGAAAAATCACCTAACAACTGTCTCACTTAGCAACAGAAATTCTGGGCTCAGTTGTGGTCGTTAAGTCGCGGACTACCTATAGATCACATAAACTCTTACAATGCTACACTGTCAGATTTTTAGTATTATTGTCTAGATCACTTTCTGCTTTCTTCAAATACTTTGTTTGTTTTAGAAATGACATTATTGGGTCTTTTGAGTCTGTCTTAATCCCCTGGAGACTTCTTGGACAAGTCCCTGCAGGGTTTTTTGGCAAGATTTTGGGAAGCGAGTTGCCTTTTGATTTTTTCTTCTTGGGAGTGTCCTAAAATCGCCCAGCTGGCTTTATGTTTAAGACAGGACTAGAACTCACGGCCTCCCAGCTTCTGGGCCATTTTATTTAACCACTGCACCAAACTGGGTCCCATTATTGCTCAGTTGCTAAGTTGTGTCCGAGTCTCGGTGACCCCATGGAGAGGATCCCATGTCCTCCCCTGTCTCCTGTCATTTCCCACATTCGTGTTCATTGTGTTGATGACACTATCTCACAATCTCATCCACTGCCATCTTCTTCTCCTTCTGTCTTTCCCAACATCATGGTCTCTTCCAAGGAATCCTCTCTTCTCATTAGGTGGCCAAAGTATTTGAGCTTCAGCATCAGTATCTGTCCTTCCAAAGAACAGCCAAGGTTGACTTTTTTTTAGGATTGGTTGATTTGATCTCCTTGCAGTACAACAGACCCTCAAGAGTCTTCTCCAACACTACGACCATAATTCCACCCTCAACTGCTTGAAAGCAAAACCTAGGCATTTTCCAAATTTCTTTGCAAGGCTGGCATTTATTGACAGAATCTAATGGCTTTTGGGCCCCTGCAGAAGTCTATGTCATAACTGTGCAAATAAAACAATGCTTACTTGTTGGAAAATGTAACTGCATGGGATGCATAAATGAAGCCCAACAGTAATAGACTATTTTTTGGTATTTCTATAAGATATCATCTTTTTTTTGGGGAAGAAATGCTGGCTAAAGTTCCACAGACCCACCTAAAAGGATGTTTGCACTTCAAGAGTGATATAAATGGAAACATCAGTAATACAATTATTTTAGATGCACATCCCAGAGGTGGTATTCAGCAGGTTCTGACCAGTTCTGGAGAACCAGTAGCGGAAATTTTGAGTAGTTCAGAGAATCAGCGAATACCACCTCTGACTGGCCCCGCCCTCATCTCCTCTCTGCCTCCCGAATCCCAGCTGACTGGCTGGGTCTTCTTTGGTTGCCCTGCACAGGAGAATGGAACTGGAAAGCAGGTTAGTGGGGTAGGGAGGGAATGGAGATTTTGCAGTATCCTTCCCCTGCCACGCCCACCAAGCCATGCCACGCCCACCAAGCCACACCCACAGACCCGGTAGTAACATTTTTTGAATCGCACCACGGGCACATCCCAAATCCCAGGTTTTACCCTTAAAGTTCACACAGAAGATTTTGAGATTCATTTTTCCTTCAGAGATGTAGGACGTCTTACTTTCAACAGCTGCCCAGCAGAAAATGCCGCTTGAAAATATGGGGGATGCTCTATGTCGGGGGTCCCCAACCCCTAGGCCGCAGCCTGGTACTTGGCCACAACCCATTCAGAACTGGCCCATGGAAGCAGCGGGCAAGTGTGCCTGCCACTCAAGACAGAACCATTTCCTCTCTCCCCCTGCCCATCTGCAAAGCCGGAACCACTGCTTCTAGGCCAAGGGTGTCCAACCTTGGCAACTTTTAAGACTTGTGGACTTCCAGCTCCCAGAATGGCTGTCTGGGGAATTCTGGGAATTGAAGTCCACAGATGTTAAAAGTTGCCAAGGTTGGACAATCCTGCTCTATGCTTGGATTCCGCTGACAATGTTTCTTTATACGGTTATGATTTTGTGGATAAAGAACCAAAAAGACTAATAAACAAAGCGAGATAGAATTATTGGGAAAGTCAGCAATATAATGAAAGAAAGCTCCTTCCAGGGCAGGGTATTAGTGCATAATTAGTTTTTTGCTTGCCTCACGGATAATAATTTTATCTGTGCATGCACCCTCGCTCTCTTCCTCTTCTGATATGAGAGATTTATCTAAGCTAATGCTCCATAATAACCTTCTCTCACTCAAACATATTTCTCTGTTTACTGCCCTCTAAATTGCCTTACTACAAACTTCACTGTAACCCGCTTCTTAAATACTGTGAAAATAAGAGCTTTTTACCTCATCTGCTTTTTCCTTAAAATCATGCCGCCTTTTTATCTACATTGATCATTTTGTTTTTTTTAATCTTCTCAGCTAAAAGGACCCCAAAGTTATAACCTTGTCTCATACATAAGCAAATCGTTTTCTGCACCTCTTCCATTTTCTCATTTACAGATAGTCTTTGACTTAACAACCATTCATTCATAGTGACTGTTTGAAGCATTGAAAAAAAGCAACTTAAAACGGGCCCTCGGACTTATGACCACTGCTTTGGTTGCTTGGCAACCGGCATGTATTTATGACGGTTGCACTACCCAAGGGTCATGTGATCACCATTTGCGGCCTTCCCAGCCGGTTAGAAAGAATAAGGAAAACAGCCCCAAAAGACAGGCTGTTCTCATCAGAAACCTGAATGGGGTTTCAAAAGAGGCTTTTGCAGGCAGCAAAATGAAATTAAGACTGCTCTGTAACTTACTCCAACGTGGGGACTTAATGTTCAGTAAAAAAAGAAAAAAAAGCATGAAATGAAGCATAGCTGGAATCTTACCGCAAGGCTGAGTTTCAGAGTCTGTGAAAAAACTTGCCCTGGCCTCTAAGCACGGGATCAATTTTTGGTGTCAGAAATCAAGAAAGCATCTTCTGGGACGGTGGTGTGCCCAGGATCTGCAATGACGCTGTCTGAAGCCGAGAATGGTGCAATGCAAGCTACTTTTGAATCATGGCTTCAGAAAGGAACTGAGATTGCCCAAATCCTCTCCTTTCTTGCCTTCATTTCCAACCTCTATCATTCTCTCCTTTTATGCCACCACAGGCACTTCCTATTCCCATGTCCAAGACCGAAGGACGGATGGAATCCAGCTACACGGGGATGTGTGCATAAACTAATCGGGGGCATGTGTGTTTGAGTGTGCCAGGGACCATTCTCCTGCCACATTTGCGTCTCAGAGATTGCCCTTCTGCAAGCTGAAAGGCTCTTTTCTCATTTAAAAATAGCTTCTGTTTCGGGGTTGCATTAAAAAGCCCTTTTCATGTGGAAAGGAGCTGAAGGAGCGGCCGGTGAGTCAGCAGGCAAGATTTTTCTGACCGAAAAGCTAGACATCATTCTCCACGGAGCATCACAGCCAAGAGACCAGCGAGCCACTGCCCACTGGGTGAAAGGTGGCACTCACCCCAGCACCCATAAAGAGCCCTTGCTGCCTGTTTCACCCTGGGGGGGGGGGAAACGAGGGAGCCCCCTTGATCTGCCAAATCAAGAAAACTCCTGCCTTGCTCCTCAGAAGAAAAGTCTCTCAGGAGTCCATTTTGGCTGCAGGAAGAGCTGCAGAGGTCAAAATGGACCTCTCCCTTTCCTTCTCCAAGCCTCCTGAAGGCTATGCCAAGCTCTCCCCCATTTTGCTTCCAGAAGAGGCCTTCCCCCAAAGCAAATATCTGGGGCAAGCCGTTGCAAAACTTTGCAAAGGAAGACATTCTCGATTCTGGACGTTTTAATCTGAGCAAGCCAGACCTGTAAATATTACAGAACGATAACAATTACTTAAGAAACTAGAGACAGACTTGGTGTCACCAGCTGTTAACTTTCTGATCGGGCCAGCTTAGGAAGTGGGTCCTTATCTGTCTTAGTTCAGGACATGCTGACTAACGCCCCCAATGGAGGCAACAGACCTTTGGCTCCATAATCTTTGTGTATTGGAAAATATACCCGGCTGCCTGACTCGATTCACTTCTAAGTAACCGAAGCTCGCAGAAGCACACAGGGACTTGCTGCCTGGGTTCAGCGGGGCAGACGTCAAAATCAGGAGAAAAATTCAAATGCGGTCTTTCTCTTTAGAGAAAGGAGAGCAAAGTCTTTGAGAGTTCATTTTTCAGAGAGAGAGAGAGAGAGAGAGAGAGAGAGAGAGAGAGACAACAAGCAAAGCAAAACAAAAACCCGATAGCGATGGAGAAAGAAGGTGCCTTTAAAGCCAGAGCTGGGTGTGTTTTGTTAGTTTGCCATGACTGCAGTCTTTCCAGAGTCATAGTCATGGGACGCTCACAAGCCTCCATGCGGAACCCCACAATGACCTGTACGAGATAAGAAAAACTGCCTTTATCCTCCCCAATTTTATATGCCAAGGCCTTCTGTCATTGGGGATCTTGAGACATTCGGTGGACAGCTGAGTAACCTGAGCGGTATGGATGAAATAGCTCAAGTGCTGCTCATCACTGCAAGTCGAGAATGGTTTGAAGGTAGACGTGAAGATGTCAAATTCAGCTCCCATAAAACTGCTCTTGGGCCCTTAGATAATGCAGAATCGGACAGTGAGGATGAAAGGGAACCAGTCAGGAAGTCTGGAGAGGACTTGGACGAGGGTCCTGCATCCGATGCAGAGATGGGGCCAGGACCATCTGGGAGTGGGGTACTGCCTCTGGAGCCTTCAGAGTCTGGCAGCAGCGAGGCTGAGGACCCAGGGGAGCCTGTTCCCAGTGAGCATGTGCACAGAGGTGCTAGAAGACAAGAGCAGCTGAAGAAGAAGGGCCAACTCAGGAGTAAGGCTGGGAGGTGATTGCCCCTCCCATAAGGGATAAAAGCCAGACCTCCATGACGAATGCTTTGCAGGAAGCAAAGCAGTTCAATTAGATTCCGAGTCCTTCTTGAAGCTCTATGAACTCTGGTTGGTTTTTTTTCCTGGGACTTTGGTTGGTTTATGTTCTAATTAATTGGACTTCTGTTTTTTGGCAGCATTCTACAACACTGAAAGGCATGCTCTTATCTGGGGGAACTGTTGATAATTAGTTCTGGCTGGGAATGCAAGTAATTCCCAGCGTTGCATTAAAATAGGTTTTGCTTTTAAAATAAGTTTGTGTTTCATTAAGTTTGACGAAGCCTGGCTCAGAACAGATAAATCACAAGGCTGTGGTGGGAGCAGAAGCTGCAGTCCAGGGAATTTTGGCTGCCAACGTTCAAGCTCCCCAGTTAGCAAATTTGAGGGCTGATTCCAGTTAGTGTAAGTGGGAGATGGAGAGAGAACAAACCCAGGACTCCTGGTTTGGGGATCCTGCAGGGTTTCGGACTCTTTCCATTCCTGTTTAATACCTACAGGAAGTCGCTGGTTAAGAGCATCCTATGAATAGGATGAGGTATCATCATGTCTGATAATGTCCAGCTTTATATCTCTACCCTTGGCTTCCCCCAAGGGATGCTATTAAAATTTTGGAATGTTTGGATGTGATGGGGATCTAGTTCAACCTTAGCAACGTTGAGTGGAGCTCTGGGATTCTTCCTATCTCTTTTGTTCAGAAAGGGGCTGCCTTGCTCAAAGAAAATCACAATATAAAAAATATGTTGAGACTCTAGAAAGAGTGCAGAGATGAGCAACAAAAACGATTTAGGGGACTGGAGGCTAAAACATATGAAGAACGGTTGCAGGAATTGGGTATAACTAGTTTGATGAAAAGGACTAGGGGTGACATGATAGCAGTCTTCCAATATCTCAGGGGCTGCCACAAAGAAGAGGGAGTCAAGGAGGGAGTTGTGATATGATGTTGATTGTACCCTATGACTATCATTAAGTGTTGTACGCTATGATTCTTGATTCTTAACAAATGTATCTTTTCTTTATGTATACTGAGAGTATTTACACCAAGACAAATTCCTTGTGTGTCCAATCACACTTGGCCAATAAAGTATTCTATTCTATTCTATTCTATTCTATTCTATTCTATTCTATTCTATTCAAGCTATTCTCCAAAGCCCCTGAAGGCTGGACAAGAAGCAATGCTTGGAAACTCATCAAGGAGAGAAGCAACCTACTGAAAAGAAGAAATTTCCTGACAGTGAGAACCATCAGTCAGGAGAACGGCTTGCCTGCAGAAGTTGTGGGTGCTCTATCAGTGGACGTTTTAAAGAAGAGATTGGGCAACCGTTTGTCTGGAATGCTATAAGGTCTCCTGCCTGAGCAGGGGGTTGGACTAGAAGACCTCCAAGGTCCCTTCCAACTCTCTTATTCCATTAAAAACCATGTGCAGTTTCCTAGTTCCTGTTTGAGGAATGAGTAGCAGTTGTGAGCAGCTGATCCTTCACATAGCTTGTTGCACGTAATTATGGCTATTCCTTGGATGGAGAGGCTCACATTCACTCATGCCTTAGTCACTTCCCAAGCAGATTACTAAAATATGTTTATCCCTTACAACTTCCCATTCCTACCCCCTTTTCTTACAAATCTTATTCTCCGGCCCCTTTTCCTTCAGACACCTCAACCTTCAGACACTTCAAAATATGACATGTATTTCATATACTTCCCTTGCCTCTTGCTTTGCCAAGATCTCCTCTTAGTCATTAAAGTCCTCTGCAATGTTTCTCAACCTCGGCGACTTGAGGGTGGGTGAACTTTAACTCCCAGAATTCCCCAGACCGTGAGGCCTTCAAATCTGAGCCAAATCATGGCTGTTTCCCTCACTTGTCAAAGCTGGATTGCACGTTTCTTTAGAAAATTGAACATTTCACCCGAGCATGTTTTTATTTAAAATATTTATATCTGGCTGACTATGCACTTATCCATGTCAGCCAATTAGCGTCCCTGCTCTAAGGACAGTATGGATTATGGAAAAACGTGTAGCACAGACCTTCCATTATACTCTGAGTGCCAATCAAGCAAGGATTTAATGCAGAGATAGAGCGTTATATGAAATCACCATGTGCGGTCTTTACTATGGGATGCACAAAACATAGGTTTGGCCTCACCTCCTAAAATGAGACCCTCATTAGGAAAGATGTCCCAGAGTGACTACAGAATAGTCCTTGATTTACAACCATTCATTTAATGACCGAAGTTAGAACGCTACTGAAAAGAATGAGTTATGACCATTTTTTTCACATTTATGACCGTTGTAGCATCCCCATAGTCACGTGTCCACAACTCAGGGGCTTGGTCACTGATTCAGATTTATGACGGGTGCAGTGTCCCATGGTCATATAATGGTCAACTCATAAAATATTTCTATGGTCTTTTTAGAGTTGCCAACAGAAAGGAGTGGGGAGCAATGGGTAGCTTGCATTCCATAAATGTTTTCAAAGATAGTTTCTAGGTGACCGAAGTTTCTGCTGTGCAAAATTCTAACCGGAGAGCATGATTGATGACTCTGGGCTATGGACGTGTCCCACTGGAGAATAGGAATTATGATACACCCAGGGGGTGGGGGAAAACCCAGGGTCAAGGATGACAATGAATGATGTGTCTTAGAGTCGGCTACACCCAGGCAGTGCCGGACATGTTAACTCCTAATAAATCTTCTTTTTAAGTTTTGGAAGTTTGGCTGGAGACTCATGATTTAAATGGGGATAACTGCCCGAGCCCTGACAATAATCACCTTCTGGCCAGCAAAACCAATGAGGAAGCCAGATTCACTTAACAACCATGTTACTAATTTAACAGTTGCAGTGATTCACTTAACAACGGTGGCCAGACAGGTGGTAAAATGGGGCAGAACTCACTTAGCAACTGTCTCACTCAGCGACAGAAATGTTGAGTTCAATTGTGGTCATAAGTCAAGGACTTGCCTGTAGTTGGAGCCTGTTCTTGAGGTCAACTACCCACCCCAGTTTGGAAAGCATGGATTTGAGGCTCTTAGGAAAGATGCTGGAGATGTTTAAAATTAAAGTTCCAATGAAGTGCCCCAGTGACAAAGCGTTTTCTCTCGCGCTTCTGTAGACCTGAAGTCTTGCAGCCTTTGGGATGACTCAGCGTCTGGCCAGGAAAGGGGACCCAGTGTGGCCAAGCCAGAACGAAACTGAATGCCAACAAGACTGTGAAGTAATGATTAACTCTGCAGAATTTCATTATTTCTCCTTTTCCCAGCTTTGGAAAGACGATGATTCCCTCTGCCAGGCCGATTTTCTTCAGAAAAGGACCAGCTATGATTTTATTTGCAGCCTATCTTCAAATCACATTGCAGAGAGAGGTCTAAGAGATGCAACCATACAGACATGCAAATTTCAAAACAAAAAGAACAGGTCCCAAGAGTTTTATAACATTCAGCCATTGCTAGATGCATTTGCTTCCCTGACCTCTGCTTAGAGCCTCCTTCCAGGGCAAATCACAGAACAAACTGTCCCTTGCTCCTTCCAGAATAAAAATAAAAATGTGGACTTCCAGGAAAATGCTATATATTTCATATGACAGAACAGATGTTATAGGTTAAAACCACAAACACGCCTTGCTTCAATTAAAAGGATGTAATATTATTCGTGACTAGTGATCTTACAGTCTATGATAGTCATTTTTTTTTAGTGTGTATATGCATTCTAAAGTATGTGTGGAGAGACATGTGGTCCAGGGTGCTTTTTATACAGGTAGCCCTCAACTTAAAACCGCTCGTTTAGTGACCGTTCGAAGTTACAACAGCACTGAGAAAAGTGACTTATGACTGTTTTTCACACTTATGATCTTTGTGGCATCCCCACGGTCGCGTGATCAAAATTCAGACACTTGGAACTGGCTCATATTTACGACGGTTGCAGGTTATGTGATCTACTTTTGCAATCCTCTAACAAGCCAAGCCAATGGGGAAGCCAGGTTCTTTTAAGAACCATCTTACTAATTTAACAACTGCAGTGATCCACTTTGGTTCTGCAACCCAACAAGACAGACACAGACTTCAGAGAGTAATGAGGACTGCAGAAAAAACAATTACTACCAACCTGCCTTCCATCGAGGACCTGTATACTGCACGAGTCAAAAAGAGGGCTGTGAAAATATTTAAACCCCTCACATCCCGGACATAAAGTGTTTCAACTCCTTCCCTCAAAAGGACGCTATAGAGGACTTCACGCCAGAACAACTAGACAGAAGGACAGTTTTTCCTCCATGCCATCACTCTGCTAAACAAATAATTCCCTCGACACTGTCCAACTATTTTCAAAGTCTGCCCTACTATTACTATTAATCTTCTCATCACTCCTTATCACCCATCCCCTCCCACTTGTGACTGTATGACTGTAACTTGTCGCTTGTATCCTTACGATTTATATTGACTGTTTCCTAGTATGATTTGATTGCTTATTGTACTCTATGACTATTATTAAGTGTTGTACCTTACAATTCTTGACTCTTGACGAATGTATCTTTTCTTTTATGTACACTGAGAGCATTTGCACCAAGACAAATTCCTTGTGTGTCCAATCACACACTTGGCCAATAAAGAATTCTATTCTATTCTATTAACAACTGCGGCAAGGAAAGTCGTAAAATGGTGCAAAACTCACCCATCTCACGTAGCAACGGAAATTTTTGGCTCAATTGTGGTAAAGACAACCTGTGCTGGCACATGACTGTTAAATTGTCACTTAACTGAACTGCTACTTTAAACCAATACACTTCTCCAAAAACAGATTGGGTTAGGCTTTTTGCTTTTTCTCAAAAGCTTCAGCATTTTCCCATGGCTCCCAAGCAGAACTAAAAGCTGGTGAAAATGTTTGATTTCTTGTTCTAAATCTTTGTATAGCTGACAGTACCAGAAATTGAGTTCCTTCATGCTTAAAGACATCATCAACCCACCCTTGTTAAGTTATAAAACGATAAATAATTTTGTGTTGGTTGAGGGATTTTAACAAGGATCTATGAACGGATGTCTAACCTTGGCAACCTCAAGCTATGCTGGCTAGGGAATTCTGGGAATTGAAGTCCACAAGTCTTAAAGTTACCAAGGTTGGACCCCCCCCCCCCTTATCTATGGACTGCATTACTTAGAAAGCTCTGCTTTTTAAAATACCGTCACCTATGGAATGAAGATACCTCTTTTTCCCCTACTTCAAAGGCATTCATTGTATATACTGTACATGTAATTAAAGGTCTGCGAAGAAGAGATCTCTCTTTTTATCTTATTTGGGTATGTTCAAGGAGTAGGATGTCATAGCAACAAGAATCTAGACATAATCAACCTAACTAATCCTTTAGGAGAAGTTCCAGTCAGCCACTAAATCAATGAAGGTTTCTGATTCTTGTATTGTAAGAAAAATTTGGTTAGAAATATCAGATGTCACAGATCCGAAGCAGAACTCTGAGAAAGTTATGGATCTGAGTTATCATTTACACAAAGACCAGACTGCATGCTGTTATCTTTAGCAATTTTGTATGGAGAATGTCATTCTCTAAGCCTTAACCATTCTTAATGCCCTCCTACAATTTCTCCTATTTGTACATTTACTTTTCATTCCACCTATTATTACTCCCATCATTTTCTTTGAATCAATGAATCAATGTTCTTAATAACTCCAGGCTCGGAAAATCAACTTTTCCAAAATTGCAATAGGTTGAGCCTTTGAAAAATAATGTACAGAATAGCTTATGTACTCAAAACTGCTGCAGGTTCTCCCGCAGCATGAAAATATCAGCCCCATGTTGTTTCTGTCATTATATAAGATTGAGCTAGAAACTTAGGAATACTTAAAATGGTTTTTCTTCTTTTTCTTTAGAAAAATTGCTCAACGAATCAATGCTAGATATGTCAAATGACCTAAGTATCCTGTAATAATATAAAAACAGCTAGAAACGGTAGAAGAGAAAAAAATCTGCTTCCTGGCTACTTCTTAGCAATAAAGTTGTTCAAACTTTTGGTTGCAAGCATAGTTTTAAAACCTAGACTGTAGTGGAGGCGCATTTTACTCACATTTGAAAAAAGTTGCTTCCTATTATTGTACTAAACAACAAGCTAATTAGAGTTGATCTCCTACAGCTCTATATGATTAACTGGTATGTGAATGAATACTGAAGAATAGTCAGTCATAGAGATGCAAAAGGCAACCTCTTTTAAGGAAAATGCTACTGTATTTCTTTTTCAACAGAAGGAAGAGGCCTACTGTGAAAACAGCAAAAACAGAATGGAAATCAAACAGATGATTTGTCTCCTTTATGGATTACCCTGGACACATTCAAGTCCATGTCTTTATTTTTTTCTAGAGATAGCAATAGACTTATATACCACTCCGTGGTGTTTTATTGTCCTCTCTAAGCAGTTTACAGAGTCAGCATCTTGCCCCCAACAATCTGGGTCCTCATTTTACCAACCTTGGAAGGATGGGAGGCTGAGTCAACTTTGAGCCAGTCAGGATTGAACTTCTGTGAGCAGAGTTAGCTTGCAATACTGCATTCCAACCACCAGGGCCTCTTAACCACAAATTCAGAAAACACAGGTAACGGTGATGGGGAAGGAAACTTATTTAAAATTTATCTTAAAAATACCTTCTCAGGTACCTATGAATTGCATGGCCTGATTCATGAAGGAAAGCCAGGCTGAGACTACAAGAAACTCACCATCTGGATTTAAGCCAATTTATTTGTATTTTAAGATTTGTAATAGTGCCTATATTGAAAGTGAGAATATTCCTGTGTTGCCTTGCAGGATCATTATGGGAACATATTCAGGTGTCAATTCATATAACATTCCTATGCCTGTTTTAGTAGTTGCCATAAAAAAAAGGGGTGGTGGTGGAAGGAAATCTGGAAGAGCAGTGCAGCAGTTTGAAAACGAAAGTACATTCCAACTCTTATCTTTAAAAGATTGTAACTAAAATACCAGGGCTTTTTGCCACGAATATATTTAATTGGAGAACGTGAATGTTGACACTCGGCCTGTGAATGTGCTCAATTGGAGAATCTGGTTTATGAGACACCCAGGGGGAAGGGGAGGAAACAGGGTCACAGCTGACAGTAAATTACATAGGCCAGAGTTGACTTCATACAGGGCAGTGCCAGTATGTCGCCTCTAATGAATCCTTTGAAGTTTTTTGAAGTTTGGCTCGAGAATCATGATTTAATTAGGGCGACTGCTGGAATCCTGACATCGGGATAGTTATAGAATACAGAATAACGGGGTTGGAATGGAAGTTTTCTAATCCAAACCCCTATTCAAGTAGAAGACCCTATACTATTCAGGACAAATGGCTGTCCAATCTCTTCTTTAAAACCTCCAGTGGTGGAGGACCAACAACTTCTGGAGATAAGCTGTTCCACTGATTAATTGTTCTGTCAGGAAATTTCTCCCTTAGTTCTAGGCTGGATCTCTCTTTAATCGACTTTCATCCATTATCCCTTGCCCATCCTAGAAATTATGAATTAGTAATAATTATGAAAGGGTCTCCATTTAGCAATAATTACCTCATTTGTAGAAAAATGTGGCCTCCTACATTTTTCTGGCTTGAGGAAATAGAGAGATAACGGAGGATGGACCAAGACAATATGACCGCAGAGTTCTTTCTTAGAAAATGTCTGATCTCTGTGAACTATTTTGTCTTCAAGTCCGGAGAAGAAAAGCATGCAAATCTGTTTTTTAACAGCCAAGGAGAGCTTTGAAAACAAGATTTTGGAACAATGTCCATGATGGATGATTACCTGGAAAGACAGACTCATTTGTTTAGCCTTCATTTTAGCTGGTTTTATCCCCGTGGGGTCTAGACTGAGCAAGGTCAATGATTGGCACCAGACAAGGCCTGGTCTGGAGACCTCTATAAATCCCAGGAAGCGCCAAAGAAGACAGACAAATATCTTCACTGGGTCACAGAGTAGCCGGCTGAGAAAAGCAAATGTTAGGGAGATGAACTCAAGTGCATGAAGAGACATTGAGCTACAACAGCCTTCGTTTTCCACTGAGTCATTCCAAATAAACAAGCCAAAACTTCAGCATGACTGTAAAATAGCTGGGTTTCAGGAACAGATCATAAGACGAGATGAAAACTAAATACGGCTCTTTGAGGGAAGAAAAACATGAGCATTAATGCCATGCTAAAAAAGGATGAAATAAGAGTTAAAATTACGAACCGTTAGCAGTGCCCTGAAAAGCAGGCAGACAAAACAGAAACGAACATTTTATGTGTGTATTTGTAGCCTGCCTTTATTGGTTTTTTAGAAATAAGTCAAAGTAGCGAACTACCTAATCTTCCTCTTCTGATTTCCTGCCCCCCCACACACACATATACAACAACCCCTTGAGATGGATTGAACTGAGTGACTAGCCCAAGGTTTGTCTGAAACGGTATTGGGTTGGACTAGATGATCTTCAAGGTCCCTTCTAATTCTGTTATATTCTGTTAAGGTTACCCAGTTGGCTTTCGTGGCTAAGGCAGGATTTGAACTCACGGTCTCCGGGTTTCTAGCCTGGTACCTTAACAATAAGACCAAACGTCTACATGAGGAGTGTGTAATAGGTTAAAAATAGTTGAGATGATGCAACAAATGAAGTCGGTAAAGAGGATCAGAATTCCAATTGCTTTAGGGAAGACCAATGGTCATTCCACATTTATTTCAAAACTAAGCTGCTAACCTGGGACGCAAGACTCTTATGTTTGTAGTAATGGCTTTGAAATGTCCGTGTTTTTGGACTTACACTGGGTGGATTAAAATAAAAGCGGGGAAGCTAAATTTTAACCTAATTTCATTTATTGACTGGAACTCTGCTGTTTCTGCCATATGTTTCTTTCTCATCCCTCTTTCCTTCATCTTTATGGTATATAATTAAGTTTGGATTGAGAATGTGATTAGTTTAATGTCACCCGGTAAGTTTCAACATATGAAGGTGGCCTTGAAATACGTGTTTCCATGCCTAGTTCCACATTTTAATCATTGCACTACATGCTGGAGTCTTGGTTTTACTGGTTTGTTTTTAATGATGCGTTATAAATCCAGGGTAAATCAAATCTTGAGTTAGTTGGGAAAGAGTAAAGAATGCACAATTCTTCCTTCTGGCAGGAGTAGCTCAAGGAGAACTTATATGTAACTCAAGAACTCCCAATTGGGCTCTTCTTAAGAATAAACCAAAGCTTCTCACTCTGATGAGTTAATAGATGGATAAAATAGCTTCTGATTAACATGTAACAATAAATTGTGGACAAAGACATCAGGTTAGTCATTGCAACTGGCAGGATGATCCAAATGAAAGAAACTAACAGAATAACAGAGTTGGGAGGGACCTTGGAGGTCTTCTAGTCCAACCCACTGCTCGAGCAGGATAACCTATAGTACAATTTCAGACAAATGGTTGTCCTGAGTAATATCCTGTTATAATTGCTCTTGAATGCCGTAATCCAAAATTCCAAGGAAATATGATTTAACGCTGCATATAAATTCAGTCATACCTTGCAAGAAAATGAAGATAAGCTATCATTCTCAAGGAATATACATTTAACAAGGAAATGTGGTGGACTCTAGTAGTTTGATGAATCAATGGAGTGACAGATGCATTTGCGTGTCTGTCTGAAAAGATAAAAGTCTATAAGATTCAAGAGTCCTAATAAGGGACTAGCACATGGGAGGGCCCTGTCTATATTACCATCTATCTCCACTTCCATCGGTGATGAGCTTGAAAACCATTTCCAAGACAAAAGCCAGCGTATTAACTTCAGTATATTAACTTCATATTTAACAGCTTTGCGGAACAGAGATTTTGGATTTCTTTGGAAAGTAACAAAAATAATTAAGGTTACACCTTACGGGCTGCATTATAACATAAGCCACTGAAACAATTCCCTGTTGTCAAGGCTGTATTCTATGCCAGACTTTGAGGAAACAATTTTAGATTTGGAGCTCTCTGGCATATAAACTTCAGTGCCAAATAAATGATAAAAATCCCAAAACATTTCCCAGTCCTTTATTTTTTCATTTAGAGTATATTTTTACTGCTTGCCTAATTTATCCTGAAACAAAGGCTACACACATCATAGAATGGTTTGCAGATGTTGAAAATAGCATTTCACTTGTATCTAGGGAAGCATCATGTATGTTTGCGTGTCTCTCTGTGGTTTTCTCTTTTTCTCTCTCCCTCTGAAGGACAAAATGCTTACATATATGTATATTCTGAAGAGTGCCAAACCTATAAAGCTGCCAATCATGTGTAGCTTGCCAGGAAAAGATGTGATTTACACACATGTGCCATTCATGAGTAAATACTGTTTGCACGTACTTAACACTCAGAAAAGATTGCAAACAAATTGAGCTGTAACGCACACTATGGCAAATGGCTTCCCAAACTAGTCATCCTGCGTTATCATTTTAGGGAACATTTTTTTAAAAAAACAAAAAACCTCATGACTGGTAAAACAAGGATTGGTTTATAATTTTGAATGATTTTTAAGTTTCATCTTTACATACAAACCTACCAGTTTTCTTATAGGCAAATTAGGCCCGTACTTTCAAAGATTCAGCCAAGCTTCTAGAGCAGTTGTGGCTAACATTTTTGGCTCCTGTGCCAAAAATTGTGTGCGTGCTTGCATGTTCGTGCTCGCATGCCAGCACCCAGAAGGCAATGCACATCTCTCCCACGCCCCCTACACCTGCGCGCACAATCCCCACACTCCCTACACATGTGCACACCTCACAGCTGATTTTCGGTCGGTTTGAGGCCATTTTTGAGCTCCCAGAGGCTTCAGGAAGGCTTCTGCAGGCTTTTCAGGCCAAAAACTAGGCCCATTTTGTCACTTCCGGTATTGCCGGAAAAACAGGAAATGATGAAACGGGCCTAGTTTTCGGCCTCAAAGCCTGCAGAAGCCTTCCTCAAGCCTCTGGGAGGCCAAAAAAGGCCTCAAACTAGCTGAAAATCAGCTGTAAGGCGCACATACGTGCAGTGAGGTAAGTCTGCCTACAGCTTGCATGCCGGCACAAATGGCTCTGCATGCCACCATCACGGTTCTAGCGCAAGGGTCTTCAAACTTGGCAAGTTTAAGACTTGTGGACCTCAACTCCCAGAATTCCAGAACTAACATAACTGGTGGAGGAATTCTGGGAGTTGAAGTCCACAAATCTTAAAGCTGTCAAATTTGAAGACCCCTGTTCTAGAGCATTTATTGCAATAAAATTGCAACCTTTCAACATTTCAGCTCTTGTAAAAAAAGAATTATCAGGAATCTGTGGGCTACATATAATCTGAACCCCTTTTAAATATTTCCTCCATTTACCTCAGAATTGAAAAGGACCATGATTAATGAATATGCATAACCCAAGATCAATCTTTCTCTGCAATCGTGTTGGCTTTCTTCAACCTTGTCCTAACAAGGAGTTGCTCTGCTGGTGCCCTTTATTAGGAGACATTAAATCAGAGGTTCTCAATCTTGGTCACTGGAAGATTTGAACTCCCCATATCTTAAAATCCACATATCTTAAAAGTTTGCTGAGGTTGAGAAACACTGCTTTAACTAAACTCTAGATCCAGCATCAACAAAATCACCTGTTTCATGGGCTCACTTGCTTTGGCAGCTGAGGCCTTCTGGCTCAGAACAAACCAAAAATCCCAGGCTTGCTAAGAAGACAGTCGTGATGACACCATTCCAGTTTCAAGGAAAAAAAACATCACGAAACCGGGGGAAAAAACAACAACAACCCCAATCCACCCCCAGCTTCTGAGTCAAAATGGTCAGGAGCACGACTTCCCCATTTTTTTTAATGACAAATGTATCTTTTCTTTTATGTGCATCGAGAGCATTTGCACCAAGACTAATTCCTTGTGTGTTCAATCACACTTGGCCAATAAAGAATTCTATTCTGTTCTATTCTATTTCTATTCTATTCTACTCTATTCTGTTTTTTTATTTAGAGGTAGAGAATAAATATCAAGGCAAACGTGCTGAATCTCCCTTTTTTCGTGCACTCAATAGAACAGGGCTCCCGTCAGAGGAGGACTTCAGAGCGCAAACGAAGCCAGAGAATGCACTCTGTAATTTCTGAAGCTGAGAGCAAACCAGATTTCGTCAGTGAGGTTTGGCAACCGAAGGCATTCTGTAACTAGTTTTCATTTCCTGATAAATGAACGGTCCGGTGGGAAAAGCCAGGACAGGCCGAGGGTTTTTTTCTTTTCGCAATTGTGGAGACACCACTGAAAGACTCCTTGACGGAGCCAGACTGCCGAGCCATGCAGCACCAAGCCGAGGAGAAGGAGGAGGAGGAGGAAGAGGGGAGCTTGGAAGGCCCAGATCCCATTAAAGCTCTTACTGAAGAACAATGTGTGCTTTTCACACATGTGACGGCCTTTTAAAAACCCAGAGGGACCGGAGTCCACTTCCTGTATGGCTGTGCTGAGCCCACTGTGCTTGAAGAATTAGCATCAGCGAGCTCTTAGCTCTGTTTCTTACTGAGGCATTTTAAAAAACAAAACAAAAAACCTCATACTAGGGAAATCAATTTTGAAATGAATACCAATAAATAAACAGATAAAATCAACGTTTGGGGACAAAAGAAACTTTGGATACATTTAAAAAAAAAAAAGAAAAAAAACTTGCCAAAAACGCAGGCGAAGCTTCCAATTGGAAAGAGCCGATAGCTAAATTGCATTTTAGGAATCTTAAAAAACTCTGTTTTTGGAATCGAACATGGTAAACCACTAAAACCTCACATTCAAACAATAACCGTGAATGCATCAAATGGTATTGGCTTATCTGTCACCTGCCCACCCATCCTTTGATGATCTGGGGCGTGGCACAAAGGCAACACAGTCGCATAAGTAAGAAAAGTCCCTTTAATACCTCCAACTTTGCCCCCAATGTCCAGGTTACCTTCGGCTGGAGAAAAAACTCTCCCAAGAACAGTCTTTAAGTGGTGGAAATTCAGTCCGAAAACGAGGTACATATAAACTGTAAATAAAAATCTACACAAACCTCGCTGCGGTAATTAACTGGACAGGGCAGGATAAGGAATTGTAGACTTCAAAGGCCAACAAAAAACACACAGTTGGGAAGATGTCAGGAACCCAGATAAGCATTGACAATAAAAGATAACTCAGATTTGCTTTCAACACGTTGCTGTGCGCAACCTCCCTTTTTAAACACTGTGTTCACAGCTGCAGCTAATGAAGGGAATCAGGGCCCTTTCCTCCCCTGTAAGCCATGCAACTTACAGTTGCTCCCTTCTCCCTTCTTCCCTGCATGCCCTAGGATGAAGAGGGGGTGGGCCTGGATCTCCTCTGAATTTCCTGTGTCTTGTTCTACCTCTCTCCTGCTCTGCCCAGCCGGACTTTGCCCTTCCCCAGTTTCTTCCACAACCAATGGAGCCACACTCCCATTCCCTGTCAGCTGCTTGGCCTCCCCCTTGAAATCAGAATCCGATAGAGGCATGGCACATACTAAAAACCAAAAACACTGCCACAACTTCAGGCACTTCATGGCATAGGTCTCTAAGTTTAACCTATTCCATTTATGACAACAATACCAACAGGTGCATCTGAAAAGAATGCATCTGACACTAACTCTATGAAAACATGTTTATTTCCTGTTTCACAGCACATATAGGGGTTGGCGCCATGGCTCAGTAGTTAACACACTGGGCGTGTAATCTGGAAAGCCGGCAGCTCAAGTTCGAGACCCGAGTGCCACGAGACAGGACGAGCTCCTGTTACTTGTCTCAGCTCCTGCCCACCTAGCAGTTCAAAAGCATTCAAATGTGAGTAGATAAATAGGTAACACTTTGGTGGGAGGGTAACAGTCAGGCTGGCCACATGACTGCAGAAATGTCTTCAGACAGCATTGGCTCAATGGCCTTGAAACAGAGATGAGTAGCCGCCCCCCTTATAGTCTGCAACAACTAGCAGAGAAAGGCCATATGGGCTCTTTACTTTACATAGCACATACAATAAAATGGTATATGTAGTCTTCAACTTACAACCACAATTGGGCCCAAAACTTCTGTTGCTAAGTAATTTGGCTGTTAACTCAGTTGTGTCTGATTTTATGATTTTTTTTTGCCACAGCCATTAAGCGAAATCACTGTAATTGTTAAATGAATCATATGATTATTAAGTGAATCTGGCTTTTCCATTCAGAAACCACCAGGGAAGATTAAAAATGAAGACCAAGTGACTGCAAGATATGCAATAATTTTAAATACATGCCAGTTGCCAGTCTGAATTTTGTTCATTGACTGTAAGGATGCAATGGTCATAAGTGAGAGGACCTCTTGTAAGCCCTTCTTTCAATGCTATTGTAACATTGAATGGTTGTTTATCTATAGTGTAAAAATTGTAAAATATGCTTCAACAAAATAGCATGCCACTTTAACACCACTGTGAAGAACCAGAAGATAATTGCCACACCAGCAATTATCTTTGCTGATAAATTAGCAATTTATTGATTTATTAAATTTCAAATTAACAATTCCTTTGGTTTGCTGTTTGGCTAACTGGTGCTAATTAGGAAGATGTTTCAGCTAGGAAGAAATATTATAGTTAAGGATCTTGATGGGATGTTGAACTTTATTTACTAAATTTATTGACATTTATATAGATTTATATTCCTAAAATACAGACTCTATCATCTCATCAACAGCTTTGGCTTTATAGATCTAGGAGCATGGCAAAGAGGATAATTTGATATAACTAGAAAGAAACTTATTTTTCTGATTTTAAGGAACAAATCCAGGAAATGAATTTGTTATCTAGCTGAAAAGTATCTGTGATCTACAGATTGGAAGAGGACACTGTACATTGGCAGAAATCGGTCTATATTTAAGAATAAATGCAAAGACTGCATTAATTTTATATTGTTATCTATTGTCATTACATGGATTTTTTTCTTTTGTCATTTTTAGTTTCCTAATCACTATATTTACAATTCCTTTTTTCGGTGTACAGTATAATCACAATATACCTTTTTTTCTCTGTTGGTAATGCAGGGTTTTTGTTTATCATTATGGCGCTTCACTATTTAAAAAATAAATGTTTTAAAAGGGCAGCTCTCTCAGGAATTTTATAAGCAGAGGATGACAATCTTAGGCATTCCCTTTTGTGAAAATCATTTCTACATCCCCTCAAAAGAAGGGGGTACCCTTTTATTATTACGTCCAGCAACCAAAGAAAACAATTATTTTGCATATATTCCCCTGGAATTTTTTCCTAAGTTATCTATGGTTGCGTCCATCACAGCATCTTGCAGTTAACAACTCCATATGCTGAAGGAACAATATGGCAGGTGTTACCCATGATACTTTACCATTTCATTGGAAGAATTTTGCATTCAGAGGTGAATGTTGGGGGGAGAGGGTGCATCATATTTTATATCCTTAGAAGAGAATATTTATAGCTCAAGGTTGAACTGTGGGTTCCTTGGTGCTTCCTGAGTTTGGTGGTTTTCCTGCAGACGTTTCATTACCAAGCTAGGTACACTGTGAGTGCACTGATGATGTTACCTAGTTTGGTAATAAAACGTCTGCAACGAAACCACCAAGCTCAGAGAGCACCAAGGACCTCACAGTTTACATTCATTCTGAGAAATAAACAAGTAAACAAAAATAAGACTCTGCTGATACTTTCCTGGTTAACACATTTATTGAAGCACAAATGGTATGCAACTAAAGCCCACATTATCTGATGTGGGAAAAGCTCGTAGCACGAAGTATTTTTGGCCGTAATAAATTGAAACTGTGACACAAAATTCTGCAAGATTATTTTCAGGGGTCTCTCTCTTAAAAATCCTTCTTATAGTATACCCATGCATGGGGGCTCTTCCAAAGCTATAAAGAACCCAGTTATTTGCTTTCATGACTGAGGTGGTATATAAATTGATTAAACATAAATAAATAGGATATTTCCTAAAGATCAAACTCCTGTTCCCTGGTAACCGTTAGTGGCGGCTTAGCTGCCGCTATGCAAAATGCTAAGCATCTTACTCCGCACATTCTTGGATGCAGGACAAAAATAAGGTTGTTAAGTTACAAAGAAAAATGTTTTATGGAGCGCTCCCTAAAGCGGAAAAGCTGGATAATTATGTTCTGTCACAGAATTCTGTGGCTTGCTTACCGTAAAAACTGGATCCTACATGAATGAGCTTTCATGGCACAAATTCAAGGAATTCTAGCTAATGGCCTTTGCCCATGTTGAGAGGGAAAAGTTGGGCTTACACTCCTTTTTCAACAAGGACCAAAGGGTACCATTGAAGCATGAGATGACTTTTTATAGCTTTAAGGCTAGAAAGACAAGTAAAATACATTAAGTCATTCTGCCTTGCATTAGTCAGCATTTCTGCCTCTTGAGTGGCACATTCCCTTATCACTGTCTGTCTGATATCTCTTCTCCAGAACATAAATTTCTCCATCTCCATGTCTCAACTGGGGAATTCTGGGAGTTGAAGTCCGCACAGCTTAAAGCTGTTGAGATGGAGGAATGCTGACATAGATAATTTATGTATTAGATTTTATTACATAATAAGTAATTCAAGGTGGTGAACATGCCTTACTCCTCCTATTTCCTCCCAACAGCAACCTTGTGAGGTAGATTGGGTTGAAGTCACCCAGCCAGCTTTCATGCCAATGGTAAGACTAGAACTCACCCTCTCCTGGTGTTTGACTCAAAGTCACCTACTTGGATTTCATGCCTAAGGCAGGACTAGAACTCTCAGCCTCCTGGTTTCTAAGCCAGCACCTTAACTGCTACACTGGTTTAATTATCATGCTTCATGTTTTGATCTAAACAAAATCAGGAATATTGTTTAACTCCAGAACTGAATGGCAGCTACAATATAAGAGCAAACTTCAGGTGCTTTGAATTCTCTGGTTATTCACAATTTAAAAATAAATTTCCTACAGCCCATCTGGTCGACTTCTCTTCTCTATAGTTATATTTATTGAAATATGCACTAGAGTATTTTGAGGGCTTATTGATACCTGGGGTGAGGTAAGAGTGCACATCCCATGCTTCAAGCATTAAGAATAATATATAAATAAGGTCATTTCAACACATGTATAATTCGCTTGCAGAATTATACAGAGGTTATGGATGCCATGATAAACACCACTGCTGTTAAATCAAGCAATCCTTTGACCAATCTTAAATGTAACTAGGACCTTATGTGGAAAAATAACTTCTCTTTCTAGCAGCAAAATAAACTAATCCTTGCAATGAATGAGACTTAAAAAAAAAAACTTTTTCAGGAAACTTTAGACTTCTCTGATATTTTTAAGTCAAGAAAAGATATTTTATTTGGTATGTTGATGGCATTTTCAAGTCTCCAGTAATTCATTTTTGTGGATATTTCATATAACCATCTGCCAAAATGCAATTGCTTTAATCTTTTTTAGAAGGTTTAGATTTCAACAATAGGGTGTGCTGGGAATTATTACAGTAATAAGGGGTCACTGAGTCCAACGCACATTCAGCGAAGGAAACCAAATTAAGATCATTTATACCCAATGCTTATCTAGGGTCTGCATTAATATATCCTATGAAGATCTAAAGAGTTTTTCTCTAGAAGACCAGATGACAGGAATTGAAGTCCATCAGATCTGCCTGCCAGCTACGGATAAAAAAAATAAATAAAAAGAGAAAGATTTCACCCATCCCACACCCTATGGTCAAAAAAAGAGAGATTATAAACCGCTCAGAGACAATGTGTAACCAGAAGGGGGAAAAAAAATCTATCTAGTAGCCCTATTCGCATCCTTTTGTGGTTCACTGGCAGCCTGTGCAGTCGGCAGCGGAATTGGACAGTGGGGAAGAAAGGGGATTATTCCGGAGTCTGGAGAGGACTCGGATGAGGATCCTGTGTCCGATGCAGAAATGGGGCCAGGACCATCTGAGAATGGGGTGCTGCCTCCAGAGCCTTTGGAGTCTGGCAGTAGCAAGGCCGAGGACCCAGGGGAACCTGTTCCCAGTGTGCGCGTGCACAGAAGGCGAAACAAAAGGGGGTAAGTTTGGGAGGTGATTGCCCCTCCCATAAGGTATAAAAGTCAGGCCAAGATGATGAAACCTTTGCAGGAAGCAAAGTTGTTCGTTTGATTCAGATTCATTCTTGAAGCTCTTTGTACTTCGGTTGTCTTTTTTTTTTCTAATTTGATACTTCTGTTATTGGCAGCACTTCACAGGAAAGAAAGGTGGGTGTTTATCTCGAGGGAGTGTTTGAGATTCATTACCGGCTTGCAATAAAATAAGTCTTTTTTTTTAAATAAGAGTGTGCGTAATTACGGTCTCGGAATCCTTGGTCAGAACACATCCTGTCTTGGAATTTAATCTAGTGTAGACATATTATTCAAGTACAAGTAGTCCTCGACTTCCAACCACAATTGAACCTAAAATTTATGTTGCTAAGTGAGACATTTTTTAACGCGAATCTTGCCCCATTTTACTTTCTTGCCACAGTGAATCACTGCAATTGTTAAGTTAGTAACATGGTTGTTAAATGAAACTAGGCTTCCCCATTGACTTTGCTTGTCAGAAGGTCACAAAAGTTGATGATATGATTCTGGGACATTTGCAACTGTCATAAATATGAAATGAGTTGCCAAGTGTCTGAATTTTGATCACATGACCATGAGGATGCTGAAACGGTGATAAATATGAAAAGATTTTCATAAATCACTATTTTCAGTGCCATTGCAACTTTGAATGGTCACTAAATGAACTGTTGTAAGCCAAGGACTATCGATATTTACAGATCTGGGAGAACCAATCCAAATTCTTCTTGAAACCACTTCACGAACTAAGCCAACCGAGCATAAATTGTTACCGCCTCTCAAATTAATCTTTCTTTCTGTAGATTTAAATCTTAGCCACCTATTCTCAAGCTTATATTTCAAAATTCAAAACTGTAATTTTCCACATGGGAAAAAAAAGCAATATTTTTCTGTTCCTGTAGTCCTGTAACTACAATTGCTTGAGGATTATAAATGCTTGCTTTTGGAGATTTCTCACTAACAGACCAGGGATAGTTATCTTATCCAAAGGAATTGTACATCCATTCTGTAATATTCATTTTGGGATTAAGAATGTACTAATTCTAAGAGCTTCCTTTGTTTATTCATCCCTGTAGCTAGTTTTGGAGGGCTTCCCCCGCCCTGAAAATTTAGTGCATTTGAAGTCATCTGCTGGGGAAAAATAGCTCATATTTTGGACTGCTGGAGGGAAAGAGGATTTGCATACAAATAAACTGAACAGAGCACAATTTTTCCCTTCCAGTTTGAATTTTAAGGGACGGATTTCAATGCTCTGCTAAGAAAGATTTAACAAACACGAGCTATTCGATGCAATGCAGGCATAAATAATACAGAAAGTTACGGGTAGTATGTGGGAAGACAAACGAATAATAATTACTTTAAAAAAAAACAACAACCACCCAGAGCAATGGACAAATAAAACTGGGAAACTCAAGAATGTTTTCTCTTCAAATAGATCAACAGGCAGGAAATTTCTTTCAAACGCATTTGAATGCAATCTCTTTAAAGGCTATATAGCCCATAAAGTTGAACATCAGCTTCCAGTTAGTAAACGTCTGGCATTCGGAACAGGTTAACCCACATATTACCCCAAAAGAGGGGGAAGGCAGCTATCAGGCCTAGCCTTCACAAAAAATGCTTAGATAACTCCCAGATAGGGTTTCGTTTCCCGTCCCAAATCCTCAATCCAGAAATCCTTTCACCCAAAGGAAGGAAGGGGGAAGGGGAGGGAGAGACAGACAGACAGGCAGGCAGAGAGAGTGGGGAGAAAGAGAGAGGGGAAGAGACAGTGGGAGGGAGGGAGAGAGAAAGAGGAAAAAGAAAGAGAGAGAGAAAAGAGGGGGAGGGAAAGAGACACAGGAGAGAGAGAGAAAGAGGGAGGGAGGGAGAGAGAGAGAGGAAAAAGAAAGAGAGAGAAAAAAGAGCGATATACAGGAAAGAGAAAGAGAGACGGAGGGAGAGAGAGAGAAAGAGAGAGAGAGAAAAGAGAAAGAGAGACAGAGAAAGAGAAAGAGGGAGGGAGAGAGAAATAGAGGAAAAAGAAAGACAGAGAAAAGAGAGATATACAGGAAAGAGAAAGAGACGGAGGGAGGGAGAGAGAGAGAAAGAGAAAGAGGGAGGGGAAGAGAGAAATAGAGGAAAAAGAAAGAGAGAGAAAAGAGAGACAGGAGAGAGAGAGAGAGGAAAAAAAGAGAGACAGGAGAGAGAGACAGGAAAGAGAAAGAGACGGAGGGAGGGAGGGAGAGAGAGAGAAAGAGACAAGAGAGAGAGAAAGAGAAAGAGGGAGGGAGAGAGAGAAATAGACGAAAAAGGAAGAGAGAGAGAGAAAAGAGAGAGACAAGAGAGAGATACAGGAAAGAGAAAGAGAGGCAGAGGGAGGGAGGGAGAGAGAGAGAGAAAAAAGACAGGAGAGAGAAAGAGGGAGGGAGAGAGAAATAGAGGAAAAAGAAAGACAGAAAAGAGAGATATACAGGAAAGAGAAAGAGAGACAGGGAGGGAGGGGAAGAGAGAGAGAAAGAAGAGAGAGAGAAAAAAGAGAGACAGGAGAGAGAGAGAAATAGAAGAGAAAAAAGAAAGAGAGAAGAATAGAGATGAAGAGAGAAAAGAGAGAGATAGGAGAGAGATACAGGAAAGAGAGACAGAGGGAGGGAGGAGAGAAAGAGAGACAGACAGAGACTCTGAACTTTGAAAGTGAGGCAAAAAAAGATAACAGGGAAGACCCAAAGCCGCTTGGACTAATCGCCCAGATCTTCAAGTGCCTCCTTCTCATAATCTTCTGCCATAAAATGGAAACCCTGCAAATGTGGGCCGTCTTGTCTAGGGAAGGAGACAGCTCTATCTCTGAACGCTGCCGCCTCCCCAACCCCGAGACCCAGGCCTATTAACGTGGTTGTTTTATCTCCTCCACCCATAAGGTGAAGGGAAAAATCTTTAAGAGCTGGATATTTCAACACCTGCCCTTTTATCTCCCGGCTGCCGCTGCTATCATCTAAGGCGGTTAATTACCCAGTTTGGACTTCTCCTGCAGGAGACAGCAAAAAAAAAGAAAAAAAAAAAAACCAGCCAGCAGCCCTTTTAAACTGACAGCTAATTATGTTGCACTTATCTTGAACACCAGTCAGAGCAAGAGGCTGCCTCCTCCCTTCTCAGTTCTCAAGACTTTGACTTGCCAAATAAAGGCCTTTTGCTCTCTGCAGCTCTCGATGACAAGTGGGCCCCGCGCCCAACGGTAGCCAAGAAAGGTCATAAAAGTGGGGCAAGGCTCACTTGACGACCTCTCGCTTGGCAACAGAAATCCAGGGGCTCGACCGTGGTCGCCATCGAGGGCTACCTTGTACGCGGTTAGGTGTATCTGAACTTACGGCCTTTCTCACTATGGTTGTTATGCGATTCACAGCAGTTATTATATATTAGATTAGTTAACCTGGTTGTTTAAGTGAATCTGGCACCTGACTTCCCCCATTGACTTGAATTGTTAAAGTGAATCACTGCAGTTGTTAAGTTAGTAACACAGTTGTTAACAGACAACAGATAATCAGAGTTGGAAGGGACCTTACAGGTCATCTAGTCCAACCCCCCCCTGCCCAAGTGGGAGACCCAACACCATTTCTGACAAATGGCAGTCCAATCTCTTCTTGAAAGTCTCAAGTGATGGTGCTCCACAACTTCCGAGGGCAACTTCTGTTCCATGGGTTGATTGTTCTCCCTGTCAGAAAGTTTCTCCTTATTTCCAGGTTAAAGGTCTCCTTGTTTGGTTTCCATCCATTGTTCCTTGTCTGGCTTTCGGATGCTTTAGAAAACAGCTTGACCCTCCCTCCTCTCTGTGGCAGCCCCTCAAATATGGGAAGACTGCTATCCTGTTTGCCCTGGTCCTTCTCTTCACTAGACTAGCCAGGCCCAGTTCCTTCATATGTTTTAGCCTTCAGTCCCCTAATCAGCCTGGTTGCTCTTCTCTGTATTTTTTATAGTCTCTCAACATCTTTTTTATAGTGTGGTGACCAAAACTGGATGCAGGACACTAAGGTGTGGTCTTACTAAGGCTTTATAGAGTGGTATTAATACTTCACTTCTTAAGTGAATCTGGTTTCCCCATTGCCTGTCAGGTCACAAAAGGTGATCAAATGACCCCAGGATGCTGCAACCACCATAAACACATGCCAGTTGCCTCGATTTACAAACAGCTCATTTAGTGACCATCCGAAGTTTCAACTGCACTGATAAAAGGGTGGCCGTCTTTCACACTTATGACTGTCGCGGCACCCCCACGATCACACACTCAAAATTCAGAGGTTTGGCAACTGACTCATATTTATGACGGTTGCAGTGTTTTGAGGGGAGGGTCATAGGATCACCTTTTATGACCTTGGGACAAGCAGTGTAAAATCATCCTCATCTCCTTTAAATGATACCTTAATCCCTTGCAGGGTGGAGTCAGGGCAACTGAATGGAGCTGAGTGATTACTGGCCGGATGCCCTTCCTGTCGCCAATGCGGAGTTATCTTCAGCAGACAGTGGTGGGATTCCATCTTTATTCCTACCGGTTCTATGAAAGCGTGCTTCATCGTGCCCAGAGGGAGAAATATCTCCTCTAGCTAGGATCGAACTCACAGCCTCCTGATTGTGAGATGAGAGCTCTACCTCCAGGCCACCGCACCCCTCGTGGCAAGCAATGTCCACGGGGAAGCCAAATTCATTCAACAGCCTTTTTGCTAACTTAACAACTGAGTGTTTCACTTAACATCGGGGCCAAAGAAATGTCGTAAAATGCAGGCAAAACTCACTTAACAAATGTCTCACTTAGCAGCAGAAATTTTGGGCTCGATTGTAATCGTAAATTGAGGACTACCTGTAGGTGCTTAGATTATATCTGAACTTAAAGGCTTGTGGTGGGTAGCAGGGTCTTCTGAAAGAACAGCACAGGAGTTTTTTTATTTTTTGTAGGAGCAAAAATTGCAGCAATTCCCCTCTGAGGGATCTTAATGATCCACCATTGAGCTGGAATATTCAACAAACCGCAAGAACATCACACACCATATATGTTCAGTGGGAAAATGAGCGGAGGATCAGACATCCAAGTATCCTTAGTTACATTTGCAGTATATAAACATTGTCTTCTCAATTATCTAAACAAATGTAGTCCTTGTTATCTTAATCTACAGTTTGTTCCTGTGTATGATGTTACTCTAAATAGCAGGCCTGCTTATTTGAACCTCTTGCATCTCCTAACGGGGCAATTATCGATTCCAATATGTTGTTTTGGGGGTATAAAAATAGTCCTCGGCTTACAAGAGTTACATTTAGTGACCGTTTGAAGTTACAACAGCATTGAAAAAAGGGACCATTTTTCACACTTAACACCATTCCAGCATCTCCATGGTCATGTGACCAGAATTCAGGCGCTTGGCAACTGGCATGTACTTATGCCGGTTACAGTGTCCTGGGGTCATGTGATCACAACCTCCTGTCCTGACAAAGTCAATGGGGAAGCCAGATTCACTTTACAACCCTGTTACTAATTTAAAAACTGCAGTGTGACAACCCTGAAGTTGGCTTGAGTGAGGCCATTTTCTAGCTTCAGTGTTGCCACACTGGAACTGAGAGTTAGGGAGTAGAGATAGAGGAGGTTTGTAGCCAAAACAAAATACTTTCTCTTGGGAACCAAGGACATTCCCACAGGTGGTTGGAAAGAGGCAGAGTGATGTTACCAGCCAACCAGCCAACATGATGATTGGACTGTGTGACTTGTCATGCCCCTTTCGGAATCTGCCTCAGAGGGGGAAGCCAAACAGTTGACAGGGAATGGGAGTGTGGCTCTGTTAGCTGTGGGAGAAACTGGGGAAGGGCAAAGTCTGGCTGGGCAGAGCAGGAGAGAGGTAGAACAAGGGAGAGGGAATTCAGAGGAAGACCCAGGCCCACCCCCTCTTCATCCTAGGGTACGCAGGGAGGAATGGAGAAGGGAGCAACGTGAGTTGCATGGCTTACGGGGGAGGAAAGGGCCCTGATTCCCTTCATTAGCTGCAGCTGGGAACACAGTGTATAAAAAAAGGAAGCTGCGCACAACAAGTTGTTGGGAGCAAGCATGAATTTATCTTGTATCGTCGTGACTTATCTGTGTTCCTGGCGCCTTCCCAACTGTGTGAGTTTTACCGTGCTTTCAAGTCTGAAATTCCTTCTCCTGCCCTGTCAAGCTCATTACTTCAGTTTGGTGTGTTTGGATTTTAAATTACAGTTTGTATGTATCTTGTTTTGGACTGAATTTTCTACAGTTTTGGACTGAATTTCCTCCACTTAAAGGCTGTTCCTGGGAAAGTTTTTCTCCAGCCGAAGGTAACCTGGACATTGAGGTCAAAGTTGGAGACAATAAAGGGACTCTTATTGCTTATTTGACTGTGTTGCCTTTGTGCTATGCCCTGGGTCATCACATGACTGACTGTTTGGGGAAGGGGAAAAACTTTGACTTTTAACTTGGTGAAAACTGCAGGAATATTCAGAGTCGGTTTTCACCTGCTTGTGCCAATATGATATTTCCAATAAATCAGTTCTTTGAGGAATCTACTTGCCTCGGAGTCCTATTTATCATGGAAGCACAATGGAACCTCGAATCGCGACTGTAATCCATTCCAGGACTATGGTCGCAACCCGATTTGGTTGTGACCAGAAGCGGACGACCAACTGCCCATGCGCAGACAAAAAAAATGTACGGACTGCGTATGCACAGAAGGGGAAATTGGCACAGAAAGGGAATTTGCCACGGCTGAGTTTGTTCTCTAACCGATTTTTGAACTGTGACCCAATTCCAAAATCGGGTGGGTTTTTTGGTTGGAACCTGATTTGGTCGCGAACGCTTCTTGTATTGCTTGGAACCTGGGCACAGCGATTCATTTAATAACTGTGGCAAGAAAGTTCGTAAAATGGGACAAAACTCATTTAACAACTGTCTTGCTTAGCAACAGAAATGTTCGCCTCAATTGTGGTTGTAACTGTGGTACTCAATTTTATGAGGGTAGGTAGAGAGTTCCAATGTGTAACTTGGCATGTATCTTAATCTAATGGGGATATAGCTCTCTCTCTCATCACAAACAGCTACCGAGCTTGAAAGATGATTTTGGATTCAGTTACATGTATTTTTATATTGCACAATAACAGAAGATGATTGATTTGCCCACAGAAATAGTTCATGCGCAAGGGTAATCTGGCCACAATGGTTCACGTTTGAATAATCTTTGGATTAGATTACTGTCATGCTTCCTGTTGGTGGCTCTCCTTGAAGGTGCCCCAGAAACTTCACTTCTAATCCCCACTTTATGAGCATTACAGCCAGGGGGAGAAGTTTTATATCAAAATGTATTTTACTCGTAATACTTAAGGGAAGATGGAAACAGTATAAACAGAATCCACAATGGTCAGAGAATTAGTGCCTCCACTAGATCATTGACGGTCAAACTGAAACAAAATTAATCTAGTAAAAATAGCCCAAAGGGGAAAACCCCTTTCTCAAACTTCCTCAAATCCCCAAATAAATTACCTAGACCTAATCCACATGTCAAAGGATAAGGTCTGCAACCACAGAATTAATTAAATTAGTTTTCCCAGAGGAACTGCAGGTTCACAAGAATAAACATACATATACTCACACACACGCTCCTCGTCACCCTAGAATCAGAGTGTAGACACTTCAAGCTCCCCCTATTAAAAAATCTGCTGCTGTACCCCATTTCTCTGCAGCCTGTCTCTAAAAGCAAACTGTTTTGCTTTTAGGAATAAATATTTTTTTTCTTTCTGTCTGAATCTCATTTTTATTTATTCTTCTGTAACCCCAGCTCGAGTTGGAACCCCAAGTTATTCTTCTGACATCAGGAACAATCCATAGTCGGCTAGTTCTCAATAAACAGCAATGACTGTCTATTTTAGCCCAATTCTGTAGCCTTGGTAGCCCAGTGATTAGAATGTCCAGTATTGCAGGCAAACTCTGCCCACTGCCAGGAGTTCGATCCTGACCGGTTCAAGGTTGACTCAGCCTTCCGTCCTTCCGAGGTTGATAAAATGAGGACCCAGATTGTTGGGGGCAATAGGCCGATATTGTAAACCACCCAGAGAGTGCTGTAAAGCATTGTGAGGCGCTATACAAGTCAAAGTGCTATTGCTATTGCTAATTCGAAGCAGTAGGGTGAATTTACAGAGACCTAAATAGCTGGAGACCCCTCCCTCTCTGCCATCTACCTTAAGAATATTAGAAGAAAAACCTCTTTTCGGGACTTTGGGTATCTGATGTAAAAACAAGGAAGGAAATTTTCTCCATGCAAGAAATTTCAGGAAACTGAAAAAACGGAAAGTTTTCTTAAAATTGGTTCTGCCACACTCACCCGGAGCCTGTCTTTGGGTAGGGCGACAGCTCCTTGTTTGATAATTTCGAGCACTCGTTCCACTGACAGCGTAGCTCCAGGATGCTCAATTCGTGAGCTAAAGAAGCTGATCACCTTGAATGAAACAGGAGATAAAGACAAGAACATGATTTAAAGAAGCCGTGCCAGGAATCTGTCCGCCACATTAAAAAACAAAAATTTGAAAATCTGCACAACTTGCATGGTGGTGATGACTGAGCGGTTCCTTAATGGGAACTCGCCAACTCTATAGTTGAATGCCAGATTAAAACTAAGACTAAATATTTATAAAGCAAGTGAGCCAGAATTTAAGTATTGTTTCCAATATGCTTCTTATTTGAGAATTGGGATCCAACAATGTCCATATATCTGTACAGCAATGGTTCTCCCCCTTTTCTTCACCGCGGATCTTCTTTAAATATCTTTTGTGGCCACGGACCGCCAAGACTTAACTCAAGATATAAATCATAACATTTCTTCAAACTTTTGCTGACCCCCTGCGCACGCAGGGCTGCTCGCAGGAAAGAGCAGTTGCAGCAGCATGGGCGACTCGGGAGTAAGGCTGCAAGGTAATGGCCCCTCCTCCAAGCAGATAAAAGCCAGCTGTGAAACAGACGTTCTTTGCAGGAAGCAAAGACGTTTTGAAACTCGAGCCTCGTGGACATTGCAGTATCTTAGTTGGTATTTGAAGATTCTTGTGTTGTAAAATATTTCTAGGTAACCTTATCTGTTATTTTTAGCAGCCTCGCAGAGTTTTGGCTCGTGCTTATCAAAGTTAATTAGCTCGCAGCAGCCTTTTAACCAGGGATTCCTAAGAATCATTAAAAGGTTTCTGTCCCCTTTGGTTCATGTTTGTTTTAGTGGACAAAGGTTTGGGTCAGAACAACCAGCACCATATACCAGTTTCTTAAAATAATTACTTTGTCACAAAATGACTCTTATGAGAGTTCTTTTGAGGGGTGTACGTCAAGTACCCAAATGTGGGTCAGTAGAAAGCACCATATTCACAAAAAGTTAAGTTTCTGTCAGGTGTGAAAGACCAGGGCCAGACATGACAGTCTAATTAAACTGAGTCATCAGTTTATTTTAACCATTTGTCTGAAATGGTATACCAGGGGTCTTCAAACGTGGCAGCTTTAAGACTTGTGGACTTCAACTCCCAGAATTCCTCCTCCAGTCATGTTAGCTCAGGAATTCTGGGAGTTGAAGTCCGCAAGTCTTAAACTTGCCAAGTTTGAAGACCCTTGTGGTATAGGGTCTCCTGCTCGAGCAGGAGGTTGGATTGGAAGAAGGTCTCCATGGTTTCTTCTTCAACTCTATTATTCTATGTTCTATGATTTGTTGCTAAACAGCCTACGCACAGGAATCTCCCCAAATAAGCTAGCACTTACTTGGGGTTTGATACAGGTGAACAGGATTCAAGGAAGGTTGGACTGCTTGTGGCTATGGAGGGATTCTAGGCTGATCCCTCTTTTGATTCTGCCCCAGGTTCTGCCATCCTCCCAAACAAGTGTCTTATCCAAGACACTTAATGGACAGAGCCTCAAATAAACCCATAACTACAGGGGTGGGATTCTACCAGTTCGCACCTATTCGCTAGAGCTGGCTGTTAACATTCTAAGCAATACGGAGAACCAGTTGTTAGAAGAAATTACTGGCCTAATCCTGTAAGGAAGGCAGGAAGGAAACATTCTGGTGTTGCTTACAGAAACTGCCTCTCCATTAACCCTTATTACATTCTTGGCAGGACTAGACTTCGTGTCTCTGGAACTTCTCTGGAGTTTTTTCCCCTCCTTTGCTGGTTCTTTGCTTGTGTAAAGTGACCATTCAAAGTTATAATGGCATTGAAAAAAATGACTTATGGCCATTTTTCACACTTATGACTGTTGCAGCATCCCCACAGACATGAGAGGCCAGGCGAGGAGATGCGTGCCTCGATGTGAGTGATATTGAGTTGGCCACGCCCAGCCAATAACATGACCACCAAGCCATTGTCCACCCAGTCACCTGACCACCAAGCCATGCTCACCACTTAAGCCACACCCACAGAACCGGTTGTTAAAAAATTTGAATCCCATTCCTGCATAACTATCTCTGGTAAAGATGGTTTCTTCACCTCTCAATATATTGCCCCTGCTTTGCAAGATACAATTGACCATTCACTGCATTCCATTCAGCCACTGCATAAATATAAGTCTGTCTGGCTGTCTGTCTGTCTCTCTCTCTTTGTGCAGGCACGTGAGCCCCAGGCAAACTTACCTTATTGTGCATGCACGCACCTCCCAGCTGATTTTCGGCCAGCCAGAGGCTTGCACGCGCAATTTTTGGCACAGGAGCCCCAAAAGGTTAGCCACCACTGTCCTATAATAATCACTGATGTCACTGATAAGCCACAATATTACCGCCTTTACCCTGGGGAAGCCACTCCATATATACATGGACTCCCCAAAATCCACAAAGAGGGAACTCCACTGAGACCTGTTCTCAGTGGCATCAACCCAGTTGCTTACAACTCTGAAAAACATCTAACCACTTTAATTAGCTTACTAAGAAATTCCAGCCGCCTTTTGAAAAGCACCTTTGGGATATCCGATTTGCACTTCCTTTAACTTCCACTTCAATGCCTAGCTTGCTTTGGTCTTGCAGTGCATTATAAGAAAAGTAAGGAACTGGGCTTGGCTAGTCTAGTAAAGAGAAGGACCAGGGGAGATGTGATAGTGGTCTTCTAATATTTGAGGGGCTGCCACAGGGAGGAAGGGGTCAAGCTATTTTTTAAAGCGCCTGTAGGCCGGACAAGGAATAATGGATGGAAACTGAACAAGGAGAGATTTAACCTGGAAATAAGGAGAAACTTTCTGACAGTGAGAACAATCAACCCATGGAACAGAAGTTGCCCTTGGAAGTTGTGGGAGCGCCATCACTTGAGACTTTCAAGAAGAGATTGGACTGCCGTTTGTCAGAAATGGTGTAGGGTCTCCCGCTTGGGCGGGGGGTTGGACTAGATGACTTACAAGATCTATCTGTTATATTTAGGGCAAGAAAAAACAAATGCACAAGTATAGAATAGGTGGTCCCTGGCTCAACAGTAGTAACTGAGAGAGGGGTCTTGGAATCCCAGTGGACAATCAATTAAATATGAGCCAGCCGTGTGCTGCTACTGCCAAAAAAGCCAAGGCAGTCATAGGCTGCATTAACAGAGGGATAGAATCAAGATCACGTGAAGTGTTAAGACCACTTTATAATGCCTTGGTAAAATCATACCTGGAATATTTTATCCCGTTTTGGTCACCACGATGTAAAAAAGATGTTGAGACTCTAGAAAGAGTGCTGAGAAGAGCAACCAAGATGATTCGGGGACTGGAGGCTAAAATATACAAAGAACGGGGTTGCAGGAATTGGGTATGTCTAGTTTAAAGAAAAGAAGGACTAGGGGAGACATGATAGCAGTCTTCCAGTATCTCAGGGGCTGCCACAAAGAAGAGGGAGTCAAGCTATTCTCCAAAGCACCTGAAGGCAGGACAAGAAGCAATGGGTGGAAATAAATCAAAGAGAGGGGCAATCTACAACTAAGGAGAAATTTCCTGACCTTGAGAACAATTAATCAATGGAATGACTTGCCTCCAAAAGTTATGTGGAGGTTTTTAAGAAAAGATTGGACAGCCATAGGGTTTCCTGCAGGAGGTTGGACTAGAACAGTGGTAGGGAAACTTGGCTCTTTTATCACTTATGGACTTCAACTCCCAGAATTCCTGAATGAGCTATAAAAAGTTCCCCATCCCTGGCCTACTGGTTTTTCAGTTGTGAGGGAAATCAATTTTTGATTTGAATTGGATTGTTTAATATACAAATGTCCTAATTTTTGACTTGAATGATCAATATTCTTTATATGTCCTACATTTGTATATTAAACAGTCCCATTCAAGTCAAAAATTGATTTCCCTCACAACTGAAAAACCACTAGGCCAGGGATGGGGAACCTTTTATGGCTCACTCAGGAATTCTGGGAGTTGAAGTCCATAAGTGATAAAAGAGCCAAGTTTCCCTACCGCTGGACTAGAACAAGGGCCTTCAAACTTGGTAAGTTTTAAGACTTGTGGACTTCAGCTCCCAGAATTCCTGAGCTAACGGGACTGGAGGAGGAATTCTGGGAATTGAAACCCACAAGTCTTAAAGCTATCAAGTTTGAAGGCCCCCGGACTAGAAGATCTCCAAGATCCCTTCCAACCCTGTTATTCTGAAAGGGATCTCAACCAGTCTAACAATGCCTCTAAATATATACCTTATCTTGAGAAATCAGGTAGACAGGAATACTGGCCCTACCATTGAGACTGCTAACATTCCTTTAATAATCTCCTTCAAGGACTTGGAAATGGTTTGCTGCTTGCTATTCCTTTGTACTTTAGAGTTAGACACCCACCTGGAGCCATTAAGCCTCATTAGTCCTTTACAACTCTGCTGCTATTAGTAAAACAAAAAGAGAGCTGATGGTCTGATTAAATGAGACACACCATTCCTGCAAGCAAACTACAGAGGCTGCCTCCCTAATCTGGGGCAGCAGCACCCAAGGCTCTGGAGAAAAAAGTGCAAAGCAAATGAGAAACTCAGTAGAAAAAAAAAATGCATTTACTCAGTAGTTAGTACTCGCTTTGCTGATTCTAATGATTTCTTACTGCAAATCCTAAACACATTGCTTTCGAAAATGTGAAAAGCAACCAGTTAGAAGTAGACTTTTTTTTTTTTTACAACGCTACATCACAAATAGCACTTGCAATAAGGGGGGAAATATGCCTTTTTTACCTGATAATCAGAGTTGGAAGGGACCTTATAGGTCATCTAGTCCAACCCCCCACCCAAGCGGGAGACCCTATCCTAGAGAATAATATAGCAAACTGAAGGTCTCAAGTGATGGCGCTCCCACAACTTCCAAGGGCAACTTCTGTTCCATGGGTTCGTTGATCTCACTGTCAGAAAGTTTCTCCTTATTTCCAGATTAAATCTCTCCTTGTTCAGTTTCCATCCATTATTCCTTGTCTGGCCTTTGGGTGCCTTGGAAAACAGCTTGACCCCTTCCTCTCTGTGGCAGCCCCTCAAATATTGGAAGACTGCTATCGTGTCTCCCCTGGTCCTTCTCTTCACTAGACTAGCCAAGTTCCTGTAACCGTTTTTCATATGCCTTAGTCTGCCATCCCCTAATCATCCTGGTTGCTCTTCTCTGCACTTTTTCTAGAGTCTCAACATCTTTTTTATAGTGTGGTGACCAAAACTGGATGCAGTACTCTAGGTGTGGTCTTACTAAGGCTTTATAGAGTGGTATTAGTACCTCACTTGATGTCGATTGTATCCCTCTGTTAATGCAACTTAGGATTTCATTAGCGTTTTTGGCTGCTCCTGCACACTGCTACGTCTGTTTCAGTTTGCTATATTATTCTCTAGAATAGGGATGGGCAACCATGGCTCCTTAACAGATAATCAGAGTTGGAAGGGACCTTGTAGGTCATCTAGTCCAACCTCCCACCCAAGCGGGAGACCCTACACCATTTCTGTCAGATGGCAGTCCAATCTTTTCTTGAAAGTCTCAAGTGATGGCGCTCCCACAATTTCCGAGGGCAACTTCTGTTCTATCGGTTGATTGTTCTCACTGTCAGAACGTTTCTCCTTACTTCCAGGTTAAATCTCTCCTTGTCCAGTTTCCATACATTGTTCCTTGTCTGGCCTACAGACGTTTTACAAAATAGCTTGACCCCTTCCTCCCTATGGCAGCCCCTCAAATATTGGAAGACTGCTATCATGTCTCTCCTGGTCCTTTTCTTTACTAGACTAGCCAAGCTTAGTTCCTGCAAGCCTAGTTCCTTCATTGTATGTTTTAGCCTCCAGTCCCCTAATCATCCTGGTTGCTCTTCTCTGTACTTTTTCTAGAGTCTCAATATCTTTTTTATAATGTGGTGAACAAAACTGGATGCAGTACTCTAGGTGTGGTCTTACTAAGGCTTTATAGAGTGGTATTAGTACCTCACTTGAACTCGATTGTATCCCTCTGTTAATGCAACTTAGGATTGCATTGACTTTTTTGGCTGCTGCTGCACAGTGCTGGCTCATATTTAGCTGGTTGTCCATTAAGACTCCAAGATCCCTGTCACAGTTACTGCTATTGAGCCTGGTTTTATCCAGTCTATATGTGTACTTTTGGTTTTTCTTGCCTAAGTGTAGGACTTTACCTTTCTCTACATTGAATTTCATTATGTTAGATACGGCCCAGTGTTCTAGTCTGTTAAGATCCATCTGGATCTTGAGCCTATGTTCTTGGGTGTTGGTTATTTCTGCCAGCTTAGTATCACCTGCAAATTTGGTAAGTTCCCCTTCTATTCCCTCATCTAAGTCGTTAATATGACCTGTGGACCTCAACTCCCAGAATTTCTGAGCCAGTTGTATGAAACTATTTTTTCACACTTAATGACAATCACAGCATCCTGTAGTTGTGGGATCAAAATTAAGCCACTTGACAACTGGCATATATTTATGATGGTTGCAAAGTCCGGGGCATGTGACCAGCAAAGTCAATAGGGAAGCCAGATTCACTTAGCAACCATGTTACTAATTGTTGGAAGTGAAAACCCACCCGTCTCCTAGGAAAATGAAATATTTTAGGATATACTAAAAAGGCAGAATATTTGCCCCCAAAAAGAAAAGTAGAACCTCAGAAGCAGAAGCTCACCCCCACCTTCGTTAATGGGCGGGCCATTATGACCTGCGCCAGAGTATTCTACATAACAAAGGCCTCTACCCATCTCATCACCTGGCCTGGGAAGTTTGCATCAGCCAGCACTCAGGTGAAGCCATGTGGTGCAGACAAAGCCTACAAAGTTAGCTAAGACCCCCTGCCCCTGGGAATCTGAAAGCCAATGGGATACATTTCTTACACAGGAACAGGAAACACTAGGGTGGGGCCCAATAGAGGATATATAACTAAGGGTCTCTCAGTGTCTTGCTGCTTTTCTTTTCCTTCACCCAACATCTTGAAGCATGTGATCATCCTTTTCACTTTGGAGCTCCAAGTCATGTGGTCCTGTCCACCATTAAACCATCTTTCCAAACAGCCTCCATGTTTCCAGTGTCTTTTTCCCAACTTGGAACTGAATCCAGTTATGTTGGAATTCTTCCAACATAACTTATAACTGCAGTGATTCACTTAACAACTGTGGCAAAAAAGGTTGCAAAAAAAAATTGGGCTCAACTGTAAGTCAAGGACTATCTGTAACAGCTGCTCAGGATAACTATCTCCATTTTAAACTCAATAGGTCCCGTTAAAACACCAATGATCATTTAAAAATAATACCTCTGCATACTGAGTATACAACTGATAATGGTAGACGGTAGCAAAAGGTTTGATTGTTCTTCAGCACTTATTTAGATTTCCCTTCTAGTTTCAGAGGTCTTTTGTTGTTGCTTATCAGATCGATGAATCTAGTAGGAAAGTTCTCAATACAACAAAGGAAGTAGCCAACTTTTTATAACACGCATGATTTCAGGCCAGCTTTTGCAACCGCCTGCAAGAAAAAAAAAAACCCATCACGCTCACCAGAAAAGGGAGTCCATTTAGTTCTGGAACAGACTTCAGCAATAAATGAAAACAGAATTCCTACTAGCCTTGGTTACTAAGTGACCCAGATGGTTTTTATCTGCACAATATTAGAGCTGTTACAGCTCAAACCCACAAATCTAAGCAAGCGTAATTCATGTATTCTGCAAATAACATTAAGCACAGCTTTAGGAATATAAGATGCACGGTGTATCTTTCAAGTGTTGGTCTTTTTCCTTGGCATCATTTGAAGGCACGGAGATAGGAAAGAGAACAGTCTTCCTTGCTCTCTTCTGCAGCAATAGTGGTGATTAAAATCTCTTCGGCAAGGGATTCCTTTGTTTTATAGGCAGCCCTTGACTTACAACCATAATCGAGCTCAAAATTTTCGGCTGCCAGGCAAGACAGCTGTGAAGAGAGTTTTGCCTCATTTTGTGACCTTTCTTGCCAACATTGTTAAGTTGAACCACTGTCATTGTTAAGTTAGCAACATGGTTGTTAAGTGAATCTGGCCTCCCCACTGCTTGCCAGAAGGCCGCAAAAAGGGATCACATGACCTCTGGACAGCGCAACAGTCATAAATACATGCCAGTTGCCAAGCATCCAAGCTATGATGATGTCACCATGAGGATAATGCAACCGTCGTAGTTGTGAACAACAGTCATAAGTCACTTTTTTTCAGTGCCGTTGTAACTTCAAACGGCCACTAAAAGGGTGTAAATTGAGGTCTACCTGTCCAAGGAGTAGCTTTAGACTTAGAGACACCCTCTAGTTTAGCTATTGGCTTTATTTTATTTATTTATTTATTTATTTCAATCGCTTACAAGATAATAGGTATAAGTATATACATAGTTATGAGTACATGAAATGGGTACATATAAGAAAAATAAATAAATAAAAAAGAAACAATAGGACAGGGACGGTAGGCACGTTGGTGTGCTTATGCACGCCCCCTACAGACCTCTTAGGAAAGGGGTGAGGTCAATAGTAGACAGTCTAAGGTTCAAGTTTTTGGGGTTTGGGGAAGAAACCACAGAGTCAGGTAGAGTATTCCAGACATTGACCACTCGGTTGCTGAAGTCGTATTTCCTGCAGTCAAGTTTGGTGCGATTAACCTTGAGTTTGTATCTATTGTTTGTTCTTGTGTTCTTATGGTTGAAGCTGAAGTATTCATTGACAGGTAGGACATTGCAATGCATGATTTTATATATTATACTTAGAACACTGTTGAGGAGGCCATCAGATTGGGCAAGATGGATTGACCATCTCTTCACCTTATTGACTTGGACTTCCAAAGACTTGGAAGGACTCCATTTCCTATCCTGCTTCTGCTGTGAAGTCTCTAACTTGGTTCCTTCTACCGAAGAGCTCAAGGATGGTGGTACGTCCTAGTTTGGCAAAACAATCTCCATTGCGTTCTGGAGGCCGGCAGGATGGCTCCCTGGGATTTTCCAACAGGTTTCATCATGCGGAGGGAAAGGATTCCATGAGCATGAGCCTTATTTAAAAAAAAAAGGAAGGAAGGAAAGGAAGAAAGAAAATGGCAAGGCACAACACCAAGGCACCATGGAAGAAGTTCATTATCAGAAGTCACTTAAAAAAAATAGTTTGCTGGTAATGCCTGCATTGATCGTGTGACCTTGGGGATGCTGCCACGATTAGGTATGAAAAATGGTCATAAATCACTTTTTTTCAATGCTGTTGCAACTTGGAATGATGACTAAACAAATGGTTGTAAGTCGAGGACTACCTGTAGAATAAATCTGTGATGGGGAACGTGAAGACTGTTGGGCCAGCTTAGTCAGTCAGTAGAACTCCAAGGAAAAGGATGTTCTCCTAATCCCCATCCCTCTCTCTTGAGAAGGCTTCCTCTTGTATTGCTTTCTTCTGTTCTCCATCCTTCCCTCTTAAGGAGAAGGTGGGTGGAGCTGATCCAGTTGACATTCCTTCGTTACCGCTAGCAAGATCCAATCTGCTTTGCCTGCAACTCCACTTTTTAGGGAAGGCTACCTTTCAGGTGCAAAAAACATAACTTCTAGGGCCTTTGACGCCATGGGCTTAATCCTCAAGGTAAGTGGTGCACAACTATCCTGTGGTGGTCATCCCAAAGTGCATAGCTAAATGTCTATGGAGATTTTCAGTCATCCAGGTCATGGTTGTTCCAAAAGTTCTTTTTTCAAGAGGCAACTGTCCAATTGCCGCTTGAAAAAGCAACTTTGGGATACCTGCATTGGTGACACAGGGAAAAATGGCTGCCCACTTGTCTTGTCCAGATCATCACGATATAGAACACTGGAATTAGGTATTCCACTGTTTTTTTTCCTACAGAATAATTGATATCCAGGGATAGAGGATAACAGAAGGGAGTTCATCAAACCCTTTATCAGGAAGGGAGGCACATCTGGCCTTTATCCATGCCAGAAGTGGTATTCAGCAGGTTCTGACCAATTCTGGAGAACCGGTAGCGGAAATTTTGAGTAGTTTGGAGAACCGGCAAATACCATATCTGACTGGCCCTGCCCTCATCTTTTCTCTGCTTCCTGTGTCCCGCTGATGGGCTGGGTCTTCTTTGGTTGCCCTGCACAGGAGAACGGAGCTGGAAAGCAGGTTAGTGGGGTGGGGAGGGAATGGGGATTTTGCAGTATATCCTTCTCCTGCCAGGTCCACCACGCGACGCCACACCCACAGAACCGGTAGTAACAAAATTTGAATCTCACCACTGATCCATGCCCGACTTCTGCAATAATTATTTGTATGTTTCAGACTAGGACAAATTAGATTTATGGTTGGGCAATTTACCTTGAACAGAAAGATTAATCTGCTCTGTACACTATTCCCTTCCAGGTCTAATGTAAAATGCTGATGTTGATGTTTAAAGTTTTAAATAGTCCCATTCAACATATCTTGACAATGTTAAATCCTAATGTCATTTCATCTTTCCCATCATTCAAAACATAGTTGGTGGCTACTTAGGAGAAGTTCTTCCCAGTTGTGAGATGATGATGGTGTCCATTCAGTCATATTCAACTCTTGGAGATTCCTATGGGCCAGATCTCTCCATGTCTTCTGATCCTACACTATTTCTTTGAACTGTTCTATGCTCCGGCTGGTGTCAGCTTTGATGGTGTCCAATCACCATTTTCCTTTTACTGCTAACTCTTCAGATCATAATTGCTTTCTCCAGTGAATTCCCCTGCATGACATGGCCAAAATAAGTGAGATGTAGTTTTCTGATTTTTCCTTCTAGTGACCTGTTTAGTGTCATGCATTCCAGTATTTGCTTGTTAATTACCTTTGCTATCTAAGGAATATGCAGGAGTCTTCTCCAATACCACAGCTCAAACAAATCAATTTTCTTCTTTTATTATACTTGTGATATATGCTTATTACACACACTGGATTACCCTAATAATGAGTTTTGGAAAGCAATTAAAAAAAACATTTAAAGGTATTTTTATAGGACTTTGGAAGGCCTGGCAAAAATAATTAATATTATTTCTTTTTCTTTTTTTCTTTTCTTCTTATTCAGGACTCTAATACTGTTCCTACGTTGGCTTTAACATAACAACATTTATTTCAATGTAAACCTCCCATGCTGATCATTTGATGAAAAGTTTGGAGAAAACATTTTAAGCAAATGCACGTGAAAATATTGTTGAACAGTTATTCTGGAAAAAAATCTATAAATTCAGTTGATCAAATAATGACAACTGACAAATTGCGTTATTGAAACATCGTTGCCAAGAATTCGTTACTAAATTCTGATTTCCAACATTTAGCGTAGATCCAGCATTTTCCAATCATTGTTATACTTGCTGATTAGCTTTTTGAAAACTTTAAAATTTATGTTTGTCTGTTACAATTCCTCTGAGCATACTGAATAAATAAGCATGGATTTATTTTTTCCAATAAACTGATGTTCACAACTGTGTTTGTAATAAAATAATACTATATTCCAAGAGAGTTTGGCAGGAGGAAGAGTATTTTGTACTCATTTTTTAAAGAATGTGTCTAGATTATTTTTTATATGTTTCTTTCAATGCCCTTCAGCAGATAAAGCAGAGTATTCTCATATCAAAGCGGCAACAACTAAAGAAATATCCTCTTCTGCTAGAAAACCGACGCAATCTGAAGCCTTATCAAGTACATCTGGTCTTTTCTCATTTCCCTATAAAGAAATATGTGGAGGCATTTTTGCCAAAGTAGGCTTCTCACATTATAAAAAAAAATATTTAAATTCTCCTGTATGATGAGCAGCTTTCACATGCCACTTTGATAAAAATTGTAATGGTAACTTCTTTCAAGATGAAAAGCACAACATAAAAACATTAATAAATCTACTAGATCAGGGGGGTTAAACTGGCAGGCCACGGGCTGGATGCGTCACGCACAGGCCACGCCCACCCAAGCTCCACAGATGGGAAAAATGTTGTGAAACATCACGTGACAGCAACATGATGCTGCGAGTCTGACACCCGTGTAGCAGATGAACAGTTAATTTGAGAAAAAAATGCAACACCTAGGGCAGTGGTGGCTAACCTTTTTGGGCTCCTGTACTGAAAACTGCACACGTGTGTCCCCTGCCCATGCGCGCGCGATCTCCCCTGCCGCCCCCTTACCTCCACTGCTCATGCGCGTGCCTCCCAGCTGATTTTTTGACCTGTTTGAGGCCTTTTTCGGCTTCCCAGAGGTTCGAGGGAAGCCTCTGTAGACTTTGTAGGCCGAAAAATGGGCCCGTTTCGTCACTTTCTGTATTTCCGGAAATATCGGAAGTGACAAAATGGGTGTTTTTCGGCCTACAAAGATTGCAGAGGCTTCCCTCGAGCCTCTGGGAGGCCAAAAAAGGCCTCAAATGAGCTGGGAGGCGCGCGCATGTGCAGTGGAGGTTAGTTTAGCTGGGGCTCATGTGCCTGCACAAATTGTTCTGCATGCCACTTGTTCGCCATCACAGACCTACAGATTATTTTAGTGGGAGGTCTTAAAGGCATCTGACAGTGAAGAGGCCTGTCAAAATAAGGCCTAGTAAAAGGAGTTAATAAAAGTAGCTATTTTCAATTGTAAATAGCATTTTCACAGAGGATATTAAGTACCTACCAGATCTATGTTCTGCATTATATCCTGGAAAGAGGGGTGAGTTCGAAATTGCTCAAAGAGATCCCGCTTGTATAGCAGGGCATACACTAAATTGGGATTATGATGGAGGGAATTTGTTAAGCAGGAGTTGATTATTTCTAACATCATTCGAATGACTTCTTCAATCACATTCAAATCCTGGGCCTAAAAGAAAGAAACAAAGGCATTTCTAGTCAGGACAGGTATTAACAAACATACAACAGACATCAGAACACTTCATTATTTTTTCCCTAGGTTATCGCTCAAGAACACATCAATTAAACTTTTTAGCAGAGCAAATAATTTTGATGGAACGTAACACATTTATTTATTTCCAGATTTGATTATCAGCAAAATTAATTTGCCTGGACATTTAAATAATAAATCATCCATCTCAAAAGGTTCGACAGACTGACTGGTTTTGCTATTTTTAAAAATGTAATCAATTGTATGTGACCTTTTAGGTAGCTTTAAATGCAACTAATACAAACGTGTTTGAATTCCATCAAACTGTACAGTCCTGGGGAAATTATCAGGATTTTCTTGATAAGGACCCAGAAATGATCCCACTGTAATGGTATTTTATTATTTTAAACCAAGTATACTAGGGACCTTTTTAGTATTCAGCAGTCTGTTAAATACTAAATAAATAATAAAACTGTTATTAAAAAAAATAAGCGGTCTCTGATCTTAAATGCCCAGGAGTGAAAGGCTGTTTAGGATATTATAATGGTAGCAATGGGGTTAAAAACTGGCAATGGTAAACCACTTCTGAGCCCTGAAAGCAATATATAAACAAACAAACAAATAAATAAAATAAACAAATTAAAAAATAAACAAACAAATAAATAAATTTAAGATGGGGGAAATGCACAAGCTGAAATGTGCTCTTTGGAAATCATCAAAAGACAGAGTTGCGATAGAGTTGTTGGGTCCTTTGTTGCTTTCTGAGCTTAGTTGTTTTCTTGCAGACCTTTCATTACCCAACTAGGTAACATCATCAGTACTAGGCTAGCCATTCATTACCCTAGTTACCCAAAGAACACAGTGGCTGAACACCATCAAAGTTGACATCAGCCAGAGTATAGAAAAACTCATAGAAGTAGTGTAAAATCGGAAGATGTGGAGAGACTGGCCCACAGAACAGCCAAAAGGTAGATGCAATTGAATGGATAACATCATCCTTCCATCCTTCCCAGGTGGGTAAAATGAGGACCCAGATTGTTGAGGGCAATAGGTTGGCTTTGTAAACAGCTCAGAGAGGGCTCTAAAGCACTATGAAGCAGTATATAAGTCTTATTGCTGTAGCTGTCATCATCACCATCACTTCAGATGAGCTCTCCTCAACAGAAAATACATTCAATCATATTCAAGAGTCTGTCAGATTCATAAATGACCTTCCAAAATGATCATTAGAGTAACTGACTGTTGCATTTAATAATAATCTTGGCAGCAGCGGGAGTTGCATGCAAAGAGGCTATAGAGCTGAGAAGGGAGGTTTTACCCCCTACTATGCAGAAGGAAATGAGTGGGATGTTAGCAAACCCTCAATGTAGAAATGTAGCAGAGTGCTGAGGAAAAACAGATTTATTTTAATTTATTTATTTTAATTATTCCCCCTTTTCAGCTAGCTAAATAGTTTACTTTTGGATGTTTCGGGAAGAGGTTAGAGAACAAGCAGAAAGTCAAGGACAGAATGTATGTAAGAATAATGAAATACTATCAACAGAGAGTAGTGTTCTTCAGTGCCTTAAACTATCAATACAAAGCTGGCACTTCTCTGAATACAGACACGGCATTAGTGCAGATATAAACCATGTTATAAAAATATTTCACCATTACTAAAAATGTTTGATTTCCCTGTGCAGTAGCTTTTGTACCAAATGCAAAACAACTGATGTACAGAATTGGGATTTCTCCTCAAGACAGAGGCTTAAGTAGGGAAGGTTTTAGCAATTATCCTTTAATGCAACAGCTGCTCTCCATGTGAAAAAGCTATTTTATTAGCCTAGCGTTTTTGTACAACATAGCTTAGACTTCTGAAAGAATTGTGAACAGTCCCCTTGTAAAAATTTTCACTTGGCTTCTAATTTTGAAATAACAACAACAACAATATCCAAGTATTCTTTGGATGTGTTTAAGGTATCGGCTTGCCATGATTTGGGTGACAAATTCTATAATATCGAACAAGTTCTTTACAAAAGGGAGTTCTCTAGAAGATACAAAGGATGATGTGAAATCCTTCTCTAAAAGGAAGCCACCCAGAATTTGGTATAGGAGAGGGAGGGGGAGAGGCAGGGGGAGGGGAAGGGGGAGGGAGAGGAAGAAAGAAAGAAAGAAAGAAAGAAAGAAAGAAAGAAAGAAAGAAAGAGGGAGGGAGGGAGGGAGGGAGTAAGTTGACTGAAGTTAACAATCTGATATCTACTTCATAAACATAGCAAACTCATTGATGATTGAGTAACTTGTGTACAGAATGTCTGAGGTAAACAAAAGCTACTATAAGCATTTCAACCCTATATATGAGATCACTTAGCTCTAGAAGTGTGTTGCTGTAATCCAACTCCCAGATGTTTGCTACTAACCCAGCTATAAACTGGGCCAAGCGTGATTTTATCAACACAGTCAGGGCACCAATTTAATCTGGACAAGGCTCTCCTGGCTGTAACTATCATTTGAATTTCTGCTTTATCTAGAAGTATTCTTAGACTGTGGACCTGATCTTTGAAGGGTAATATAATCCCATTCAAAACAGGTTTAAATCCTATTGCTGGATCTGCCTGTGTCCCAACCAGGAGCTTTTTCAATCTCAGGATCTGTACTAGTATTTCTCAACCAGAGCATCTTTAAGATAAGTGGACTTCAGTCCCCAGAATTCCCAAGCCAGCCATTGAGAACTGAAGTCCACACATCTTAAAGTTGCCAAGGTTGAGAAAAACTCATCTAAAGCTTCACCCAGCCAATTATTGCTGCATGGCATCGATATTTCTTTAAAAAAAGAAAGAAAACTTGGCTTAATTTAAAAGCATCAAAAAATCTGCTTTATTTGTTTTGGGTTACTATGGGAGAAACATATGCATCTCGTTTATCATCATTCTAGGAAGTTTTCAAAAGCACCGCATGAATTTCCTGTGTTTTCAATAATAACAATAACAACAAAAAGGTAAAATCTTCAGTAAAATTTATGGTGGAGGGGAAGGGAGAAAGAGAAATGCGCAAGTGTGTTACATTTTAAATTTAAGGTATAATTCATTTTCATAGGCAACTTTTCAGTGGTAGTTCTGAAGCAGGGTCCTTTATGTAGTTAAATTTATTCATATGTACACAGAACCGTTTCTAGACAAATTACGCTATTTGCAGGATAAACAACGAAATATATTAGAAGAACAATTATCCCTTCAGAGCTAACCAGCTTTGCAACTTGAGGATTAAATTTGAACGAGGTATGGCATCCCTTTCTGATGATCCCTAACGCCAAGTCTGCATATCTTTAAATTGTATATCTTTAAATCCAGTCTGGGGTTGCGTTTGCAAGAAAAAGGAAGGATTTTATAAAGAAAGAAATTATAAAGCACTCTCTTCATTGCAGTGCTTGGATCAACGTAAGCAGAAATATCCTCCAGGCAATGTCCTGATATGTTACTATGTCAGCGGAAGGATATTAAGGTAATCCATCTTAAAAACAAATAGGAGCCCAACTCCTTCAAGACAAACGTTTATTTAGTGCAATAGGATGTTCCCCACAGTGACCAACTACTGTATCTCGTTCTTGGAAAGCCTGCAGGCGAGGAAAGACAGAAACCTTCTGCTGGTGCTTCCCAACAACTGGTATTTAGTGGAAAATCTTTCAATAGAGAAGTCGTTTAGGGCAGAGGTGGGGAACCATGGGCCCTTTTATGACTTGTGGGCTTCAACTCCCAGAATTCCTGAGCCAGCTGGCTCAGGAATTCTGGGAGTTGAAGCCCACAAGTCATAAAAGGGCCTATGATTTAGGGGATGTGAGAATTCTAACACCAAATCTTCCTCTGTATGAGGATTATAGGTATTTGCCATGAAGGAAAGCGCCTGGAAAATATTACACTAAAATGGGACAAACCCAAATAAATGAATATGCTCTATTTTCTAGGGAGGGGGAAATGACTGTGGGAACTATGAGAGGAATGAATTCCTGATGTTCACCGACCGAAGCTGATTCCTACGAAATTGGGTTTTACCCCCCGGCCCCTTTGATAAATACAGGTAGTCCTCGACTTACAATCATTCATTTAGTGACTCTTCGAAGTTACAACAGCGCTGAAAAGAAAAGTGGCAGGAACCATTTTTCACACATTACAGCGACTGCAGCATCACGTGATCCAAATTAGGACACTGGCCAACTGGCATGTGCTTATGACGGTTGCAAGTGTCCTGGGGTCATGTGATCCCTTTTCGTGACCTTCGGACAAGCAAGGTCAGTGTTACTAACTGAAGAACTCTTACTGATTCACTTATCAATGATGGCAAGAAAAGTCGTAAGATGGGTCAAAAGTCCCTAAAATAAAATGTGGAACTCAATCGTAGTTGTAAGTTGAGGACTACCTATACTGTAAAATTAATTTGACGCAAAGGAGAAATCTGAGGCGGCCTTAAAAGGTTTCTACTGTTAATACTGTGTTGTCTAGTATTATAAGTGGTAGAATAGGAGAAGGAGAGCTTCTCCTAAAAATCTACTATCATCTCTATAGTTTATCGTAAGCATTTTTTATTGTGTTATAGAGTATTATAAAATACAAAAGTAAATAGAAGAGCAGGGAGGGAGGGAGGGAGGGGAAAGGGGGAAGAGAAGTGAGGAAAGACAGAAGAAAGAAAGAAAGAAAAAGAAGCATTGATTTCCGACTTGCTCTGTTACAGTAAAATAGGGCGTTAACAACAAAACACAACTTTTTGCTTTTCCACAATAGCATAAACAAGCCATTTCTGTAAAGATCTATCAGTCTAATCCAGGGGTCGGCAACCTTAAACACTCAAAGAGCCACAAAGGCCCTAACTGGAAGCCCCCCCATTCAATTCTGGAGCCGACTGGAGGTCCAGTTCCCCCACCATAGTTTTCTCCTAGTGTGGCGTCCTTTTTCCTTTTACGGAGCGGTGACAGGGAGATGCAGCAGAGGGATGAATGAGCCACATGCAGCTCCAGACCCGCAGGTTGCCGATCCCTTTTTCCTCTGCTGACCAGAAGTCCAGTTCCCCCACCATACAGTCTCCTCCTAGTGTGGCGTCCTTTTTCCTTTTACAGAGCGGTGACAGGGAGACGCAGCAGAGGGATGAATGAGCCACATGCAGCTCCAGAGCCGCAGGTTGCCGATCCCTGGTCTAATTTGTAAAATCCAAAGTCAGAGTTTCATTCTTTTCCACATCAAGCACGAAGTTCAGAAGCGGTCTCCATGTGGAAACAAAAATACTTGTGTTCTTTTCTTTAATCAAAGTAGTCAATTTTGACATTTCAGTCAAGTTCATCAACTTCTGCAACCATTCTTCCATGGTAGGAATTGAAGCGTCCTTCCATTTTTGCGCGTGTAATAGTCTGGCTGCTGTCAACATATAAATAACAAAGTTCCAAATTTTTTCTCTGTCATCTCTACAGTTTTGAGTGTATTCAGTTCAAGATGGTTCCAGCCGCACCACAAAGACAGTTGTTCAACTTCCCGTCTGAATGCAGATTCGTCATCGTCTCAAATCAGACTCATCATCATCATCATCATCATTTCTAAGTAGAGTCTGCCTGGCCCACATGTGCAAGATGGGAAATGGAACTTAGGATCCTCAATCCTCACTGTGGAAAACTTTACTCTTCCACGTACGTCAGGCATCCTGTTTATTTACTTTCTCTAGTCATGAAAATGATTTTATTTCAGTAAGCCTTTGGCAATTGACTTTTAGCATTGTTATGATTGTATGGGATTTGGGTTGCCATTTTCCTGTCAGTTGTCAACTGCTTGAAGTCTTTGAAGCTGGGTGGGATGTAAATTCATGTTCACAGAGATTAATACCACAAAAAAGAAATGATTTATTCGCTGGAATTCACTATGTAAGCAATTTCCATTTTCAACCACTCACAAAAAAAAAATAAAAAAAAAATTAAACTACCAGAGGAAAATATTTTAAGGAGATAAGTAGGAATGGAAAAATACAAAATGGCATTTTGGAAGCATGGATCGGTTTGCAGCAGTTAACTGGATGTGTGTTTAATGTGTCTGATGGCAAAAGTTAAGCATTTTTAAAAGATCCAAAATGGATTACGAACGTGAACATTCCTCCTCAGATACCATAAAGTCATCTCTGTTGGCTGGAGAAGATAGGTTTGTACTCAAAATATTTGGACTGGTTGGGAAAGATTGCTGTAAACATTAATGAAGTAGAAAATTACATAAATGAGGAGGCAGGGGGAAAAAAGCAGAGTTTAGGAATTTAACCTCATGCGTATATATTCAAGAGTAAACCATACTAGGCTGATACGAAGCATCTTCCTTGCTATGATCCCAATAGAGGACAGAGAAGTTCTTGGTAAAAGGGCTAAGAATTTCCCAGGTGAACGGTCTAAGGCAGAGGTCTCCAAACTTGGCAACTTTAAGACTTGTGGACTTCAACTATGCTGGCTGGAGAATTCTGAGAGTTGAAATCCACAAGTCTTAAAGTTGCCAAGTTTGGAGACCCCTAATCTAAGGTATGCCAAGAGTGGAGGTGGCCATTCATCATAGCTCTTACTGGCTTGAAAGAAGAGATAACCCAGAGATCCTGGCAGTGTATCTCAAAATGAATTATATAGATCTGGGATCTCAGCCCAAGTCATTTCAGTAGAGTGTTCTTTCAGTTTGAAACTGCTATCTGGTCTTTTTTTTTTTTACAAACCAAGTCAAAATTATTTATTTATTTACACATTTATATACCGCCCTTCTCCCGCAGGACTCAGGGCAGTGCACAGCCAACTATAAACACAATCCACTTTACAAAAATTAAAAGAAAATTAAATATCTTAAGGCTGCCACTAAAATTTATACCCAACCCCAATAAATTACAATAAAACCCCGAATTTAAAACCGAAATTTAAAACCCCAATATCAAAATTACACTTTAAAACTCCCATTTAAAAATTAGATAGCATAGAAGACTTAAGACTTGGAATAACTTTATGGTCACTTGCAATGTACACTAATTGGCATACATTAAAATGAAATTTCGTTGCATACAGCTCTCAAAGGGTCCCCACCTCCAATATACAGTGCATAAGCATGATAGCAGAAATACCATATAATAACTCAGAACATGAAGAAGATAAAACTGCATCTACCGTGATGACTATACCAGTAGTCCTCAACTTACAGCCACCATTGAGCCCAACATTTCTGTTGCTAAGTGAGAAACTTGTTAAGTGAATTTTGCCCCATTTTATGACCTTCCTGGCCACTGTTGTTAAGTGAATCTGGCTTTCCCATTGATTTTGCTTGTCAGAAGATCGCAAAAGGAGATCAGGTGACCCTGGGACTCTGCAACCATCATGAATATGAGTCAGTTACCAAGCATCTGAATTTTGTTCATGTGACCATGGGCATGCTGCAATGGTCATAGGTCCCTTTTTTCCGAGCTGTTGTAACTTCGAACAGACACTAAATGAACTGTTGTAAGTTGAGAACTACCTGTACTGAGAAATATATTTAAAATAATAACTGGGAATGCAGATGTAATAATTATGCTGGTCTGTCCATAATAAAGATAAATATGATAACTGAAAAGTGCAGAACTGACTCTTAAACTATGCTTTACATGTAGATTTTATATGCAAGGGACGTGGTGGCTCAGAGGCTAAGACGCTGAGCTTGTTGATCAGAAAGGTTGGCAGTTCGGTGGTTTGAATCCCTAGCGCCGCGTAAAGGAGTGAGCTCCCGTTACTTGTCCCAGCTTCTGCCAACCTAGCAGTTCGAAAGCATGTAAACACGCAAGTTGAAAAATAGGGATAAACAGAATAAATAAATAAATAGAAAAATTTGGTGGGGAGGTAACAGCGTTCCGTGCACCTTCGGCCTTTAGTCATGCCAGCCACATGACCATGGAGACGTCTTCGGACAGCGCTGGCTCTTCGGCTTTGTAACAGAGATGAGCAGCGCCCCCTAGAACCGGAAACGACTAGCACGTATGTGCGAGGGGAACCTTTACCTTTTGCTTTAAATGTAGAGCCTAATGAAGACATGAATAATAATTTAACATGATTCACATGTGCTATTTTTATTATTCATGTAGAGACAACAAATTCCGGAGTTCTTTATACTTGTCATCCTTTGTCCCTTAAACGCAAAAAAATACAAACAGGAAGGAAAAGATATGATGACTTTGGAGAACTTTGAGAGACAGGCACATCATACCATTGTTCGAAAATAAGCCTTGTTTGTGACATTCCCTATTATTTTTAAAGCTGATTCTCCTTAATGCTGGATAAGAATTCTGATAAACGTAAACATTTATGACGCCATTTGGCTTCCTGTCTCCTAGACTGAGAGCAAGGACCGCAAAAGGGATGCACCGAAAATTAAAAAAATATATAAAACCCGTAGGGAGGATACAAGACACATTCCTTCTTGGGAAAGTATATAACTGTGTTGGCAGCTATGGAAAAAAACAGCAGTAGACTAAATAAGAATTGGACAAATCCCATCAATTCTACTAAGCTTCTGACGCTGATTATGTAACCAATGGGATCGTAATAGTAATTCCTACTACTTTCAATAGTATCAATCTAAACCACATTAAAACACACCAACCTGGTACTGTCACGTCTGTTTTATAAAGATCATATTTACGTCAGAATGCACAAAGCAGTGCCTATATAATAAGAAACATAGAACATAGAAAAAAAAAACCATAGAAAAAGGAGTATTTAGGTCACTGAGTCCAATACCCAGCTCAGGGCAGGAATCCAAATTAAATCATCCTTGACAAATGGCTGTCTGGCCTCCCACATTCAGGGAAGGGGAGATCAACACTTTTCTAGGTTACGGCATTTAAATTGTTGTCCCCTCTTGAGGGTAAAATCGTCTTACTATGAAGAAGGCTTGAAATAGTCAGGTGAGGAATTTTTGATTCTCATTTCAGAAAAACTCTTTTTAGAAATGAATTCCTAGAACTCGGAAAGGTAAGAGTGCAAGTATTTAAATTCTGGGATGAGTACACACACACACCCCCACACCCCCACACAAACACACACGCAGACACAGACACACACACACGGCAGCATTCCTGGGTGCTGTTAGCCAAAGAACATTAGGAGCACGGCTTCCTAATTCTCTGCAATAAATCTACTTATCTAACTTCTTGCTGCCAGCTTACACATGTGGAATACCTGGTGGTGCAACATGATGATGGTTTTTAAGGCTTAGACTCACTTAGTATGATTTTTCACTTGTCTGTTAAAAAAGCAACGGTCTCCGAGGTGTAACTGGGTAGCATTATTCCTCTTCCTCAATTCTACCGGTGAATTAAGGGCGTACAGCTCGTCCTCAACTTACAACCGTTCATATAGTGACCATCTGAAGTTACAACAGCACTGACAGGAGTGACCTATTACAGGATTTCACGCTTACGACCCGTTATAGCATCCCCCATGGTCAGGGGATCAAAATCCGGGCGTTTGACAACTGGCTTGTATTGATGACAGCTGCAGTGTCCCAGAGTCATGTCATCACCATTTCCGGCCTTCCCAACTGGCTTCCAACACGCAAAGTGTCAGGATTCTGGCACTTAACCCCATTTAAATCATGAGTCTCGAGCCAAACTTCCAAAACTTAAAAAGGATTTATTAGGAGTTAACATGCCGGCACCGCCTGGGTGTAGCCGACTCTGAGACACATCATTCACCAGCCTTGACCCTGGCTTTCCCCCGGCCCCTGGGTGTATCATAATTCACACTCTCCAATGGGACACATCCATAGCCCAGAGTCACCAATCATGCTTGCCGGTTAGAATTTTGCACGGCAGAAACTTCAGTCACCTAGTTACTATCTTTGAAAACATTTATGGAATGAAGTTTCGGATTGCAAGCTGTCGCACTGCTCCCTCCTCCCTTTCTGTTGGCAACTCTAAAAAGACCACAGAAGTGTTTTATGAGTTGACACAAAGTCAATGTGAAAAGCTAGATTCGCTTAATAACCATATGATTCACTTAACATCTGTAGTGATTTATTTAACAACTATAGTAAAAAAAACCAGTCATTAAGTGAGTTGGGAGCGCAACTCATTTAACAACTGTCTTAATTAGCAATGGAAATTTTGGGCTCAATCATGGCCGTAAATCGAGAACTATCCGAGATGACGTTGTTAAAAGCAACAAAATAGTCAGGCGGGGCAAAACTGACTATAAAACTGCTGTGAAAAAGCCTGGATTTCTTTCAAGATTAGACGTTGCTTAGGAGCAGCCTATTTTGTCCTTCCTTTATCCTGCCTCCATCTTAATTCTTCACTGATATTTCTGCCATTTCAGAGATAAAGACTGCGTGGTTACAGATATCATCCAGTGCAGTGGCCTCAACTTACAACTGTTCATTTAGTGACCGTTCGAAGCGACAACTACAATGAAAAAAGTGACTTATGAACATTTTTCACACTTATGACCGTTGCGGCATCCCCATGGTTACGTGATTGACATCTGAATGCTTGGCAACTGGCTCATATTTATGATGGTTGCAGTGTCCTGGCGTCCTGTGATCCTCTTTTGTGACCTTCTGACAAGCAAAGTCAATGGGGAAGCCAGATTCACTTAACAATCGTGTTACTAATTTAACAACTTGCAGTAATTCACTTACTACCAACCTGCCTTTCATCAAGGACCTGTATCCTGCACGAGTCAAAAAGCGGGCTGTGAAAATATCTACAGATCCTTCACATCCTGGACATAAACTGTTGCAACTCCAACTCTCAAAACAACACTATAGAGCACTGCACATTAGAACAACTAGACACAAGGACAGTTTTTTCCCAAATGCCATCACTCTGCTAAACAAATAATTCCCTCAAAACTGTCCAACTAGTACAAAGTCTGCATTACTGTTACTGTTAATCTTCTCATCACTCATCACCCATCCTCTCCCACTTGTGACTGTAACTTTGTCGCTTGCATCCTTACAATTTATATTGACTGTTTCCTAGTATTTTGATTGCTTATTGTACCCTATGACTATCATTAAGTGTTGTATCTTATGATTCTTGACTCTTGACGAATGTCTCTTTTCCTTTATGTACACTGAGAGCATTTGAACCAAAGACAAATTCCTTGTGTGTCCAATCACACTTGGCCAATAAAGAATTCTATTCTGTTCTGTTCTGTTCTATTCACTGTTCTGTTCTGTTCTATTCGCAAGAAAAGTTGTAAAATGGGACAGAACTCTCTTAACAAATTTCTCACTTAGCAACCGAAATTCTGGGTCATAAGTCGAGGACTACCTGTATTTCCTTGAGTGATCAATTAATTTTTGAAAAAAAAAAAAAAAAGGCGGGGTATCTGACTTTGCAGACAATTCATTTTAGTCAGTTAATTTTTAATGGGATTTTTTTTTCCCCCTGTCCTGACGGCCTACATTTTTTGGAGTGTAGCCATGCCATATGTACGCAAATATTCGTAACTCTAACATATTTATGGAGTGGGAGGAATATCCAGGATGGGTTTCAGCTGGATTTGATAACCCTGGTGAAGAAGTTGAGAACTGCATAAAATTTCTGCTTGTAAGATAGATGACAATATCCTGTGGAGTCCTTGAATGCTCGCTGAATCTGTTTGTCTCATATAATATCTGCAAGCAAACAACCAAGTTCAGAGAGCAGACAGAGCACTAAGAACAGTTCAATCTAGAGTCATATATATTGTCTTCTACTATATCTTCCTTCCTTCCTTCCACCAGGAAAGGTGAGGCAAATTAAGCACTTTAAGGTGCTGTAATGAGAATTAGCCTGGGAGCTATATTGCCCTACCTTTATAGATGTACTTTCAAAAAGTGACAAAGTTAAGCGTGTAGTTTGCATTCATGAGAGACAAAACCACCACACTATCTTCTGCAAATCCACTTTGGAGCCACTTAATTATCACTGAAAGAAATTCTGTCAGCCTGGGAATGATAGCTACCTCTCAAATTAAAAGTGAGAACTCAAGGCGAAGATTTCTGGAGAATTTTTATCAACAGGCTATTAGATGAAGTTAACAAACAAAGAAAATACGGTGCAAACAATAACCACAGCAATAATAACAACAACAGTAACAAAAACTAAATATTTTTGAATGCGACAGCACAGCATAACAGGAGTTCCCCTGTGATAAAATATACAAACAAGCTGAAAAGAACAGTGTGGGAACTGGAAAAAAATCACAATCCTGAGGACTTCTTCATTTTCCCCAGGCTGAGGGTGTGTTGTCAAACATGGCCAAGCTGTGTTTCTTTTTCCCTTCTCTTTATGTGAGGAAAAATTAGCAGCAAGCCTTTAGAGTTTTGCCCGAGGCGATTTGGGTTTCAAGTCAACCTAGTTTCTTCAGAAATACAATACATTATAAAAAAAGGACTATCTCTAGAAGCAGCAGCTGCTTAGAGATTGACCCTCTCCTTTCTCCTTTCCATCAAATATATATATATATATATATATATATATATATATATATATATATATATATATATATATATATATATATATATATATATATCACTTAGGCCATATGGATTGTTGCCACAAGTAAAAAAAAATAACCCTAATAGACCTATTTTTATTTTCTCAAGTTGTTAAAATGGGATGGAAAACTATTGAAGCAAGGCCGCTCAACAACAAATCCTCCTGAATTTGAGCTGCAGAAATCTGATGCGGCCATTTTTTGAATCCAAGACTGAAAACTCAATTTTCCATTAGAGGAAATAGGCAATAAAAATATCAATTTCCTGCCTTTGAATGATATCCAAAATCAACCAACTTCTGGAGCCAGCCACCTCACTTTGCCCAGGAAGCCCAAATCTTGGCTTCTTTTGAGGAGTTTAGGACAACACGCTGCAGCCAACTCGCCATAGCCAAGCCTCCACGGCCAACTCACCAGGGCCTACTTGCTGCGGCCAACTCGCTGCAGCCAGTTCACCACGGGACAATTCACTGGGGAGCAATTCAACAGGGATCAGTTCTATTATTCATCAAAGCATTACAAAAGCTGGTAGTCACAGGAATGATTTCCTTTGATATAAGGGGTAAAATAATTTTGGTGAAAATGTGGTTAACAAAAATAAAAGGAACGACATGAATTCCGCAGTGAATCGTCCCACGGTGAGTAGGTCGCAGCGAGTTGGCCATGGCAAGTTGGTCGTGGTGAGTGGGCCATGGCGAGTTGCCCTATTCCATCTTTTTAGTTTGCTTGCCAGCAAGATGAGAAGTAAGCATGGACAACCCAGAAGTGGTCAAGAGGGCCTCTTATACTCCCCAATGTATCATATTACTAAACCTAAAAGAAAAGGGACCTAATTGACAGTAGAACTTAGAAAGGGAGGTCAAGCAAGAGTTCCCTAGTGTATCTTATTTTTAAATAGCATCATAGGAAACAAAATAGATGAAGTAGGGATGCACCTATAACCTACAAGACAAGAACGAGGAGAATCACAGTAATTGGTGAAAACAGATATGTGATGCCCAGACCTTGAGGTTTATGTAGGATGCTGTCTTCCATGGACAAATATTAGATAGAATGGAACAGCAAGTGTTGTAATTAGCCGGCAGCAAGTGCAGATGGCTGAGGAGAGTGAGGACTCAGATGAGGGGCCAGGACCATTAGGGAGTGGACTGCTGCCTTCAGAGATTGTGGGGGCTGGCAACAGTGATGAGGAGGTTCCCGAGGAGCTTGTGCCAAGTGCGGATGCATGCAGGATTGCTCGCAGGAAAGAGCAGTTACAACAGCACAGGCGACTCGGGAGTAAGGCTAAAAGGTAATGGCCCCTCCTTCAAGAAAATAAAAGCCAGCTGTGAAACGAACGTACATTGCAGAAGGCAAAGATGTTTTGAAACTCCAGCCTCGTGGACATTCTAGTATCCTGAGTTTGTATTTGAAGATTCATATTTTGCAAATTATTTCTTGTCTGTTATCTTTTGGCAAGTCTCGCACAATTTTTATAATAAATAAATAATTATTTTATAATAAATAAATAATAATTTATAATAAATAAATAAGCTTGTGCTTATCATAGCTAATTATTTTGTAAAAGCATTACAAGGTTTCTGTTCCTTTTAGATTGTGTTTGATTTGTTTGGAAAAGGGCGTGGGTCGGAACAGCAAGGCACATAAGATGCAATCATAGACAACATGACTATCCATGTTGGGAGAGATACTGTTAAAGCAACTATATCAGAGAGTCTGAAGCTCTGAAAGAAAGGTGAAGAACCTGAAGGTTCAGACGGTGTTTGAATACTGCAAGTGAATAGCTGGCCTTGGGAATGGTGTATATAGGACTGGTTGTGTTTTGGGGTTGCGGTGTATACTCTCTGGACAATGAACATGCTGGTGACATTCTGACCACCTTCTGGTGAGAAACAAGTTCCCTGAGGATGGGCTTCAGCATGAGTCCAAATGCTTGGAAAACTAAACCTCTGGTGCCCGTGACCGAGACCCAGATTGGATTCTGCCAACATTATCCTCGGACATGTAGATTTGCCTTCATTCAGAAGGAAGCTGTCCTTTATCTTACTGAGGCTTGAGGTTGGGAGAGGTGTGATTCCCAATGGCCAGTAGGGAGTGCCAAGATTGCCGTCACTAAGTTACATAACATCACATTTTACAACCATATCACTTACTGATGGAAATTCCAGGCCAAATTACTGTACTCAAGGACTACCTTTATAGGGAAATTTAATCATGGGAAGGAAAGGTTTACGAAAAAAACAGTAGTTTGATTTTTGATACCGTATATGGAGGTTCGGGCGACCGCAAGACTTCAGAAAGTGTTGTGGTTTGCCTGCAGCAGGTGTGGACAGCTGAGGTCTCTGAGAGAGAGGACTGCATGTGATGCAGCGATGGAGCCAGGACCATCAGGGAGTGGAGTGCTGCCTTCGGAGATTGTGGAGGCTGGCAGCAGTGATGAAGAGGCCCCCGAGGAGCCTGTGTCCAGTGCGCATGAGCGCAGGGCTGCTTGAAGGAAAGAGCAGCTGCAGCAGCACGGGTGACTTGGGAGTAAGGCTGCAAGGTAATGGCCCTTCCCTTAAGTGATAAAAGCCAGCTGAGAAACCGGAGTTCTTTGCAGGAAGCAAAGAAGTTTTTGCACTCAAGCCTTGTGGACGTTCAGAATATCTTGGTTGGTGTTTGGAGACTCTGTGTTTGAAATATTTCTTGGCAACTTTATCTAGTGTTCTTGGCAGCCTTGCACAACCTTGGTAAGGCTCGTTCTTATCAGAGACAATTAGTTTGAAACAGCCTTTTAACCGGGAAGCAGCAGAATTCGTAAAAAATCATTAAAAGGTTTTGCTGTTACCTTTGTTTCATGTTTGTTTCCTTGGAACAAAGTTTGGATCAGAACAGAAAGGCAGTTAGATATGCAAAGAAGGAAGTAACTTCAATTTTGGATCATCATAATAAAGAAAAAACAAGGAAGTCCATTGCTTCCTGAAAAAGCACCTTTGGGACAGCCATGATCTGGATGACTGAGAATCTCTACAGAGATTTAGCTATATGATTTGGGATGAACACCCTTGGAATGACGTGGGAGTAGGAATGGATTTCCAGAGGAAAAAATTGCAGACTACAGGAACCAGGAGCCCTACTTAGGTGACCGAGAGGACACAGATAAACCTCCAAGTGGCCTCAACGACTCTCTAAAAGGATGCAAATGACCAGCTGTCTGCAAGGAATATAAATCCTTCCATTCCCCACTATCCTGTCAGAGCTGAAGAAGCTTCTTGGATGAGAAGCAAAATGTCTTCAAAGAAAAAACAAAGAAATTCCAGTTGCCTCCTGAAAAAGCACCTTTGGGACAACCATGGCCTGGATGACTGAGAATCTCTACAGACTATAGTAATAAATCCATAATAGTAAATACACAAAATCATGTCAAGCCTCTGCAGGCTACATTGCCAGCCATGAGACAAATATGTAGAAAAACTGTCGTGTGGGAAACTTTGTACAATCGCTGCAAAACTATGTGGTGTTTCTGGCTCTTCCTCCTCAGTCGAGCAAAATGGTGGGAAACAGATAAGGAGGAAGACTCTACAGACAGTGTGAGTAGGAAAGTTGGAACCGGGCCCTATAGAGGCTTAGATATTTGTGTTTCTGGTTATATCATCTTATTTTCCTTTTTTGTGTGGGTGGGTGTATGCTAACATGAAGAAGCACACTCTCCAGGATGAAGGCTGGACTACATAGAGTGCATCCTTACGGGACTGTTCTGGTTGAAATGTCATCTTTATTTCTCCAAGTCATTCAACATCAAGGTTGCCCCAAAAATATAATACACGTGCTGTGATATTCTACCTTTGCTTCCGATACTGAAAGTAAGTCTATTATGTGTTTTTCTATGTACTTTTGGGCATAATTGTAATTGTTGATGAACATCTGCCAAATCCATGTACCTGGGAGGCACACCCTCTCTCTCTTCCACTCTGTGTGTGTGTTATGTGAGTGTGAGTGTATCTTCTGGCCACCTAGAAGCTTTAACAGATAATCAGAGTTGGAAGGGATCTTGTAGGTCATCTAGTCCAACCCCCTGCCCAAGCGGGAGACCCTACACCATTTCTGACAAATGGCAATCCAATCTCTTCTTGAAAGTCTCTAGTGATGACACTCCCACAACTTCCGAGGGCAAGCTGTACATGGGTTGATTGTTCTCACTGTCAGAAAGTTTCTCCTTATTTCCAGGTTAAATCTCTCCTTGTTCAGTTTCCATCCATTATTCCTTGTCTGGCCCTCAGGCGCTTTAGAAAATAGCTTGACCCCTTCCTCTCTGTGGCAGCCACTCAAATATTGGAAGACTGCTATCATGTCTCCCCTGGTCCTTGTCTTCACTAGACTAGCCAAGCTCAGTTCCTGTAACCATTCTTCATATGCCTTAGCCTCCAGTCCCCTAATCATCCTGGTTGCTCTTCTCTGTACTTTTTCTAGAGTCTCAACATCTTTTTTATAGTGTGGTGACCAAAACTGGATGCAGTACTCTAGGTGTGGTCTTACTAAGGGTTTATGGAGTGATATTAGTACCTTACTTGATCTTGATTGTATCCCTCTGTTAATGCAACTTAGGATTGCATTGGCCTTTTTTTGCATCAGCTTTAAAGCATGGAAAGATGAGGAGATAAATAGGTATCACTTTGGTGGGAAGATGACAGCATTCTGTGCACTTTGGCATACAGCCATGTTGGCCGTATGGAAGCATCCTTGGACAACCCTGGAACTGTCGGCTAAGAAATAGAGATAAGCACTGTCCCTAGAGTTGGAAAAAAATTGACAATGTGTGTGTATGTGTGTGTATGTGTGTTTGTCTGTCTGTGTATCTTGTAAGGCATTATTTGAAGAAGGCATCTCTTACAGTGTTCTTTTACAGCATCTCTTACAGTGTCCTAACTCTCTATCATCATTCAGTTAAAAATCTGACTGACGGTCAGACCCAAGTCTCAAGCATGAACTCTCTCACCTCATGTATCTTTCTTGCAAGTAAACACTATCTCAAAAACATTCTCCCATCAACCACAAGTAGACACTTAAAGCTATGGGGATAACTGGCAGACAGTGAGTTCAGTACACTTGTCTAGTTTCATTTTTAGTGAATAAACTGAACAAAACCACTGTATCAAACCTCTATATAGGGATAGTCTCTTTTCATCTTGAGGAAGTTTAGACAAAGGTGGTATAATATATCCCCCAACAGAGGCAAAGTACAGAGGCCTGTCCTAACCAGGGATCTAAGTTCCTCTCCCTTATTTCACAGCTGAAATCTAGATCATAATCATGTAAGTATGACATGCTTGAGAAATCCTTGAAGTGCTTACCTTTCTCTTGGAACCTCTTTTCCAGTTATAGAGCTAAATACATTAGAAAAAAAAAAAACCCACCATCCATTTGACCTCTCAGTAGGTTGGTGATGACATTCTCTGTCCAAAATAGGGGGATGCAAGAAGAAGGGAGAAAGGAAAGAAAGAAGAAGAAGGGGGGAGGAGAAGGGAGAAAAAGGAAGAAGAAAAGAGAAGGGAAAGAAGGGGGAAGGAAAAGAAGGAATGGGGGAGAAGAAGAGAAGAGAAGGTAGAAGGGGAGAAGAAAGAAGAAGGGAGAAGGGAAAGAAAGGAGGAGAAGGGAGAAGGGAAAGAAGAAGAAAAGAGAAAAGGAAAGAAAGAAGAAAGGGAGGAGAAGGGAGAAACAGGAAGAACAGAGAAGGGGAAAAAAGGGGAAGGAAAAGAAGGAAGAAAAATTGGGGAGGAGAAGGGAAGAGAAGGAAGAAGGGGAGAAGAAGAGAGAAGGGAAGAGAAAGGAGAAGAAGGGAGAAGGGAAAGAAGAAAGAAGAAGGGAGAAAGGAAAGAAAGAAGGGGAGAAGGGAGAAAAAGGAAGAAGAGAGAAGGGAAAGAAGGGGGAAAGAAAAGAAGGAAGAACAGAGAGAAAAAGGTAAAAGAAGGGAGAAAAGGAGAATGAAGATGGGAGGGAGAAGAAGGGAGGAGAGGGGATGCCAACTTCCATAGCATTGAATTAATTGTCCATTATTCTTTATTACCAACTAGTTATGAAAAGTATGGTTATGTCCCATCAACAGATTCCCATGATTTTTTTTTTAAATTAGCACTTCAGTTGCTTTAATATTGACTCAGGCAGCCCACAGTCCTCAACAAGACATACTGAAGATTGTGAGTCTACAATTCTCTCTTCAGTAACACCCGACAATTGTTTGCAACCTACTGTATGCTAGAATCTACATGCAGCAAAAATGATACATTCCCTCAAACCTTCGCCCTAAAACTTTTAAACTTTCAGTTCTTCTAAAAGGCAACAGTCACGCTATCGTTCGACCAGCGGGTCCCTAGGCCAAAGCATGTAAGGGGAAATTAAATATGATTTCTAAAATACAATTTGCTTTAAGGGACTAAAGTAAAGTAAGGGAGCAATTTAGCATCTACCAATGCATGAAGACAGTAAGATTACTGGGTGCATTTTTTTATTTTATTTTTTTTGCTTCTCTTCTGGGGGAATGAAATGAAGGGCTATTTATAAAGAACTCCTTGCTTTGGCTATAATCAAATATAATAACAAGATAGAACAAAAACAATCTTTTCATGGAAACCACCTTTGTAATACTCCTTTTTAATAACCCTCCTAATGGCCAAATTAGAAGGACCCCAACTAAAGTCATTCATCCCACATAAAACAAACATTGCCTTTTCTTCTTAGCTTTGTTTTACCAGCTATATCATTTCCAGATGATGCTTGAGGGGCTTAAGGGTTTTTTTTTTCCTTCTCTCCAAGAGTTACATGCTGAAACTGGCAGCTGCTTCCTATTTACTGTAGGCAAATCTAAGATGAATTTAAACTGGGGAAGGGGGCTTTCATCAGCTGTTGATGGGAGCATTAGCTGGGAAAAAAGAGGACAGCATCTCGCCCAGCAACTACCTATATGAAATTACAGGTAGTCCTCAACTTACGGCCACAATTGAGCCTAAAATTTCTGTTGCTAAGCAAAGACAGTTGTTAAGTGAATTTTGCATCGTTTTACGACCTTGCTTGCCATAGTTGTTAAGTGGATTGCTACAGTAGCTAAGTTAGTCACGCGGTTGATAAGTGAATCTGGCTTCCCCATTGACTTTGCTTGTCAGAAGGTCGCAAAAGGGGATCAATTGACCCTGGGACACTGCAAATAGCAATAGCACTTAGACTTATATACCGCTTTACAGTGCTTTACAGCCCTCTCTAAGCGGTATATAGAGTCAGCCTATTGTCCTCAAACAATCTGGGTCCTCATTTTACCCACCTCGGAAGGACGGAAGGCTGAGTCAACCTTCAGCCTGGTGAGATTTGAACTGCCAAATTACAGGCAGCCGGCAGTCAGCAGAAGTAGCCTGCAGTACTGCACTCTGACCACTGCGCCACCGTGCCTCCTTTTAAAAAATAGGAGTCCCTTGTCAAGCGTCTGAATTTTGACCACGTGACCATGGAGATGCTGCAATGGTCGTAAGTATGAAAAATGGTCGTAAGTCACTTTTTTCCCAATGCTGTTGTAACTTCAAACGGTCATTAAATGAACTGTTTTAAGTTGAGGACTACCTGTATTTAGAGTTTTGATCCCAGGGAAAGATACTAAATGTTCTTGACAAGTAACAGAGAACCACTCTCCTGTCTAAGGATGTTGTAAGGAGAAAAGATTAAAAGAAAGGAAATCAACCATGTTCATAGATGTATCCCAACCATAATATAATTTTATTTAATGCACTGTCTGGGAATTTCTCATTAAATCCTTTCCCAAGTGCAAGTCACCAAGTTTACAAAGCAATCCATTTGTGCTTCAGGTCTGACAAAAGCTTTTTATGATACCTTTGGGCTTCAGGCAGGAAAAGACAAACCACTTTCTAGGTTGGGCTTAATAGCTGAAGGGACCAGTGGCTCAGACTGTCTACCGCAGCGACAAGTAGCTTGAAAAGACTTAAAAAAGAGGTTCCTCACAATTACTTAAAAGAGTAATTCCGATGAATTACTCCCTCTGAATTAGCAAACACCCTTTTTACGTCAAATACATGCGAGTAAATACATTCATTCATTTTTCTATGTAAGATCCTGAAGACTGGAGAATCTGAAAAGGTTTCCTGGCAGTCCTTGGGGCTTTCCTGTAATCTTGGCAAACAAGATTTCAAAGCCGCACTTGACCTCTGGAAGGTGAAACTGATCCAGGCCATTGATAAAACTGCCTCTGAAACGACCTCTCTCATTAAGAAAAACCAAACTTGGGAACTGGAAGGGAAGCAACGAACGGCACAAAGATTCATGTGGATGGAAAACTTGGGAACGGTCTGAATAAACAGCCTCCAGCTCATCTCAAGGCATACATACTCTGTGGTTGGGCCCAATTACATTATTCTTTTCCACTGCGTTCATATTTGCAGAAAACCATTCAAGGGGGTGGGCTGATTTACTGCATTTGGCCACACCCACTCCAAAATAAATAAACATATAACTTAATAGGTTGTTGTGATCTATACGAATAACACTTTCCTTGTTTCCATGCCGACCTAAACGTTCAACGGATCCAGTTGAAGTCATTAGATATTTTTTGGCTTACAGATGTGCATTAGTCCCCAATTCTTCCCCTTCCCTGGCTTCAATAAGTAGCCAACAGAAAGCTGTGTGAATGGGGTTAAAAGTGAATATTTGCTTGCAACAAAGAATGCTTCCTTCATTCTCAAAAGAGGAAAGGATTTTGTGATAAAACCATCCTTGCAGCTCACCATATTTATCACTTTTTAGAAGTCTCCAATATTACATTTTTGGGGAAAGGTTTGGAAATTAAAACGGTATCTTGGTTCAAACTATTTCAAATAGTATAATCTATTTGGATGCATTTCAACCATCAAACAACCATCAAACAAAGCCAAGGCAGGTCATAGGCTGCATTAACAGAGGGATAGAATCAAGATCATGTGAAGTATTAATACCACTTTATTGTGCTTTGGTAAGGCCACACTTGGATTACTGCATCCGGTTTTGGATGCCACAATATCAAGAAAGATGTGGAGACTCTAGAAAGAGTGCAGAGAAGAGCAACAAAGATGATTAGGGGACTGGAGGCTAAAACATATGAAGAATGGTTGCAGGAACTGGGGATGTCTAATCTAGTGAAAATAAGGACTAGGGGTGACATGATAACTGGTTCCAATATTTGAGGCGCTGCCAGAAGGAAGACGGGATCAATCTATTCTTCAAAGTACCTGAAAGCCAGACAAGAAGCAATGGATGGAAACTAATCAAGGAGAGAACCAACCTAGAACACGAAGGAGATATTTCTTGACAGTTAGAACAATTAATCAGTGGAACGACTTGCCTCCAGAAGTTCTGGGTGCTCCAACAGTGGAGGTTTTTAAGAAGAGATCGGACAACGATTTGCCTGAAATGGTATAAGGTTTTTTGCTTGAATAGGGGGTTGGACTAGAAGACCTCCAAAGTCCCTTCCAACTCTGTTATTCTCTTCTGTTAAATCTGATTTCAGTACGGCTTACCACTGGCTGTTTTTCCTTCTAAAAACCTACTTAGGAATCCTTCTATGAAATATGTCAGGGGATTCCAACTCTGCAGTTCCATGACTCCCTGAAAATGATAAATAAATACATTTGGGTGGAACTCTTCCCCTCCTTGCCAAATAAAACTAATGATTTCACTGCGATTTAGAGTTAAGAAAGAAATGCGTGTAATCATTTTTAACAATTGCGTTTTAATCTAGGCGTCCAATACCATGCTACAGCTTTGCATCTTTATAAAATAAAGGCTTCTCATCAGAAATAGATAATAAAACAATCCGTTCTCAAATCATAACTTTAATGGGATGGATAAACTTGCCCAGTTTTTGCTAAGTCAGCCACTTGCAAGATTTATTTTGGATCAATGCTTGTTTTATAAAAGCAAGGCTGAGATGAATTAAGATATTTCCAGAAGCACCAAAGCAGATTCTGAACCAAATCTTGCCTTTAAAATGTACTTTTATAAGGACAGCACTTGTGATTTTAGTCTTGATGGGAGCTAGACAGAAAGAGCAACCAGTGAGGTTAAATTCTATTTTAGCATTTTCATCAACTAGGCCTTTCTTCTTTCATTTCCCTTTTTCAAGGCTAGCAAGATATTAAATCCACAGGTACCAAGAAAAATGAAACCATCTTTTTAAAAAAATCTGAATGTAATTTGTTCCCTACAAGCAAATAGAGTAATGCATCAAAATTATTTATTAAAATGTTATGTTAAGCAGACTTGGAAAACTTGATTGAGGAAACAACATAGAATTTACAACATACATAATTTTTACAATTTTTACATTTTTAAAAAAAAACACGGCACGGACTATCAGATGTGCATTAAACATGCATTGGAATGCTCTTTATAAATAGATTTTTTCACGGTATTGTATTCCCTTTACTGGGATGTACGTTCTAATCATGCAAAAACATTATTTTTAAGTGCATTAGAATGAATAAAGATGCTACTGAATTATGTTAAGAATTAAAATAATTTCTTTGGAGGAAAAAAATAACATCCAATTCACTAAGCCAAGTACATAAAAATCATAATTTTGGAAGGGGCCACGTAAACCAAGCTTTTTGCTCAGTCTACGTTGATTAAAACCTATTTAATTACTTTGGATTTTAACAAATATACCAACAATATATTAATTAAAGCTGCAAAATATCCAAGAGCTAAGAGAACTATGTGCTATATTTAATTTTTAATACATTTTATTTTATACAATTTCTGCCTTTTGCTTTGATGAAGAACACTAATTATTATGGGTCTTTCCCCCGCCCTTCCGCCCCCCCCGTGTCTTTGAATCAATGTTGATTCCTGGCAAATGCCTAAGACGGTTTCTTGAAGATTTTTGGAAGTGGTTTTGCCGCTGCCACTTTCCTAGGGCTGAGAGTAAGTGACTGACCCAAAGGTGGGACTAAAACTCATAGCCTTCCAGTTTCTTCTAGCTTTCTAGTCTGGTGCCATAATCATGACGCAAATTGGTTCTTGATGATAAATTGGAAACCAAACCTGTCCTTTTGCTAGCTAGGGACAGAGGTTTGTTTTAAAGGGCATGCTTCACTCTTTTATCATACTGTATCCATTGTGTTCTTCCATCCCTCGACAATCTCATTGCAATGGGAACCATTTGCAAATGCTCAAGATAGGAAAACTAGAGTAAAGTGTTCGTTAAAAATCACCATGGTTCTCATTTTGCCATTTGCAAGATTTTTTTTAAAAAAATACCTTTAGTGAGTTTCAGACATTATGTCACCAGCCAAACTTTCTATATTTTGATGGTGGTTGTTGCTAGGCTGTCACAGTCTTTGAACAGACTCGTGCAAACCGAGGGGATGTATTTTGACTTCTTCCTTAAAAGTTTATATCTCGATACTCACGTAATCTGGAAGTGGGGAATCAGCAGCAGACAGGGAACTTCTCAAAGACTGGGTGGCCTGTTCCAAAACTTTGTTGTGCTTTTTGGACAACAATGAAAACAAGCTGGAGGGGAAGGGAAGGAAAAAATAATTATATTGTTTTCATAGGAATCAATCGTTCTGTTTTTATGAAGCAGAGATGTCAATTTAGTACAGGCCAATGTTTTTCAAGTTGGCAGCTTGAAGATGTGCACACTGGGGGATTTTGGATGTTGTAGTCCATATATCTTTAAGCCAGGCTTGAGAAACATTGCTGTAGGCCAGAGGTCCCCAAACTTGGCAATTTTAAGACTTGTGGACTTCAAGTCCCAGAATTCTCCAGCCACCTATGCTGGCTGGGGAATTCTGGGAGTTGAAGTCCACAAGTCTTAAAGTTGCCAAGTTTGGGGGCTGCTGCTATAGACTCTGCCTTGCAGAGATAACAAACAAAAAAATAGTTTATAAAGTGTTTTTCTCAGAAATTGAATTCTATAAAAGATATATTTATTTTGCAAGCAGGACACTTCCAAAGTAGTTCACAAAGCAAACACTTGCTGTGTTTGGACAACAAGAAAGAAAAAACGAGTACACTGCAGATATAAATTAATCCAGAACCACAATTCAAGCTAAAAAGCTTGGATAATTCCCACTCTTTAGCCCTTTTTCTTCATGAAATTTCCTATCGTCCCTGCTATCACAGTAAGCTGGGCATTTATTCTGACTTTTTGCCACAATTTTAGGACACTCGGTGGCTGAAAAGTATATCCACCTACCACAAACAAATGTTAATGTTTAATGCTTAATGTTAATATTTCTAATTCAAAAGCCAGCCTTACTTTTTTTCTCCTTGTGGAAAAATGGAAACTGTTCTGCTAACTGTTTCCTTTCGTTACACCAACACATTAGTTGTCAAAGATGCCTTATATTCTCCATTCATTTGCAACCTTTATAAAAGTGAGTTTTGTGGACCTTCAAAAGTGTCACAAGGGAATGAGCCAAATTCTTCACTCCAACGTTAAAGCAAAGAAACAGAATTTGAAACCCAGAGCTTTTTACAGGTAGTCCTCCACTTACAACAACAGTTGAGACCAAAATTGCCATTGCTAAATGAGGCAGTTTGTTAAGAGAGTTTTATCCCATTTCATGAACTTTTTCCCCATAGTTACTAAATGAATTGTGTGGTCATTAAGCAAATCTGTCTTGCCCGTTGATTTTCTTGTCCAAAGCCAGCTGCGAAGGTTACAAATGGTGACCACATGGGACAGTACAACTATCATAAATGCATGCCACATGCCAAGGGTCTGAATTTTGATCATGTAACCATGGAGATGCTGGAATGGTTGTGTGAAAATGGTCCCACATTGGTTTTTTCCAGTGCCACTGGAACTTTGAACATTCACCGAACAAATAGTTGTAAGTCCAGGACTGCCTGTGTATAACTTTCTAATTCTAGAAAAACAGGGCATTCAAATTTAACACTCTAGGGAAGACAAAGACGTGGGAATAGGTAGAGGTTCAAAAAATATCTCTGGTAGCATACATTTATAGTGATTACAGATCCTGTTCCTTCCTTGACTCCGGATCTGACTTAGCCCTGGTTTATATCAACTTTGGTGCTCTTGAAAGTTGGAAAACGATTTACAAGTGCTTCCATACTTCAGGAAGTCAGTAGCTTTTTCATTGTTCTCCTCAAACTTGATAAACGCTACTGATTTCTTATCTATGGAGATTCTCGGTTATGGTTCTGCCAAAAGTGCTTTTTCAAAAGGTAAATGGACTTTGTGGCAAGAAAGGTCGTAAAATGAGGCAAACTTCAGTTAACACCTGTAGGAAGTTATCACCCACCTCTCTCCTAGGAAAATGAAATATCCTAGGAAATATTAAAAAGGCAGAATGTTTCCCCTAAAAAGAGAAGAAGCTCAGAAGCAGAAACTCAGCCCCACCCCCCATCTTTGCTAATGGGCCATTACTCTGGCCTAGGCCAGCCTATTTTACATAACAAAGATCTCCAGGTAGAGTTATAGGAATTGCCCAAAACCCTTTCATTACATCATCATCCAGCAAGGCTCAACCAAGCCTGGGACTCAGGACAACCTACAGAGTTGTCCCTGCATGGCCCCATGGGAGTCTGACAACCAATCAGAATATAAGCTCAAATTCAAATCCTAACAGAGGGTATAAAACCCAGGTACACTCAGCATCTCAGCCCTTCTTTCTTTGGAGCTCCAAGCCATGTGGTCCTATCCACCATTAAACCATCTTTCCAAACAGCCTCCATGTTTCCAGTGTCTTTTCCCCCACTTGGAACTGAACTCAGAAGGCTATTTCTTCCAATACAGGTGAATCTCGTTTAGCAACAGAAATTTTGGGGTCCACTGTGGTCCTAAATGGTCCTAACTGTAAACAGAGCATAGTAGAAGGTGTAAGATTATTTTGGGGTTCTTTCTTTATGGATTGTAGAGTCTCTTTTGTGCAGTCCATATATCACAAGATACAAAGACAAAGAGTCATTTTTAAAAAACAACAGAATGATATTCACAAACCACAAACGCAATTCCCACATGTTTCTCTGTGAAATAACCATAGCATTTGGAAGGCTTAATATTAGCATAATTTAGAAGCTAGGAGCTATTTGTTTGAAGCAATCCTTCCTGTTACTCAGGTTGATCAAAGCATGCTTAGCTTTCCAAACTCCATAGGATAACAACTTTCTGATGGTGTTTGCAGTTAGAAGGAAAACAGAGTCTCTTTCCCTTTCCTTCAAGTAACAACTCACAAGAAATTATTTTTCTCCTATCTACAAATGTAATGCCATTAAATAAAGTTAATAATTAAGTCCAAAATACAGATCTCAGATAAAGACTTGCTGCTGAAATGAAGTCTCTCAAACCACTCGATAAAAAAAATCAGAAACAGCATTGATTTATAAAATTAATGACCACTATTATCTATACACTATGTTTAGTGTATGGAAAATAAAAAGAGGTTTAAGCTCTTCATTTAGAAAGACAAAATATAATTTAATAAGTAAACAAGGAAGGTCAACACTCCTGTATTCTAAAAAGGATGATATTTGGGAAGATTATGGAACAGGGTATATAACAAGACCAATCCAAAAGTACCTTGAAAACGAGGTAGTTATTATTACAAATCAGCATGGGTTTATCTAGCAGACTAAAACTTATTCATCAGATAATTAACTATCCAGACTAATTTTTTTAAAAAATAATTTCCCTAACAGATTGTGGGAATGCAGTAGTCATAATTTAACTTGATTTCCTTGACGGATCTGAAAGAAACTTTCTGTGTCGTGCTAATTAAATTCTGATGACATGACAATTAAGTGGCTACATAGAGGGATTAGATAGATGTCGGAGCCAGTTTGGTATAGTGGTCAAAGTGCTGGCCTAGAAACCAGAAGACACAGTTCTAGGCCGAGGACAACCTGTAGCTGAATGCAGTCCAACAGCATCTACTTAAAAACGAGCTCTTTCCACCTGAACAGAAAAGAAACTGCCCAAACCACAGAGGAACAAATGATCAGCTCCTAATTGGTAAGATTTTTTTTCTTGCCATGTATATGTATATATCTGTACCAGACGGTGTTGTTTCTCCGTGTTATATGTGAGTATATGTGTATGTATGTATATATGTATGTATGTATGTATTTTGTCATGTTTATGTAGTGTATATTGGAGGTGGCGACCTTTTGAGAGCTATATGCAACGAAATTTCATTTTAATGTATGCCAATTAGTGTACATTCAAAATGACAATAAAGTTATTCTATTCTATTCTATTCTATTCTATTCTATTCTATTCTATTCTATTCCATTCCATTTAGAAAACAGCAAGGAAAGGAAGCCTAATTTCAGAGTATCTTGGATTTATAACATGAAGGCAATTCAACTCCCTGCCAGAGATATCAGAAGCTTTCTATAAAGATTAAACACTTGAGCAAATCCAGCCATTAAAGACAGAAGGCATAGTTGACTGGACTCAAGCAGAACTAAAACCCTGGATAGGAAAATAGGACACAAAGCAATAAACTTGTGTTACAGCAGGCAGACTCCAACTAAATATTTTAAATAGTTCCTAGCTGCAAAAGCAGTTAGGCTGAGAAGCCAACTAACCATAGAGGTGATGGGTTTCCTGTCAAGTGACTTCTGAGGCTAAAAGTCATCTATCTGGGATGCTTTAATTTGGATTCCAAAACTTGGAAGTTGAAGTTAATGGTCTAAAAAATTGTCAATTCTATCTTTTATGTTTTTCAACCATGTGAAACAATGGACTTTGGGCTGGAAGGAAATTGAACCTACAATCGCAGGGCTGAGACAGTTTTATGCATAACTATTTGGCTGACTAAAGGAAGAGACTAAGGATCAATGGAGCGAATGAGAATAAAAAATTAGATTCTTACACAAGAATACGCCAGTGATATCTTGATAGCTCAGGGAGTTTTCACCTCCAGACATCTGAGGAACCAAGAATTATTGGGAGGGGAGTAGTTTTTAATGGAACAAGCCTGGAGATGAGATACAGGTAGTCCTTGATTTACAACAATTCATTTAGTGACTGTACAAAAGTTACGGCACTGAAAAATGTGGTTTATGACCGTTTTTCACACTTCCGATCATTGCAGCTGTGGACACATGATCAAAATTCAGGCATTTGGCAACTGACTCATATTTATGACGGTTACAGAGTCCCGGGGCCATGTGATCCCCTTTTCCTGACAAGTAAAGTCAATGGGGAAGCCAGATTCATTTAACAACCGTGTTACTAACTTAACAGCTACAGTAAGAATTGTGGCAAAAAAAGTCATAAAATGAGGCAAAACCAGAGGTGGACTTCAACAGGTTCTGACCAGTTCTGGAGAACCGGTAGCAGAAATTTTGAGTAGTTCGGAGAACCGGCAAATGCCACCTCTGACTGGCCCTGCCCCCATCTATTCTCTGCCTCCCATCGAGTCCCAGCTGATTGGCTGGGTCTTCTTTGTTGCCCTGCACAGGAGAACGGAGCTGAAAAGCAGGTTAGTAGGGTGGGGAGCAGAGGTGGTATTCAGCAGGTTCTGACCAGTTCTGGAGAACCGGTAGCGGAAAATCTGAGTAATTCAGAGAACCAGCAAATCCCACCTCTGACTGGAGATTTTACAGTATCCTTTCCCTGCCACGCCCACCAAGCCACGCCCACAGAACCGGTAGTAAAAAAAATTTGAATCCCACCACTGGGCAAAACTCACTTAAAGTCTTATTTTACAACAGAAATATTGGGCTCAACTGTGGTTGTAAGCCGAGGACTATCTAACTCAGTGGTGGGATTCAAATTATTTTACTACCGGTTCTGTGGGCGTGGCAGGGGAAGGATACAGTAAAATCTCCAGTCAACAGTAGTATTTGCTGGTTCTACAGAGCTTTCAAAATTTCCGCTACTGGTTCTCCAGAACTGGTCAGAACCTGCTGAATACCACCTCTGAAAACCTCAAGACCTAGGGGTTTTTAAATTTTAATCTGGTTTTTAATCTTTCTTAATCCCCTTGTTTTAATCTTTATAGAGCCAATTATATTTAATTCTTTTAATTTTTAATATTGTATATGTGTTTTATATGTGTATTTTTTATTCTGGCTCTTCACTGCCCCGAGTCCCTTTGGGAGAGGGGGCGGTATATAAATTTAAATAATAAATAAATAAATAAATAATTAAATAAGACTCTGTGGGAGCCAAATGTGTCATGTTAATCCTTTAAGTTCCTTTCTTTTTATCAAAATGTGGACAATTTTTCTTTGTAACCTCGCACTTCCAATTTCCTAGCCATATCTAGGAGATTAAGTGTATAACATGGCCAAAACAAACTAAGGTACCTGCAATATTCTTCAATCAATTCTGAATATTTGCTGTTAAAAGTGAGTTCTGGATCATGTTAAGACAGTAAAAAGAGCATTTCAGAAAAAGCTGGCCAAAAAGAAGCAAGAGAATATTTGCCTTATGCTACCAAAGCTATTAAAGTTTTTTCCTCCCCCATCTTTATTATCTCTGACAAAAAATCTGGAGCCCAAGGGAGCCCCCTAATTAGATTGACACCATATTCCATTTATGTGGAAATTCATCTCATTTTCATACAAGAAACATGATACGTTCTCCGAAAACTGAAATAAAATAAGCAAAACATGACTTTAAAATGAAAACAGTCACTTTTTCGCAAATTAAATCAATCCCTCAACAAGTTCATCGTATTTTGTTGTTGTTGGTTGAAAAAGAACGTATATTCTGAATTCAATGGGAATCCAAGAAGGATTTAAGGGTCAGCATTTTTATATAATGACAAAACAAAAATGGGTTCCAAATGTTGGATAAACATATTTATATCTTGCAAATGCAGCAAGCATTTTTTAAAAGCTATAGCTTTGAGAAACAAAGACTTTTATATACTTAGCAGGGGATACGCCAATTTTACGACTTGATGTCTGCATTTCACAACTTCAGTTTATTATGCAAAACCAGACTCAACAGCAAAATCCTAACATCCAACTACTATACACTAGAGCAGTGATCCCCAAACTTTGCAGCTTGGTTGTTGTGGTTTGTTGGCAGCCTGTGCAGATGGCAGCGGCATTGGACAGTGGGGAAGAACGCGGACAAGTCTGGGAGTCTGGAGAGGACTTGGACGAGGGTCCTGCATCCGATGCAGAGATGGGTCCAGGACCATCTGGGAGTGGGGTGCTGCCTCTGGAGCCTCCAGAGTCTGGCAGCAGTGAGGCAGAGGAACAAGGGGAGTCTGTTCCTACTGCGCATGTGCGCCGAGCTGCTAGAAGGCAAGAGCAGCTGAGAAAAAAGGAGTGACTTGGGAGTAAGGCTTGGAGGTGATTGCCCCTCCCCTAAGGCATAAAGGAGGTGCAAAGGTAAAGAAACCTTTGCAGGAAGCAAAGTCGTTCAGGTAGAGAAACCTTTGCAGGAAGCAAAGTCATTTGCTCTGTTCGGATTAAACCTTGAAGCTCTGTGTGGACTTTGTACTTAGGTTGTTTTTTTATAGTTAATTTGGCACTTTAGTTGTTGGCAGAAATTCAAAGGAGATAAAGGTGGGTGCTTATCTTGAGAGACTGTTTGGGACTCATTACGGGCTGGGAATGAACATAATTCCCAGCATTTGGACTAAGCGTGTGCTTAATTAAGGTTTTAAGGTTCTAGTTTTGACCTTTAAAGCGATCCATGGCATTGGGCCAGGCTCCCTGCAGGACCGCGTTCTGCCGGTGATCTCCAACAGACCTGTGCGTTCCCACAGGGAGGGCCTTCTCCGGGTGCCGTCGGCCTCTATGTGTCGTCTGGCGGCCCCCAGGAATAGGGCCTTCTCTGTGGGGGCCCCTGCCCTCTGGAATAGTCTGCCCCCAGAGATACGTACCAGCACGGACCTGAGAGCCTTCAGACGTGTGTTAAAAACCTGGCTCTTCGAGCAGGCTGGCCTGAGCTGATACAAGATTTTAACCGTCTCCCGTTTTAATTTGGATTCTAATTTGGGGTTTTTAAATATTTATGGGGGAGGGTGGACTTTTAATTATAACAGCCCAAAATTATTTAATTCATTTTAATTTTTGTATTATGTATCGGGGTAGAATCGGCTGTGCACCGCCCTGAGTCCTTCAGGAGAAGGGCGGTATATAAGTGTTTGAATAAATAAATAAATAAATAAATAAATAATTAGTCTCAGGAAGCCTTGGTCAGAACATTGGTGGCCTGTCTGTGACCTATTTGCAACAGGGCTGTGCAAGTGGGCATGTGCCCGCTTGTCTGTTCTGGCCCGCCACTCACGTGGCCCAGTTGTAACTTAGGCTGCGGCCAGCTAGTGGGCCGCAGTCTGGGGGTTGGTGACCCCTGCACTAGAGTATATGAAGACTGATCCCAGAATCTGATGGGGAAAGAAAAAATTCACGCTCCACTTTTGAAGTCAACCTCTCCTTTGCAGATGTGATGGCAGAAGCAGAAGGAAGTGGAAATACGCTAATTTGAAAAGGTGGCAGAAATCAGGAAGCCTGGGTTGCATTCGCAATGGCGGGTAAGCAGTACAACGGATTACAGGTAAGTCCTCGACTCCCAATGATAATTGAGCCTGCAATTTTGGTTGTTAAGTCACAATGGCTGTAAAAAGGGACATCACACGATGGTGCCCCTTTTTACAACTGTTTTTTGGCGGTGGTTGTTAAGCAAACCCATTGTTCTGTATGGGGCGGTTTTTGCTGGAAACCGGAAGCAAACACCAAGTACTGTAAAAAAAAAAGAAAGTAAATTGTGGTTACATGACTGCTGGACACTGCAAATAGCTGTACATGCAGGTCAGTTGCCAAGTGCCCCAAACGCAGTCACCTGTGAACATGCCTCCCCCAACTGTCAACTTAAAATCTGGGTCATAACCTTGAACAGTCATCATCCTGAACAGTCATTATGCAACTGGTCATAAGGCAGGGGCTGCCACAAAGAAGAAGCAATCAGGCTATTCTCCAAAACCCGTGAGGGCAGAACAAAATGCAATGGATGGAAATTAATCAAGGAGAGAAGCAAGCTAGAACTAAGGAGAAATTTCCTGACAGTGAGAACAATTAATCGGTGGAACGGCTTGCTTCCAGAAGTTCTAAATCTTCCAACACAGCAAGTTTTTAAGAACAGACTGGACAACTATCTGTCTGAAATGATATAGGGTTTCCTGCCTGAGCAGCGGGTTGGACTAGAAGACCTCCAAGGTCCCTTCCAACTCTGTTGTTCTGTTCTGTTCAATGACAATCTATGTACAGATTTATACCTGGGAAAGTAAATATTATTTAAAGACAGGTACACATTAAAAGGGATGATTGAAGAATGCAGCAGGATTCTTCCTTTGTCGTTTAACATGCTAAAAGCTCAACAGTTATTCAGAAGATTGAAGAGTTCAACATAAAAGTTTTCAATTCCTCTTATTTCAGTATTGCTGATTTTCTGTCTAACCCTCTTAAACCACTGTGGGAAGACCTGCTCCAAAAACCCTGCACTGCAGAATGGTTAACACGAATCCCAAGTCACTTGAAATGTAAATAAGGAACTGAGATAAATTTAAAACATTACATTGTTTGGTATGTATCTTTTCATTTTTCCCCCAAGCCTTTTTCTCAGAAGGATATTTGCTTTGCTTTTAAAAACTCTATTAACCCTATTATTTAGGGATTACATTGTGCTGTTGCATGTTTGTTGCCTGAAAAATAGCCAGAATCAGTAAATGTGTTGCTTGCATTCAAAACATCACAACCAGCAGATGCTTTGTCCAGATATAACTCAAATAAGAACCACAGAGACAAAAATTCACATCTTTAAAGTTTCCTCCACAAGAACAGAAGTTGCTCTTTTTAATTGACCCACAAAGAATAACACTTCCCAAATTGCAGAATTGTGTGTAATTGTGTGCATTGCAAGGACAGCAAATTGCTACCTTTTGCCCTGGCTAGCATCTTGTTCCTAGACCTGATATTCAGAGAAGTGGCAGAAGAAGAGGAAGAAAGACAAGGAAAAAGTTGAACTACCAAGATTGAGGAAGTTCTTGATGGCGCCGACAGGTTTACATTTGGAAAAAAAATAACAACAACCCTACAATATTTCTCCCTAGATTGCATTTAATCAGAATGACATACCATTCTTCCAAAATCCATGGCACCTTTTTGACTCTTTCGATGCTCTTTCTATAGAGGTATTAAAAAAAACCACAACCATAGCTTCCCAATAATTAATAAGTATCCTGGTCATTCCAACATTGCTTATCTCCAGTGGCTGTTTACATAGAATAGAATAGAAAATATGGAATGGAATGGAAATAGAATAGAATAATAGAGTTGGAAGGGGTCTTGGAGGTCTTCTAGTGGTCACTGATGGTCCGTGAGAAAATTTTGGTGGTCCACAGAGAAATGTCACCTCAAAGCAATTAATCCAGGCTGCGCGGGAACACAAGGCTTGCGTTGCTTGCCCCATGCACCTCACCTGGCTTCTTTCCGCTTCTTTCTTCTTCTGCTTTTGGCTGCACGCAAGGAAAGCAGCAAAAGTCTTTCTTTCTCTCCCCCAAACTCTGCCAGAAATGAGTCTTTGGGACACTGCAAGGCCTCCTGCTCCAAGAGGCTGCGCCAGCAAAGACTCATGGTGGAGTTTGGGGAGAGAAAGAAAGACTTCTGCTGCTTCTGCTGCTTTCCTTGCATGAAGCCAAAAAGTCTCTCTCCTCTCCCCCCCCTCTCCCCCCCCCCCGCGGAGAACAGAGCTGGAGACAGTATCCTGCGATCCCAAATAAAGAATGATCGATCGGTAGGAAAACGGGATGGGGAATTTTCCAGCAGATTTTTTGGGGGGGATTTTCCCAAGGGTCTCTTCCCCCTGAGAACGGAGCTCTGAAAAGCAGGTTAATTAAGGAATGTGGCTGCCTTGGAGGGGGTGGGAGGGACCTCTGTGTGTGTGTGGGGAGAGAGAGAGGGAGAGAGAGAAGGGAGAGGGGAGAGGAGATGAGAGAGAGGGGGGAGAGGGGAGAGGAGAGGAGGGAGAGAGAGAGAGAGAGGGGAGAGAGGAGAGGAGAGAGAGGGGGGGGAGAGGAGAGGAGAGAGAGAGGGGAGAGGAGAGAGGGGGGGGAGAGAGGAGAGGAGAGAGAGAGAGAGAGAGAACATCACCACCAGGCCTCTGAGGTTAGATCGGGTCTCTCTCTCGATCTCTTTCTCTCCCACCAACGTCAGGAAGCCACCATCAGTCAAAATTCATATTGGTGGTCCACAGGATTTAAAAGTATGAATTTAGTGGTCCCTGAGGTCCAAAAGGTTGGCGATCCAACTCCCATTTAGGCAGGAAACCCTACACCACTTCAGACAAATGGCTCTCCGACATCTTCTTTAAAAGGGACGAACAGACTGTGATTACAGCCAGATGGGATAGATTCTGGCCAGCAGCACCGGGGATTCGTCGGAAACACATGATTAATCCACCATAGCTATTTTACACAACTAATGTAACAAACCCTTTTGAGTAACTACTCTTTTGCATTTTAGTATTTAATGACTATGGGTCTCGCAGTTTATTATAATATAGATAGGCCACGTGTAACTGGATGCCAAACTGTGATTTTAATATAGATTTTATCAGTTATTTATTATTTTAGTCTAAAAAATTTAACTGGATACACCTTGAGTATTTTATTTGTTCTGGTCTCTGGTCTTTGGCTTTAATTAATAAACTTTTGATTTGATTTGATCTGACATCTTTTTGAGAGCTCTGGAGTTAGGTCAGGAGCCATAAACTCTCCTTTAAAAGTTACCTGAAAGCTTAGCTTTAATGAGGAAAGATATCTATTAGATGGGTGGACTTCCAGGTGTTTAATTCTACCTTCCTTATCCAGTATAATCAATTATGAGAAAACACTGCATAACAATATCTGAGGAGTCAGGTAAAGCCCATCCCTGCCAGAATACCTGACTTCTAATGATGTTTCAGAATCTTTTCTCTAACTAATGAAATCCATTTTCTGATATTCTACTTTATTTCAAGAATGAAAAAGAAAGTAGTTAAACCAACTGAAACAGATTAGAGACTGCTTCAGTCAAACTTAAGAAAACACAAACTGAATTTAAAAGTCAAATCTTTTTTAATGCGGCGCTGGGAATTACTTGCATTCCCAGCCAAAACTCATTAGACACAGTTCCTCTAGATAAAAGCACGCTTTTCAGTGCTGTCGAATGCTGCCAAGAAACAGAAATCCAATTAAGGCTAACATAAACCAACCCCAAAACCCAGAAAAAAATGACCAGAGTACAGAGCTTCACGAAGGGCTTGGAGATTACCGAAATGCTTTGCTTCTTGCAAAGCTTTTCCTCATTGAGGTCTGACTTTTATCCCTGATGGGAGGGGCAATCACTTCCCAGCCTTACTCCCAAGTCGCCCCTTTTGTCTTAGCTACTCTTGCCTTCTAGCAGCTCTGTGCATACGCGCACTGGAAAGAGGCTCCCTTTGTTCCTCTGCCTCGCGGCTGCCAGACTCCAAAAGCAGCCCCCAACTCTCAGATGGTCCTGGCCCCATCCCTGTATCGGATGCAGGATCCTCATCCAAGTCCTCGCCAAACTCTCGGCCTGATTCCCTTTTGCCCTCACTGTCCAATACCTCTGCCGTCTGCACTGACTGCCGATGAATCACAACAGAAACATCCATGGCTGGGATCCCTCCATTTTTAATATTCTATCAATATAATATATTTTGAGGTATAGGATTTAGCTAAATTGTAAAGATAAAGTTTATAGATTTATACAGCACATTTAAGAGAAATATTCCAGATACACTCCCCCCCCCCCCAAAAAAAAAAAGCCCACTAAGGTGCCATTGCACAAGTAGCAAAAGAAACTATGGCTTGTATGGTTGTTTTGGAAGACAGAAAATAAACATCTTAAAACTATTTTAATTAGAAATGAATAAATTAACCCTAGCATTAAAAGAGAAAGAAACATCAATGTACTATGAGAGCTGGAACTGCTGGTATGAATGGTTAGATAAAAGATGGGCTACATAATATTGTAAAAGAGGATAAGCTATAATCTTAGTGGTAATTATATATTCTCATTAAGGATTACTCGTAAATATGGCATAAAATAAGGATAGAAATAATGACCCACAAACTGTTGAAAATGAAATCGTTTTTAATCACTTTTTGATTTTTCTTCTACTCTTACTTCTTTTTTCTTTTTCTCTCTTTTCTCTCTTACTTCTCAACTCTGTTTCTTTTCTTCTTTTCTACATTTGTGTATGTGTTGTTTATTTTAATTGTAAAATTAATAAAGTTTGTTTAAAAAAAACTATTTTAATTAGAAGGAGCTTCCATGGAGTAGAACCTACAGTACTTACTTGCACAGAGGTTTATAACAGAATAAATCTGCAAGTTTATAATTACAGGGTTCTTGGAAAAACAGCAAGTCAGTATGACTTTCCTCTGGGATTTAAATGTATAGTTCAGCCTCTCTCTCAACTTACTGTCATCCAGATATATTTGAATTATGATCCTCAGAATTCCCACCTAGCATGATCAAAAGCAAGGGATTCTGGGAATTGTAGTTCTTCTATACTTGCTGTAGCTCAAGGGCGTGAAATCGCGGCTCGTGGGCCAGATGCGTCAGGCGCTGGCCACACCCAGCCCCGGTTGGGCAAAGGGGGAAAAAGTCATGATACATCACTTGCTGACAACGTGACGATGCAAGTTTGACACCCCTGCTGTAGCTCATCCCCAGGTGACATCCATATCCACCCAGGGCCTAAAGACTTGGCTTTGCCAAATGGCCTGGGACCCCAAAGGGGGCGTGTCATTCTGGAGGTGATTAACAGACTGAGATAAGATCCATCTCTTGTCTCTGTGCATCTTGCTCCCGTCCTTTCCATCCTGTCACTACAACAATTTAAAAACAATTTTAGTGTTAATGCAGGTAGTCCTCAACTTGCAACCACAATGGAGCCCCAAATTTTATACTGCTAATTAAGTAATTTATTAAGTGACTTTTCTTGCCACATTTATTAAGTGAATCACTGCAGTTGTTAAGCTTACAGTAACGCAGTTAAGTGAATCTGGCTTCTGCAAAAGCGGATCATATGATCCCGGGACAGAGCAACTGTCATAAATATGAACCAATTGCCAAGTGTCTGAATTTTGGTCACGTGACCATGGGGATGCTGCAATGGTCATAAGTGTGAGAAATGGCCATAAGTCACTTTTTAAGTGCCGCTGTAACTTTGAATAGTAACTATAACATATAAACTGTTATAAGTCGAGGACTAAACTATATTTATTGTTTTAATGTTTTATCTTGTTTTTTATGATAACAAGCCACCTGAAGTTGAGTGAGATGGGCAGCATGTACGTTTAATACAAGTAATCCTCAACTTACGACCTCAACGGAGCCCAAAGTTTATTGTTGCTAAGTGAGACATTTGTTAAGTGAATTTTGCCTCATTTTATGATCTTTTTTGCTACAGTCGTTAAGTGAATCACTGCAGTTGTTACATTTGTAACACAGTTGTTAAGTGAATCTGGCTTCCGCATTAGCTTTGTTTGTCAGAAGGTCGCAAAAGGGGATCTGTAATGACCCGGGGCACGGCACAAAGGCAACACAGTCACATAAGTAAGAAAAGTCCCTTTAATACCTCCAACTTTGTCCCCAATGTCCAGTTACCTTCAGCTGGAGAAAAAACTCTCCCAAGAACAGACTTTAAGTGTCTGTTCAATCCGAAAACGAAGTACATATAAACTGTAAATACAAATCCACACATACTACACTGCAGCAATTAACTGGACAGGGCAGGATAAGGAATTGCGGACTTCAAAGGCCAACAAAACACACACAGTTGGGAAGACACCAGGAACACAGATAAGCCTCGACAATAACAGATCCAATTTGATTCCAACAAGTTGCTGTGCATAGTTTTCCTTTTTATACACTGTGTTCCCAGCTGCAGCTAATGAAGGGAATCAGGGCCCTTTCCTCCCCCGTAAGCCGCACAACTCACATTGCTCCATTCTCCGTTCCTCCCTGCATGCCCTAGGATGAAGAGGAGGTGGGCCTGCGTCTTCCTCTGAATTTCCTCTGCCTTGCTCTACCTCTTCCCTGCTCTGCCCAGCCGGACTTTGCCCTTTCCCAGTTTCTTCCACAGACAACAGAGCCTCACCCCCACTCCCTGTTAGCTGCTCAGCCTCCCCTTCGGAATCAGATTCCGACAGGGGCGTGACAGGATCACACGAGCCCAAGACATTGCAACCGTCATAAATATGACTCAGTTGCCAAGCATCTGGATTTTGATCACGTGACCATGGGAATGCTCAGAAGGTTGTAAGTGTGAAAAATGGTCACATAAGTCACTTTTTTCAGTGCGGTTGTAACTTTGCATGGTCACTACATGAACTGTTGTAAGTTGAGGACTACTTGTATACAGGTATATAATAAACATTTGAAGGACAACCAGCTTGGGAACGATAATTCTAGAGTCACTAAGATTCGGATGGCTTATACATTTGGTACGTTATTCTTATAATCATTAGCGTCACCTATATGAATGGACAGTAACAATGGCCTTCCATTGCTTTAAAAAATGAGGCGAATCACATAAATATAATGTTCCTTCTTTCTTTCTTTTTTTTAAATAAAAGTGTTTTATTTTTTTTAAACATAAACAAAACAAACATAAACCATCTTCAGTTACATAGTGTGTTGGTTGGTACAATTCACTTGTGCACAATCTCTGCAGTCTTTCCCTTCCAATTTGCATTAATTCTTATATCATAAATCCACTATATATATTTATATTATTACTATTTTTTAAAAAAATTTAAAACATTTATTTGACATACATTTAAAACAAACAAATCAACATACACACACACACACATACAGATTTTACAGCATATATTGAGCAACGGTTAATTTTTTTTCTTTATCATTGATGTGATCTACCTTGTTACAATAACTCCTTCGTTCTTTTAATGTTTTCATTTCTCTATATAGTTTGTGATTAAATGCACGTCTTCTGTCATTTCCATAACTTATCCAAATATAAGATATTAACTTTTCTTTAACCACTCATACCAAATGTTCCATATTTCATAATAGTCACTATCTTGTTTATTTTTTAACAGTTTGGTTAGGCTATCCATCTCAATGTTCCTTCTTCCTTAAGCACCTCCGCCTGTACAATGGAACAGAAGGAAGAGCTGCTGCAGAGCCAGGTCCTTTCGCGTAACAGATTGTATTGATAATATCTTTATGCCAGGACAAAAAATGCCTTGAAGCGCACACACAAACTCTGCCTGGCCTCTTAATTATAGGAACTGGCCTTCCCACTGCAGACCTGGCAAAATCCTGACCTAAAGCACTGGAAAAATCAGCCCAAACAGGTCTACCAGGAAAGAGAAGCTGAGTGGAATTAGTCCTGCTGTAATTACCTATGGAGATTCTCAATTCAACCCAGGTTATGGTTGTCTGAAACGTGCTTTTCAAAAGGCAACTGGACTTTCTTTGTTTCTTTGTTTTTCCTGAAGACGTTTCGCTCCTCATCCAAGAAGCTTCTTCAGTTCTGAAGAGCTTGGGGCTTCCTTTGTTTTTTGTTTTTTTTCTTGAAGACAGTTCTGCAAAACATCTTCAAGGCAAAAAAAAAAAATAAGTCCTGTTGCCTTTTGAAAAAACACTTTTGGGATAACCATAACCTGGATGACTGAGAATATCCATAGACAATCGATACAAGACTAATTCCCCTCAGCTTCTCTTTATTTATAAATAAATAAATAAATAAATAAATAAATAAATAAATAAATAAATAAATAAATAAAAATAAAATAAAATCTCCATAGACAATTGATACAAGACTAATTCCCCTCAGCTTCTCTTTATTTATTTATTTATAAATAAATAAATAAAATAAAATAAAATCTCCATAGACAATTGATACAAGACTAATTCCCCTCAGCTTCTCTTTATTTATTTATTTATAAATAAATAAATAAATAAAATAAAATAAAATAAAATCTCCATAGACAATTGATACAAGACTAATTCCCCTCAGCTTCTCTTTATTTATTTATAAATAAATAAATAAATAAATAAATAAAATAAAATAAAATCTCCATAGACAATTGATACAAGACTAATTCCCCTCAGCTTCTCTTTATTTATTTATAAATAAATAAATAAAATAAAATAAAATCTCCATAGACAATTGATACAAGACTAATTCCCCTCAGCTTCTCTTTATTTATTTATAAATAAATAAATAAATAAATAAATAAATAAATAAAATAAAATAAAATAAAATCTCCATAGACAATTGATACAAGACTAATTCCCCTCAGCTTCTCTTTCCTTTGGGACATCCTGCTATAATTGGGCACCTCTTTGCTTCTTTCTGTTACTTACCCAAAACCTCCAGCACAGGAGGACTTTTAATCTGGTGCCCAAAAGGGAATGTTAGCCCAGACTTATTACATTTTACCGAAACAAAAGGCTTAGAATTGGGAACACTGGAAGCAGGGAGGTGGCTGGACCACTACACTCCAGGCACATTTGGATTTTTTTTAAAAATCCTTTTAGCAGAAATGAAGCAACGAATATACAGTTTTTTTGTTTTTTTTTTAATGTAATCTCATACCTTGCCTCTGGCACAATTTTGTCTGAATCACTCAGAGAAATTTTGACAGAATGAATCTGCTGCGTATTAGGAAGCTACATTATTAAAGTAATTTGATGGGGTTGCTCTTTTTCTGGTAATGCCTGCAGGATGCTATGAAAGCAAATTTCACTATTGGTCCCAGACAAATATTTCAGTAGAAGATGAAGACAGGCCTCCCCCACTGTCCCCCTCCGAGAAAAGTTAATTCGAAGATCTGTTTTTATAAATGTGTGCAATAAAAGGGTTTGGGATGCACAAGAGTGGCTGCAAATGTTTTGCTTGGAGCCGACCTTTTTCATGATTAGGAAGACCCAACATAACAGAGGCCCTGCTTTTTATCTGTATTAATAATGTTTCCCTGATAAAATCTTGGACAGAACTACAATATTTTAATATTCAGGGTTAGTGTAATTAAATCTTACCTACCAAAAAGCCTTTTAATTACTGTCCTGGTCCATAGCATTAATTAAAATAGTCCTAAATTGGAATTGAATTAGGTCTGCTTTAAACTTGTCTAAATCTGGACCCAACGCACTGTAATAAATGTGGCATACAATGATGAGGGAGATGCTCAAATTGATTAAGGCTCAATTTATGTGCTTCTGTTCTAACATGCGCATAACCCAGCGACGTCGAACCTTTAAGGCTTGGTGTGTCAAAAATTTGGAAAATGCCTGACTTGAATTTCCTGGTGTGTCACCCCAAGAAAACAATTCTCCATCTCCTACCCCACTTCCTATTTGGGCCACGCTGAACAGTGGCACTTGCCAGCAAAGCCAAACCTAGGCCTGCCCCAGAGGTGAACTGCTGCTGGTTTGCACCAGTTCTAGCAATCTGATAGTTAAGATTAGGTGCAGTTTGGCGAACTGGCAAATCGCACCACTGGATGGCCATGCCCCTGCCCATTTTTTGGTCTATTTTTTGGGCCATTTTCAGGCCGCTTTTTGGGCAGTTTCCAGGCCAAAATCGGCCTGAAAAACTGCCTGAAAACGGACCCAAAACCAGGCCATTTGGGGCTGTTTTCAGGCAGTTTCTGGACCAAAAAACAGCCCAGAAAATGGCCTGAAAAATGACCTGAAAAACAGACCCAAAACAGGCGGGGGTGAGACCAGCCAGTGGTGGAATTAGCCCCAACTGGTTGAATCATACTGTCAACTCATAAAATATTTCTATGGTCTTTTTAGAGGTGCCAACAAAAAGGGAAGAGGGAGCAGTGCGACAGTTTGCATTCCATAAATGCTTTCAAAGATAGTAACTAGGTGACTGAAGTTTCTGCCGTGCAAAATTCTAACTGGAGAGCATGATTGATGACTCTTGGCTATGGATGTGTCCCATTGGAGAATCTGAATTACGATACACCCAGGGGGTGGGGGGAAACCAGGGTCAAGGATGACCATGAATGATGTCTCAGAGTCGGCTACACCCAGGCAGTGCTGGCATGTTAACTCCTAATAAATCCTTTTTAAGTTTTGGAAGTTTGGCTCGAGACTCATGATTTAAATGGGGGTTAACTGCCAGAGCCCTGACACCTTCCTCTTCTTTTGAGAGTGGCCGGGAAGCGGGTCTAAGTGTGATGAGTGACCTGGACATGCCTACCCAGTCAGAGAACCGGTTGCTAAAAAATTTGCAGCCCACCACTGCCCTGCCCTGCAATATTTGTGCAAATATTTGGAGGGTCTGCAAAAACTGCCCTGCCCTCTGGCGTGACGTCTGGAGGCTGCACAACAGCAAGGCTGGCTGGGGAATTCTGGGAATTGAAGTCCACACATCTTAAAATTGCCAAGGATGAAAAATACTCTAGTCGCTCCACTTTGTCCTTGAAGGTGAGGAATTCAAATAAAATGAAGCAGATAGCAAAGGGGAAATGATATTCTCAGGAAGAGCTGTGGGTTTTTTCCCCTCTCCTGATAATGACTCAAAACTCTTTTTGAATAGCCCAAACAGCATGACTGATGGATGTGGAGGAAGTTACGGATTTCTCAGTTCTGTCCCCTGTTTGCCAAGAGGCTCCTTCCATTAGTGTTCTGTCACAGGAAATGTGGGTTTGGAAATACGAACTGCCAAAATACTTTTATACTTCTACCCAGAGTTTTAATGTCTAAAACGGCAGTAATGCATACCATTTTTATTATTTTGCTACTGATACACTCAGGTGCTTGAAATGCAGATGCTGACTTCTCATGCAATGTTTCATATCTGTCCTGCTCTGTTTCCTTGATGTTACTAGAAATGCAAATATTTCCAATTCTCCTGAAGGCTGTCTGGAGGATGAATCATTTTTTTTTAGTTCAAAACGTTCAGCGACAGTTTGCAAGGCACTTTAGGGAGGAAACCCTTTGGGGTGGGTGGTGGTAGGAGTTGGTATATCCCAGGGGTCCCCAAACTTGGCAACTTTTTAGACTTGTGGACTTCAATTCCCATAATTTTCCAGCCAGCTTTATTTTGCTTTGCTGGCTGGAGAATTGTGGGAGTTGAAGTTTGGGGATCTCTGGGATATACCAATGACTGTCTGCTGAATTGTCTTGCTTTGACTGAGGAAACTGCCTGGATGGGCAGCAAAATGTTTCTCAAACTAACAAAAATTAACCTGGTTGCAATGATTCACACTTCAAACAACCTTCAGACAATTCTACCTGGATGATTGAGAATCTTCATCGACCTTTCTGATTCTTCCTCTTAGCAACTAAAACAGACTAAAATCTTGCCTCCCACCCCTGCAAAAATGGCCTTGATTCCTACTGACGGTGTGGATATGTTCATCTAGTTTTCTTTGGCAAGAATGTAGAAGTGATTTGCCATTGCTTATTTCCAAAATGCTATTTTGACTTCCTGGTCCAGTCCATCATCCTAATTCTTCAGCCTTTTGAGATCATCCAAGGTTGACCAAGTACAGCTTCACACATTAGCCACAGGTTACGTTAACCAGATTCTCAAATCTGGTATTTCCACGGTCTCCTCCTTCCGTGCCAGCAGAGAATTCTGGGAGCCAAAATCCAGCACATTTGGATTGTACCAATTATAGAACGGTGATATGGAGTTATGTTAGAAAATAATTTTCAATCCTGTTTCAGCAGGGTTTTCTGACTTACCCTGAATTTAGATTAAATTCAATCAAAGATTTCATTCCTACAGATGTTTGTTATTCCTGGTTTTAATCTGAAGAGTTTGATAACCTCTCTTACTGCTATGCAAAGACTTTTTTTTTAAAAAAAATCTTTCTTTATAGACAACTATTGTTTGTTCTTGAGCAAAGGAAACTGTTTTAAATTGCATGCCACGTTTTCTTTTTCTTCTTCCCTTGACAATCAAGCTGGTTTTATTTATGTTTATTGTGTGGTCTCTCTGCCTTACATGCTTGCATAGTCAAAATACTGCTATTCCCATTATGGATGATCTCTATGTTCTAGTCAAATTTTGTCATGTGATTCTTCCCCCCCCTTGCTCTCCCAAAATTCTTGGCACCAATCATAAAACACTAAAGAATGTGCAAAGTGAGTGTAGCATGAATTTAAATACACTTATTTTATTTGGAGAAACTATACTGCTCTGTGTTCTTTGTGGGGGACTTTTAGCATGTATAACCTCAAGCTTTTCTACAAATTTGAAAAGTGGCTTGATAATACTATTATTATTTTTTTTAATATTTTATTTTAATTTGGGGAAATAATCAGTTAAACATGTACAGTCTCTCCCATTTGTACCTATTTGGTACTCATCAGAGGTGGTATTCAGCAGGTTCTGACCAGTTTTGGAGAACCAGTAGTGGAAATTTTGAGTAGTTCAGAGAACCGGTAGTGGAAACTTTGAGTAGTTCGGAATACCCCCTCTGACTGCCCCCCCTGCCCCCCACCTATTCTCTGCCTCACGACTCCCAGCTGATTGGCTGGGTCTTCTTTTGCTGCCTTGCACAGGAGTACGGAGCTGGAAAGCAGGTTAGTGGGGTAGGGAGGGAATGGGGATTTTGCACTAACCTTCCCCTGCCACGCCCACCAAGCCATGCCCACCAAGCCATGCCATGCCCACAGAACCGGTAGTAACCATGGTACTCATTCAATTGTTTCTCAGCATACCTTGCTAAAACATACTACTTGGATATTGACCAAATCTGAACCACATCTTTGGATCTGACTGGTAGAACAATTCCATAAGAGCAAGACCAAAAAACCCCTCACTGCCATGAGATTTGCCTAATATGTTTTCATGTTCCTTTTGACTTCATCTCTTGAAAGTAGAAACAAGTACTCTACAGATGCGATCCCCAATCTTTTTGGCACCAGGCACTAGTTTTCGTGGAAGATAATTTTTCCACGGAATGGGGGGACAGGAAAAGAGGTGCAGTAGGAGCTTCAAAAAATAAAAAAGGGGGTGTCCAACTGGGATTGAAATTTAGCCAAGTAGCCTCTGCCAAGTCTTATATTCAAACCACTAGTTAATCAAGTTGCAACCACAACTATATTTTCAGTTGACTAAGAAAAGGAACAAAAATACAGACAGGCTGCCTGTTTCGTTTCCCTGTGCTATTCTACTTTTGTTGTTATACACATGCAGGGCTCCTACTAACCGTACCTCAAGCTGAATTTTACTCTTTGCTTACTTGGCATTCTTATCACCAAAGTTTTTTTTTTAAATGGTTCAGACAAATCGGGAACCTATACAACGGCCTCCGTGTGGCTGGTGAAAGGAAGGAAGCCAACAGTAGGGGTTCTTCTCACGCACATCTGTGTAGGAAAATGTTTAATCATAGTGAGCCATGTGGAAGTAGAAGGCACTATATTGTGGGTTTCCTTTCCCCTGCAGGTGGCAATCGATAGGAGTGAAGAAATATATAACATGGCTGCTTTGGGGAAGGAAAATAAAGAATAGATTGTGGGTTGCAGTTCGGTCTAGTGTTTAAGGCACAGGATAGAAACTGGGAGATTGTGAGTTCTAACCTTGCCTATAAAAGACAGCTGGGTGACTCTGGGCCAGTTCCTCTCATCCCAAATCATCTCACAGGGTTGTTGTGGTGAAGAAACAAGGAGAGGAGGAAGGAGAATTAGGTATGTTCATCAGCCCGAGTTGTTTATAAAAATGATAAAAATGGGATATAAACAAAATGGAACATTTCTGGGGGAGTGAAAATATGGACTTCCCAAATAATAACTAGTCCTCCATCCCAAATTTGCCTTTTCAAGAGGCAACTGGACGTTTTCTTTGGTTTTTCTTTGAAGACGTTTCACTTCTCATCCAAGAAGCATCTTCAGCTCTGACTGGATGCTGGGGGATGGAAGAGCAGAAGAAGCTTCTTGGATGAGAAGCGAAATGTCTTCAAAGAAAAACCAAACAGCCCAGTTGCCTCTTGAAAAAGCACCTTTGGGACATCCATGACCTGGATGACCGGGAATCTCCATAGACAAATTAGTTCTCTACATGACTTGAAAATATAGAAGAGAATATTTGTAGGTTGTGAAGTCTTTGGTGCTCTCTGAGCTTGGTTGTTTTCTTGCAGACATTTCATTACCAAACCAGGCAACATCATCCATACACCAGTTTGGTAATGAAACGTCTGCAAGAAAGCAGCCAAGCTCAGAGAGCAGCAAAGATCAGTCTTGAAAATGTGTTGCATGATATAATGAAATATGAAACGTTCAATTCTATTCCCACCTATATTAGCCAGACAATAACCAGTGTGGATATGAAAATGAAGCTCACCTGGGAAAGGAGTAAATACAGGTAGTCCTCAAGTTATGACCACAATGGAGCCCAACAATTTATGTTACTAAGTGAGAAATTTGTTAAGTAAGTTTTGCCCCGTTTTACGACCTTTCTCGCCACAGTTGTTAAGTGAATCACCGCAGTTCTTAAATTAGTAACACGGTTGTAAAGTGAACCTGGTTTCCCCATTGAGGTTGCTCATCAAAAGGTCGCAAAAGGGGATCACTTGGACACTGCAACCCTCATAAATGTCGGTCAGTTGTCAATCAACTGAATGTAAAATCACATGACCACGAAGAGGCTTCAACAGTCATAAGCGTGAAAAATGGCCCTAAGTCACTCGTTTCAGTGCCTTTGTAATTTCGAACCATCTCTAAATGAACGGTTGTAAGTCGAGGACTACCTGCACTTACAAAGCAAATCGACACAATTCGTTTCTGGGAAGAAAGGAAACCCCTCCCGGGCTCTATTTTATTCAGTGTGAAACCACAATTGGCTTGTTTTTTTGTTTTTTTAATACAGTTGCGTGCCCGTATGCTACATGACACAAACAGCTGGTTTGTTAGTAAAAAAAAGGTTACTGGCAATCTGAAATCCGCCCATCCTCTCTTCCATCCCTCCTTCCCCGCCACCCCATATGTCCCCTACGTTCATGCACAGGCTGGTCACACGTGGCATGCAACATGCAGTAAAGTGGAGAGCAGAGGTTAATAACCTGGAAGCATAGGATCTGAGAATGTGAGAACAAGTTAAAGACAAGAGTTCCTCTCCATTTTCACTGAGGCTTGAGAAGCAATGCTCCAGCGTAGAGCAGTGGGATTGGCGGGGGAAATACAATTTGTCCAAGACATAGACATATCTCCGCAAGTGGCGGCAGGTGTAACTGCAAGACAAAGGTAGAGGGAGGAAAAGAAAGGAAAAAAAAAGAGAAAAGAAACAAAGAAAGAGGATTTTTCCTTTAAGAAAGCTGCACCCAAACACGATCTAAATAAAGTTCAGCAGCAGATGTCAAAGAGCAAAGCAAATGCTTTAAAAATCCAATCCAATCCAATCAAAAAAGTGGTACAGGCAGAAACTCTGGATTAATCATTGTCTGAAATGGTATTATTGGGTTTCCTGCCCGAACAAGGGGTTGGACTAGAAGACCTCCAAGGTCCCTTCCAACTCTGTTATTCTGTTGTTATTTTATTTTTTTTAAATAATCTATGAAAGAATCCAGGATGATTTCATTAGCGGTGCAAACGAGGCGGCTGGTTTTGGCAGGATGTGTAAACACACCAGGGTTTGTAGATTTTTACTTTTTTTTTTTTGAGGTAAAAAAATTAAAAACCCAAACCATCTTTTCGTGCAACTTGAAGAGCAAGGCACTTGTGCCAAGATGTAATACAAAATGTTATGGAACAGTCGCAGAGTTTGTGTGGTTTTCTACAAGCTGCCATCTACAGCTACAGAAATGCAAAAGCCGAATTCAGTCGCCCATTACTGCTTTCCCACCAGCTTAGAATCTTAGCAGTTGACAATAAGTCAGTTTGCCACAGTGGTTAGGGAATTATGGGCTGCTGAATCCCTGCAGCCCATGGATCATAGTCGGTGTGGCTTTTGAATTCTGGAGCGTTTTTCTTGTTTTATAGCAAATTCCAACTGTCTTTATTATCTCGTAAAGAGAAGCTTTGCAATAAATGTTTTTCAGACAAACGCTTTCACTTTAGCTGATTTTGTGCTTGGCTCCCATTGTGCTGGATCTCTCCTCCATACTCCTGAGCCAATGCAGACTGCATCAAGTTGAAAATGTATTCATTTATCTTTCACATTTCTTCACTGCCCATCTCTGTCGCAGAGTATTTGATTCCCCTCAACAAGAATATCAGGGTCAAAGCACACAACTGAATTTAGAGCAAGGTTATTTGGACTCAGATATTTATTTATTTATTTATTTGTTTGTTTGTTTATTTATTTATTCAATTTATATACCGCCCTTCTCCCGAAGGACTCAGGGCGGTGCACAGCCAAGTAAAACAATACATATAAAAAAGTTAAAACAGAATTAAATATGGGCTGCTCCCAGATCTAAAACCTCCAATATTAAAACCATGATTAAAACCCAATTTAAAATCAATTTAAAATCAGCCCAGGCCGGCCTGCTCAAAGAGCCAGGTCTTCAAATCACGCCTCAGGTCGATGGTCATTCTCAACTCTGGGGGGAGCCCATTCCAGAGAGCAGGTGCCCCCACAGAGAAAGCCCTATTCCTCGGGGTCACCAGGCGGCACGTATCTCCCACTGAGTTCAACGGGGACACATTTCAAGCTCAAGTGGAGCTGTTTCCTCATCCCAAATTCTAGGAACATCAGGGACAAATTCAGTTCCAAGTATATAATTTCCTCTAGCTCAGCTTTTCGGTTTCAACAAAAACAGAAGAGAGTTGCCTTTTATTTCTAGTAACAAAAGCGTTGCACAGAGAGGAAACACTTCGGTGGAAAACACAACGATGGGCAATAGGGTCAGAGACATGACAAGAATGTCTTGTTCCTTTCCTGATAGGAATAAAATCCCCAGAGAGCTTTGCCCCTCATGACACCTGATTTTTTGTAAATATATTAAAATGACCTTAATTCAAAGGGGTGATTATAAATTATGATTGTATTTGGAAACATTCCTCTCCTTCTTCCTTGTCCAAAACTGTTGGTAATATGGTACCTTCAGCTGCCAAAACATTTAGATCAGTGGTCTCCAACCTTGGCAACTTTAAGACTTGTGGACTTCAATTCCCAGAATTCCTCATCCAGCTTTGTTGGCTGGAGAATTCTAGGAGTTGAAGTCCACAAGTCTTAAAGTTGCCATGGTTGGAGACCACTGATTTAGGTGGTCCCTCACAGAAAATAACCACAAGATTAATATGAACCCTTATGGCTATATTTCCCAACCTGTGCAAATTGAAGGTGAGTGGACTTCAAGTCCCAGAATTCTCAGCAATCACTGAGGAATGGCTATGGAATTCTGGGATTTGAAGTCCATATACAGGTAGTCCTCACTTAGGGACTGTTCAAAGTTGCAATGGCCCTGAAAAAAGTGACTTAAGACTGTTTTTCAGGCTTAAGAACATTGCAGCATTCCCATGAACATGTGATAATAATTCAGGCACTTGGTAACTTCCCCAAAGAATAGAACAGAATAATAGAGTTGGAAGGGACCTTGGAGGTCTTCTAGTCCAACCCCTTGCTGAGGCAGGAAATCCTACACCATTTCAGACAAATGGTTATCCAACATTTTTTAAAAACCTTCCAGTATTGAAGAACTCAAAACTTCTGGAAGCAAGTTGTTCCACTGATTAATTGTTCTGACTGTCAGGAAATTTCTCCTTAGTTCTAAGCTGCTTCTCTCCTTGATTAGTTTCCACCCATTGCTTCTTGTCCTGCCCTCAGGTGCTTGACACCCTCTTCTCTGTGGCAGCCCCTGAGATATTGGAACATATCTGACTCACATTTATGACGGTTACAGTGTCCTGGGGAGTCATGTGATTACCCTTTGGGACCTTCTGACAAGCAAAGTCAATGGGGAAGCCAGATTCACTTAACAACCATGTTACTAATTTCACAACTTGCAGTAATTCACTTAACAACTGAGGCAAGAAAGGTCATAAAATAGAGCAAAACTCACTTAACAAATGTCCCATTTAGCAACGGAAATTTTGGGCTCAATTGCAGTCACAAGTCATGGACTTACCTGTACTCTTATGGTTGTGTTTCCCAACTTTGGCAAATTGAAGGTGAGTGGACTTCAACTCCCAGAATTTTCAAGCAGTGGCTATGTTGGCTCTGGAATTCTGGGACTTGAAGTCTATATATATCTGGGAATTGCCAAGGTTGGAAAACCCTGTTTTATGGGGAGTGAATTCACTAAAGACTAGCGGTAGCTTTTCCTGTGTCGATGTGTGATTTACCTATGAAAATACACACTGGATCCAAAGCCCAAAGATATTATGGCATATTCTGTGAAGGCATCAGCCTGAGCAATTGATCTTGTCTTATTCTGTTTTGGCTGCTCATAACAAATGCAGAGCCCACAGTCAATTTCCAAAGATGTCATGTTTATTTTAATGTGAGATTGATTTGGCTTTGGTTTTATCACGCTGTCCTGATCTCTCCCACAGGAGGGGAAAAAAGAAAGAACAGAACAGAACTGAACTCCACATTTGGTAAATGCTATATACAATGATCCCCTTTTCCGCAGCTCTTCAAAACAGCGAATTACTTTGGTTTTTCGAGATACAAAAATATGTATTTAAAAGCTGCATTTTATTACCAAATCAACGAAAAGGAAGTTATTAAGGCAAAAATAATAACATTCTCTACAACTCAACCCCCTAAAGCAACCAGCATTCCTCTTTCCTCATAACTGAGTGAGGCCAAGCAACATGTGCTACCCACAGCATATTATGGGCTGCACATTTTCCTCCTACAAACCGTCAGCTTAATTTCTAGCGATGTGGCAATAATGCACTAAAATGTTTAATATCACCATCTAAAAAGTCAGTATTTGGAATGTCTGGTTAACTGGAGCCTGAGAAATCAATATGCGTGGTTTGGAGTTTTCCTATTGAAAACAGTTGTTCTTATTTAGGGATGAAACTCTGCCATTTGGAGAGATAATGAAACTAATAAAATATCTCTAATCCATTCTCATTGTATAAATTTTTTTCCAAGGTTATGTGCGGCATAAATCTGAAGAGTTATTAAAAAATAAAATACTTCAATCTGTTTTATTAAAATAAATATTAAAAAAATCTTTATGTTCTTGAACTACTGCTCTGTAGGATTCAGAGTCAGCCCAGCCAAACTAATATGAAAATAATTTCTCTGGAGAATAAGCGAAAGATTTCAGAACAATCCAAAGACCCCACTTTCAAAAGACTGAATAACTGTGAAAAGCTATTTCTGAAAGGGGGTGCATCAGTTTCCAGTGACTGGCTCCGGTCACTAAGTTGTGCCTGACTCTTCGCAACTCCATGGACCAAGGATCTCCAACCTTGTGAACTTTAAGACTTGTGGACTTCAACTCTCAGAGATCTGAAGCTGGCTGAGGAATTCTGGAAGTTGAAGTCCACAAGTCTCAAAGTTGCCAAGGTTGGAGAGCCCGGCCCTGGACCACAGCATGGTCCACATGGACCACAGCAATTGCCCGGATTCATATTCATTGCGCTGATGATCCTACCTAACCATCTAATACCACTCTATAAAGCCTTAGTAAGACTACATCTAGAGTACTGCATCCAGTTTTGATCAGCACATTATAAAAAAGGTGTTGAGACTCTAGAAAAAGTACAGAGAAGAGCAACCAGGATGATTAGGGACTGGAGACTAAGGCATATGAAGAACGGTTACAGGAACTGGGTATGGCTAGTCTACTGAAGAGAGGAACCAGGGGAGACATGATAGCAGTCTTCAATATTTGAGGGGTTGCCACAGAGAGGAGGGAGTCAAGCTATTTTCTAAAGTGCCTGTAGGCCAGGCAAGGAATAATGGATGGAAACTGAACAAGGAGAGATTTAACTTGAAAATAAGAAGAAACTTTCTGACAGTGAGAACAATCAACCAATGGAACAGAAGTTGCCCTTGGAAGTTGTGGGAGCGCCATCACTGGAGACCTTCAAGAAGAGATTGGACTGCCATTTGTCAGAAATGGTGTAGGGTCTCCCGCTTGGGTGGGGGTTTGGACTAGATGACCTATAAGGTCCCTTCCAACTCTGATTATCTGTTATCTGTTATCTTCTCCTCTTGCCGTCCCTTTCTCTTTTTCCCTTCCATCTTTCCCAACATCAGGGTCTTTTCCAGCGAGTCCTCTCTCTTCTCATTGGGTGGCCAAAGTATTTGAGCTTCAGCTTCAGGATCTGTCCTTCCAAAGAATAGACCGAATTGAAAAAGTGACATTTATTTCAGACTTATGACCAAATGCAGCATCCTCAGGGTCACGTGATTTACATTTGGATGCTTGACCACAGATTCACATCTATGACTTTGCAGGGTCCCAGGGTCACGTGACGCCCTTTTGCAAACCTTTTCACAAGCAAAGTCAATGGGGAAGCCAGATTCACGTAACAGCCACGTTATTAATTTAACAACTACAGGGATTCCCTTAACAAACGCAAGAAAAGTCGTGAAATGGGGCAAAACTCACTTAACACTTTTCTCTCTTTAGCAAGATAAATTTTGGGGTCAATTGTTGTCTTAAGTTGAGAACTACCTGTACTAGGAAAACCATGGCTTTGACTATACATATTTTTTTTAAGTTTTTCTATTTTTTATTTTTTTATACATCTCTTCAAGTGAGCAACATGATTCCAGGTTACAAAATTTATACATAATCATAATTGCATTCCCAACTTTCTTATCTAATTTCATATCAAATCATTATCTATTCCACTGATCTTTAAATAAGTTCTCACTTCATATTTCAATTCTTTGATTCAATATCAAAAACATTTCATCCTCACATATATTTTCAATTCTTTATCCTCTATTATTTCCATTTTCAGCTTACCACCTATTTTATTTTACATTATTCATTATTATCTTCATTAACTTTCTCAAAGCCAATATATAATAAACAATCAAAAAGGAGTAAAAATAAAATACAACTAATACGTTCAGGATCCACATGGTATATCCCCCAGTCTATAATAAATCTTATATTTATTCCAGAGATATTCATACAAACATTTCATATTTTTTCTTTGTTTCTATTTAGCCAAAGTTTACCTATAAAATTTTATTAAATGTTCATTCCCCTCCTTTTTAATCATAGTATAATACTCTCATTACAAACATTACAAACCAATATAAATCTTTCTGGTTTATCATATTCTCTATTTTCTCCTATCCTTTATATAATCAGTTACCTTTTCTATTTCATGTCTAATATAATATGTATACACTAAAAAGAAAGAAAAAAAGGAAAAAATTAAAACAAAATTAAAATTTTGTTTCCATTTAGCCAACTTTAACCTATAAAGTACGGACTTTTATCGACAAAGTGATGTCTCTGCTTTTTAATATGCTGTCTTCTCCTAAATGTAAATGAACACAAACCTAAAAAAGGATTTCTCAAAATTCACTGTACCACCCAGCCTAACTCTAAAACCCTCCTTTATCTCTGAGAGAGTTTGGAAAGTCTTTACCATTCTAATTATCATGGCTTGCAGCTCCTAATCCAGGAATCGGCAACCTGCAGCTCTGGAGCCGCATGTGTCTCTTTCATCCCACTGCTGTGGCTCTCTGTCGCCAGTCAGCTCCACAATTGATAGAGCTTTCGGTCAGGACGGGTAGAGGAAAAAGAATGCTGTGCTAGGAGGAGACTCTATGGTGGGGGAAACTGGACTTCCGGCTCTAAACGGGGGGGGGGGGGGTGTCCAAACCTGGAATGGATGCCATTTCCGGTTAGCAATCCATCATGTCATTTGAAAATGGCCAATACAATGTCCTGCATGTTCATATACTGTAGGTAGTCCTCAACTTACAAACACAATGGACTCCAAGATTTCTATTGCTGAGTGGGACATTTGTAAAGTGAGTTTTGCCTTAGTTTACAACCTTTCTTCCCACGGTTGTTAAGTGAATCTGGCTTCCCCATTGTCTTTGTCAGAAGGTCCCAAAAGGTGATCACATGACTCCAGGACACTGCAACCGTCATAAATGTGAGTCAGTTGTCAAGGGTTTGAATTTGAATCACGTGACCATGGGGATGATGCAACAGTTGTGAAAAACGGTCCTATGTCACTTTTTTCAGTGCCGTTGGGACTGAAGGGTCACTAAACAACTATTGTAAATCGAGGACTACCCGTATTAAGTGGCTACAGTGGCTTTACATATATGAACATGCTCTCAATATGGGAAATATTTTTGTTCCATTTGTACACTACTAACCCTTTATCTCCGTGTAAATATTGTGTCTTCAGTTATTAAAATCTCAGAGCGAGAAAATATACCAAAGTAATTGCAGTAACTCTTATTTTACAGCTTTACTCTTGATCCAACTAAACGGAATAATTACTATCCTGAATAAAACGTCTTACTTGACTCCAGTGCTGGCAAATGTGCTGGTATCACTACTCTTGGTATTCCTGGATGAAACTGTTTTAAACCTAGTGTCATCTAATTTATCTCTGAGATCAAAACTTCCTTTATGAATGACATACTTCAGAAGGTAGACTGGCAGTTGGAGACAATTCCATTGTTCTTTCGAGACAATTTTATTTAGTATAGTCATTCAGCAGTTTTAAACATGCCTTAAAGTTACCAAATGGGAGGCATTTTTATGTTATTACTGTACTAATAACTAGTTAATGCTAGTTATTATTTCAGGATTAATCTCAAAAGGTGGAGCTATTTTTTTTAACCACATGGTTGGTGGAATATGGCAGAGTTGGGAAATTCCCAGGCAGCCGAGATCCACCTGAAACTGTCAAGACACCATCATCAAAATACAGTAAATAACAGGAGGTCTGTGTTTGTGTGGAACATTTGGACCTAACCGCCATCACTCATGAACAAATAATAATAACATTTAACCTGGATTGTTGCAGATATTTCTACATCACTGCTTTTAAAACCAAAATTTTTTATTGGTTTAGTATGATACCATCAAAATATTGTTTTGGATTTAGACAGTATAATTTATTTCTTGCAAAATAATAAAAATGTACCAGGGCATATTTTAACGATACAGGTAGTCCTTGACATACAACCATTCGTTTAGTGACCATTTAAAATTACAATGGCACTGAAAAAAGTGAGTTACGACTGTTTTTCACACTTACAACCGCTGCACCATCCCAATGGTCATGTGACCAAAATTGTATCCTTGGGGTCATGCGATTCCCCTTTTGTGACCTTTTGACAAGCAAAGTCAATGGGGAAGCCAGGTTCACTTAACAACCGTGTTACTAACTTAACACCTGCAGCGATTCACTTAACTAGAAAAGTCATAAAATGGAGCAAAACGCACTTAACATGCGTCTTGCTTAACAATGGAAAATTTGGGCTCAATTGTGGTTGTACATCAAAGGCTACCTGTACTGAAGTTTATATTGTTTTATGTCTGGGTCCTGTGGCCTGTTGGGTACCGGGCCATGCAAGAGGCAGGCAAGCAGGAGAGTGGTAGAGTGCATGTGAAACTCCATTTGCACAAACAGGGCTTCACAAGCAACTGTGCTCACCAGCTACAAGTAATCCTCAACTTACAACCACAATTGAGCCCAAAATGTACATTAAGTGAGAAATTTGTTAAATGAGTTTTGCCTCATTTTACGACTGTTCTTGCCATGTTTGTTAAGTGAATCACTGCCGCTGTTAGATTAGTAACATGGTTGTTAAGTGAATCTGGTTACTTCATTGACTTTGCTTGTCAGAAGGTCACAAAAGGCGACCACTTGACTCCAGGAGACTGCAACCGTCATAAATGTGAGTCAGTTGTCAAGCATCCGAATGTAAATTATGTGATTATGCTGCCATGGTCATAAGTGTGAAAAACGGTAATAAGTCACAGGGATGCTGTAAGTTCAAACGGTCACTAAATGAACTGTCGTAAGTTGAGGACTACCTGTACTTGCACAGAACCATTCTCCCCCCACCCCATCCCGGCTGCTGTCAGTCCTTAGAGCCGGAAAAAATTGCGACTATCATTAATTTTGCACACCCAAGCTGGGGTTTCTTCCAGAGGTGTGGACTTCAACTCCCAAGATTCTCAGCAATGACTATCCTGGCTGGAGAATGCTGGGTGTTGAAGTCCACATATCTTGAGGACACCAAGGTTGAGGAAAGCTGACCAAACAAATCATATCCATAAACTACAATGTATTTGAATCCTAAAAAATGATGGAAAGTTTCTTTTCTCTGTCCCTTGATACTATTTTTTTCCTCATCACAAATACTAAAAAAAATCACCTCTAATTTTGAAAATACCTCTCAGGGAATCCTGTTCAAGGAACTGCAAAAATTAGTGGTATTTCCATGCATGTTAGGCATTACCACATTTCAGATAACATACGTAAGGCCTGGCAACAGTTCTGGACCAAATTCATAGTGCCTGACATATTTAAAAAATAAAAGAGAAATTCAAGATCTTTATGTTTGCCAGGATATTGTATACAGTTTCACACATGCTGGAACCCAATGTTGAGAGGCCACCCATTTGAGCTATTGCTCTAACCTTTAACCTTCTACACTGCTGATTCCAATGCCCTTCTAATGGAGTGCAATATGTCTAATTATATTAGATGGAGAATGGATGTATTAATATCCTACCAATACCAATTTCTGATCCAGACCAGATCTAACAAGGCTCAAACAATGTTTAGCTGTATGTCAACAAATAATAGCCTAAAACATCAACTACATATGTTCCACACACAAACCAACTGTGATGACCTGGGGCACGGCACAAAGGCAACACAGTCAGATAATCAGTAGGAATCCCTTTATTAGCTCCAACTTTGCCCCCAATGTCCTGGTTACTTTCCGGCTGGAGAAAAACTCTCCCAGGAACAGTGTTTGGCTGCAGATAATCTAGTCCAAAATGTGGTCAACAAAAACTGTAACTATAAATCCAATCAAGGCAAAAGGAGGCAATTAGTTTGGCAGGGCACGAGCAATAATTCCAGACATGAAGGCACGGTTGGGAAGACGTCAGGAACACAGATAAGCAAAGTCAACACAAGATAAACTCATGTTTGCTCCCAGCAGCTGCTACACTCAGCATGCATTTATTTTAAACTCTCTTCCCAGCTGTGGCTAATGAAGGGAATCAGGGCCCTTTCCTCTCCCGTAAGCCAAGCAACCCATGTTGCTCTCTTCTCTGTTCCTCCCTATGTGGCCCTAGAATGAAGAGGGGGTGGGCCTGGGTCTTCCTCTGAATTCCTTCTCCCTTATCCCTACCTCTTCCCTGCTCTGCCCAGCCGGACTTTGCCCTTCCCCAGTTTCCTCCACAGCCAACGGAACCACACGCCCACTCCCTGTCAGCTGTTTGCCTTCCTCCTCGGATTCAGGCTATGACAGGGGCATGACACTAACTCTCATTCTAATGATGAACAGTTGGATTTAATATAAATAGTCCTCTAGTTATGACCACAATGAAGCCCAAAATTTCTGTTACTTAGTGAGACACTGGTTGAGTTTTACTCCATTTTAGGATCTTTCTTGCCACCGTTGTTGAGTGAATCACTGCAGTTGTTAAGTGAGCAACCATTGTTAAGTGACTCTGGCTTCCCCATTGACTTGGCCTGTCAGGGGGTCACAAAAGGGGATCACATGACCCTGGGACACTGCGACCATCATAAAATATGAATCAGCTACCAAGTGTCTGAATTTTGATCATATGACCATGGAAACACTGCAACGGTCATAAGGGTGAAAAATGGTCATAAGTCACTTTTTTTCTGTGACATTGTAAGTTCAAACGGTCACGAAATGAACTGCTGTAAGTCAAGGACTATCTGTCCACAGGGGAAACGTATTATTGTTGTAACACGCATAAAAGCAGAATGAACTTTTTGTGATATATAAATGAAGAGTCCCATGCAGAATACTTTAATTTAGATTTGGATTTATTGGGAGGTTTTTCCTTTTGTTATGACAATTAATCAATATTAGCTTCAGCCCTTATTTTAATAGGCATCTCTCCTTATTAGAATACTTTCCACTTTGGGTGATTATGCTACCCAGAACAGAAGTAGCTGATTAGCTTATAAGATTCACTACAGCTCAACTAGCAGTAAGGTAAGTTTTGAAACACTTGCTAATGCTGATGACAAATATTAGGCTAAAAGATTTTGAACACTAATTTGTATCGGGATGGAATTGGATAATTTACCTCTGTGAAATAATCTGATGTTTTTTTTTTGTTTTGTTTTTACAGATAAACAGCTGTACTTCCATCCTCTATTTCTTCAACTTGAAAAAGACTGACGTGAATATGGGTGCATGTTTTAAACAGCAGTTTGAAAGACCTTGAAAGCAGCTCTGAAAATCATTGTTTGGAAGGTGGGATTATAGAGTGCTTTTAAAAGTTCGAAGGGTTTGACTGGAAGAGGCAGTGCCACGTAATATTTCCATTTTCCCTCTTATTTAAACAAAAAACTATGAAAAAGCAATTTCGGTTCTAGCTACATGGCTGTTTTTGGAGATAATTTAGACAGCAACTATTTAGATTAAGCACTTAGTCCCTCTAATTCTCCAGTCCTCCAGTCATGTTAGCTCAGGAATACTGGGAGTTGAAATCCACAAGTCTTAAACTTGCCAAGTTTGAAGCCCCTTCTCAGTCTAACTTGTATATCTTAGTACGTTATGACATGAGATTGTTGTACATCTGTACCTAACATGTATGTTAAAATGCTATTTTTTCACTTGGAGCTGCCTTGTCCATTAGGGAAGGTGATACATTGATTTAATAAACACGAGCAAGGAATATGACTCCTGTCAAGAGTCATCAAAAGAGCTTGGCCAAATTTTCTGACACTTTTTCATTTCTCTCAGTGACATGAATTGTCAGCTATTTGTTTATTTATTCATTCAATTTCCATAGCAGCTCAAGTCGACCAAGTGACTCTGGGTGGCTTACAATTCTAAAATTACAGAACAATTAAAACAATAAAATGGTAAAAACATCCAGAAAATAAATACAAACAGCAGTCGAGATCATTAATCAATTAACAGTAGAGCCAAGGAAAGGGGCCCTTAACACATTCCGAGTCTCAGGCCCAGGTATCATCGCCAAGTTTTTAAAGCCTTTATAACGGATAACAGGATTGGGGCCGTTCTGATCTTGGAGGGGAGAATATTCCAGAGAGTAGGGGCGACTGCAGAAAAAGCCCATCTTCTAGGCCAGGGGTATCAAACTCAAGGCCCGTGGGCCGGATCAGTTTTCATTGGCAGATCTGGCTCGCGGGGCCACTCTGGAAACAGTGAAGGACCGGCCCAGGGTACCTCTGCCAGGGAAAATAGAGCTCCGTTTTCGGCTGCAACAGCCTCCTGCAGGTCTCTGCCAGGGAAAACGGAGTCCTCCCCAGCTGATGTGAGCCATCACAGGCGCCCCACACACAAGTGATGTCGAGCTGGCCATGAGCCCCCTCTCCCAGGTCAAATACAACCCTGATGCAGCCTTCAATGAAATCGAGTTTGATACCCCTGTTCTAGTCCAATCAACACTCTTCGGCTCACGGGGTCTGCAAAATGCCTAATGTGCTCAATCAAATTGGAAAAGGACAGTCGCTCGGGTGGGAATGGGACAACCTGCCACAGCCAACTCGCCACAACCAATTCACCACAGCCAACTCGTCGCAGGACAACTCGCTGTGAGGCAATTTAACAATTCTATTTAATTATTTAAAATAAATAGAAATTATTTTAATTTTTGCCATTCACATTTCACTCTGTCCCTCCTTTCTTTAATGATTCTATCCCATCATTTCTTTCGTATTAGTGTAACTCTTGTTCCACAGTGAGTTGTCCTGTGGTGAGATGGCTGTGGTGAGTTGCCCTGCAGCCAGTTGGCCATGGCGAGTTGCCTCTGGCGAATTGTCATAGACCCGCTTTGGGTACCCCCGTCCCAAACCATGCAGCATCCCTATGATCACGTGATCAAAATTCAGGTGCTGGGCAACTGGTTCATACTTATGACGGATTGCAGTGTCCCAGGGTCCTGAGATCACCTTTTGTGACATTCTGATAAGCAAAGTCCATGGGGGAAGCCACATTCACTTAACAACCAGGTTACTAATTTATCAACTGCAGTGATTCACTTAAGAACTGCGGCAAGAACAGTTGTAAAATGCAGCAAAGCTGACTTAATAAATGTATCACTTAATGAGAGAAATTTTGGGTTCAATGATGCTCAAAAGTTCGAGGACTATCCGTAGTAGCATTATTACGTCTCTCTGCAGTTTGACCTGTTTGCCTCCAAACACATGGACATAAATAGGTACCTGGTCATTATTTTTCAATTACACTATCAATCCTATTTTACTTTTTGATGGGGGGGGGGGTGGAAGCATATTTTCATCTATTTCTTTCGGTTTGGCTGTTAACAGCTCATATCAGAATTCATATTTCATTCTCTTAGACATGTAAGCTGGTAGAAACTCAAGGTCACAACAATCTGAAATGAAATTCTTTCTGAAGGAGAAAATTAACTGCAGTCCTCATTAGGCAGCTCAACTGCAGAAGGTTTCATTCTCAAGTTGTATGTTATAGCTCTTCCTGTTCACACATTTACTTCCAAATAAGCAACAGATGTGATTTTTATTCCTAGTGAGATCAGCTGCTTTGCATAAGGTATGAAAAGGAAGGTCCCTAACCTGCCATAGGAAATGAAATATTGTTCTGCTTGGCCAAGATCTTGAAACCATCTTGAAAGGTTATTATCAGGTCTTCCAAAATGTTCACTTCAAAGACAAATAATAAATAATAGTTTGTAGTAACTATATCAAGCTGTCCGTTTGCTTACATTATCTTTCACTTAAAACGCTCTCCTGGAGTGTTAGCCGCAACTGTAATTTTTTTTTTTACCGGTTTATGAATTTTGATGTAAACACAAATTGGGTTTGGTGCCGTATGTGGTTGATGAAGCAGCTTCACATTTCATAGTTTTGATATTCTGAATTTGCAGCCTCTTGTGCAACTTGTGAGTGGGTTAATCTAAATAAAACTAAAATCAAAATCATGATAACAGGCATTTAAAAATTAATTCACTCTTCTGTCATCAGACTAAGAAAAGAGCAGAAAAGATTGGTGTTCTGGTGAGATGAATTCCACCAATCCTGTAGAAAGAGAAAAATCCTTCCATATTTATGAGTAGATTTCGTTTCTGGTCATCAAAGCCAAAATACCCTCCTTTTTCTCCTGTATTTGTATGCATCTTTATGGGAAGAAAAGATGTATGCCCTGCATGGGGGTGTAATGAGTTTTTATCTCTGTCTAGGGTGACTCAGAATTAAAAAAGGGAGTCTGACAAGATGCATATTACCCTCTTATCTGCTTAATTTATACAGTTATGATGGCAGGTTTTGAAATGATAGCTGGAATCAAAACAGGAGGCCCAAACACTGACAATTTAAGATACGCAGACAACTGCTGCTTTGCCAGCCAAAAGTAAAGAAAGTGGAGAAGAGTTCATTAAGAAAGTTAAAACTGGAAAATGAAACATCTGGATTATGAATACGAAAAAGAAAATAATAATAATAATAAAAAGACAAAAAGATGATCGACCAGCATGCTTAGTGGACTTAGAATTCACGGTGAAAGCTTGAGGAAGGCTGAGATAACCCAGCTAACTGTTATCAGGAGATCAGAGTAGCAGAATAGAAAACTTTAGAAAACAATAGGAAGACTGGAGGCAGTTTGTTTAATGGAGGAAAGAAAAGGGTTTCCTGTATCTGAGAGAAAGGAAGGAAGGAAGGAATGAGTGACTGGGCTGTGAAGTCCTGGGAGTAAGATGCTGGAAGAAGATGGGGCCAATCCTGGAATAGAAAAACTAAATTTAAATGACTATGGAGATTCTCAGTCATCCACGTCATGGTTGTCCCAAAGGAGCTTTTTTCCAAGAGGCAACTGGACTTTCTGGTTTTTCTTCCTTTCAAGAAGCTGAAGAAGCTTCCTGAATGAGAAGGGAAACATCTTCAAAGAAAAACAAGGAAGTCCAGTTGCTTCTTGAAAAAAAGCACCTTTGGGATAGATTCAAATGTGTTTGCATTTTGCAATTTAAGGGTGTCTGTTTTGGGGCGACCTACTTATCTTGTAAGAAGTGCAAGAGCAGAAAACGTGGAGAGACCTGGCCCATAGAGTCGGACACGACTGGGTTGATGGATATCATCATCATCATCATATCTTGTGGATTCATAAGTCTGGCTTTCTGTGAAATTGAGAGTTGCATAATGTTCGGTTTAAGTCATTCTGTGAATGGACCTTCCCCGTAGCTTTTTTGGGATAGCAGTTGTGACATTTTAAATTTCACATCCATCCATGACCCCCATAGGAGGAGACAGACTCCCAAAACAGGCAAGTGCTAAGCTTAGCTGGTAAGGCTAAAAGTTAGGTATCCAGGCAATAATTCTGAAGTAACCATTACAAAGAATATAAAAAAATATTTTTCAAAACCTATTATTTTAAGCATATTGGTTTTCAATATTTTCTGGCAGGGGCTAGTGGATTTAATTCTTTAACTTCTGTCTTAAATAACTGCTATTTTATGAGCACTGTCATCTACACCACGTCATTTGCAAAGTAGGGATAACTTGGTATATAAAAAAACCATTAGCGTAGTCTTAAATTCTGAAAACATAGAGCTGCATATAGTAAGTAGCATTATAGATTGAGATTGTAGAGTTACCCACTCTTATGTAAGGATAATTTAATAATTATTGTAAAGATGTCTAAGTTTGAAGACATAGCCATACAAGTCCCAGGGTCCTTGTTTATAATTCATAGCCAGGAACTGAACAAAAAGAAATACATTTATGCAACTCTATTAACAAAGTTAACAGTGAAAACTACTGGAATCAGAGAAAGATTTTCAAATTCACATTGCATTACTTCAAGCATTTAGGCAGGAGTTATACAGGTACTAAAATATCTGGTAAATGTTGACTTATGCTCCCGCACTCTCTTGTTACTCCATGGCTAAGTAGATTTTGAATGGAAAGTTCCATAGTTATTGTAGTTAAAAACAAAACAAAGCACCGGATTAAAATTGAGCTGAATGGAATTTCCTTCACCTAAATCCCGACAAATTTGCAGTCTCGTATAATCTAAAATTATCCTCGTTTTTCATCTTTGTCCAGAGTCTACTGACATGCTATGAATCAGAATAAAGTAACAGTATCAGAGTAAGAATTGGAAGAGACTTTAGAGATCTTCTCATTCAACCCCCCTGTTTGAGCAGGAGATCATATACCATTCCAAACAAGTGGCTATCAAGTTACTTCTTAAAAAAACCTCCAGTGATGCAGCACCCACAACTTCTGGAGGTAAGCCACTGCACTTGTTAATTGTTCTCATTGTTAGGGCATTTCTCCTTAGTTCTAGCTTCTCTCCTTGATCAGTTTCTATCCACTGTTTCTTATCTTGCCTTCTGGTGCTTTGGTAAATTGGTGACTCCCTCTTCTTCTTTGTGACAACCCTTCAAATATTGGAAGACTCTGGGCCACCTTAATAGCATTATGGGCCCCTGGCAAAGCAGTGTACTAGGGTCCCTATGACAACTACTCACAGGAATAAAAATGTAAATGGTCGATAAAACTAAACATATATTTGCATGTTAGTATTAATTAAAAAGTGCAGTAAAATATAATAAACATGTTGCTGTATTTATGTGACACAAGGTGCAATGAAGGATTAACATACACAGATTAGCATGGGGCCCCTATGCTCGTGGTGCCCACGGGCAAGTGCCCATCAGGTCCACTGCTATCATGTCTCCCTTAGTCCTTGCAAACATTCTTCATATGTTTTAGTCTCTATCAATTTCTATCTATAATCTATCTCTACTTCTCACTGGTTTCCTTCCCAGCAAACACTTTAAAGTCAGGTAATGTTATTTCATTATCATACATTCTTTGGGGCTGCCCAATTCAGACAAAGAACCAAAGGCGATTAAACCTGTGTTGCCTCATTACGCCAATGCTGTGACCTGCATACTTGCATCAAACTAGGGCTACTAATACGTAAGAGGCACACTTACTTGATGATATCTTCACACATGTTGTCAATTTGATATCATTACAGTTTGCTGTGAATGCCCCTGTAAAGAATTACAGCTATTCTCACACCAATTCTGTTATAATGGAGCATGATCAAATTAAGACTATTTTAGACGGTATTAAGGGGTTACCAACGCAGGACCTATCTACTAAGCTTCTATCATAAATCAGAAAAATCTCTTGAAATCAGACCAGGAAATAAAGCTAGGAAATAAGGTATCTGATTACAATCTTAAGCTGTCTAGAAGGAAACGATAGCTCCAGCTGATGAAAGCCACTAAGAGATCCAAGAAACTCAGTAGGAACACATTTTCTCCATTTATTCCTGTGCACAGATTATTCATTAAGGTGCTCGCTGCCCCAAGCCCAGGTACAATGCAAAGATGGACAGAAATAATCAGTGTCATCCCCGAAACTGCTTGGAGATGAAAGATTTCATCATGGCTACTACCTCTCTTTCGGTACCATAAGGAATATCCTTTAGGCTAAGGGCAAAAGATCATACTGAGATATTCTCTGCTACAGTTTAGCCAGTACAAGCAAAACAGCAATAGCACTTAGACTTATACAGTATATCGCTTTACAGTGCTTTACAGCCCTCTCTAAGCAGGTTTACAGAGTCAGCATCTTGCCCCCAATAATCTGGGTCCTCGTTTTACCCACCTCAGAAAGATCGAAGACTGTGTCAACCTTGAGCCTGCTGAGATTCGAACTGCCAAATTGCAGGCAGCCGGCAGTCAGAAGTAGCCTGCAGTATTGCATTCTAACCACTGAGCCACCATGGCTCATCACCTATTCAAAGATATATCTCATCATGTTTTCTTTCATAATTGTGTATTCTTTCATAATCTAAGCCTCCTGTCAATTCATAAAATATTTCTATGGTCGTTTTCGAGTTGCCAACAGAAAGAGGGGGGGGGGAAAGGGGTTTGAAAGAGCAGCGAGGCAGCTTGGAAATCGAAAGTGCATTCCATACATAGTTTTTCAGAGATAGTAATTAGGTGGCTGAAGTTTCTGCCCCGCAAAAAACTGGAGAACTGATTGATGACTCTTGGCTATGGATTTGTCCCATTGGAGAATATGAATTATGATACACCCAGGGGGTAGGGGAAACCAGGGTTCAAGGGTGACAATGAATTATTGGCTACACCCAGGTAGTGCCGGACATGTTAACTCCCAATAAATCCTTTGAAGTTTTGTAAGTTTGGCTCGAGAATCATGATTTAAATGGGGTAACTGCCAGAATCCTGACACCTCTCTTTCTATTAAAAAAAGACAGCAGTCAAGAAATTAAATAGCCCTGCATTAAACACATGTTAGGGGCATGAAGGCGATTTTAAAGACCCAGTCATTCAAAGGTCCCTGTTGTCTATCAGCAATCCTGCACTATAAAGGCACAAGGGTCCCTTATTTTTCTCCCTACAGGTAACCCTCATCTTACGGTCACAACTGAGCCCAAAATTTCTGTTGTTAAGTGAGACGTTTGTGAGGTGAATTTTGCCCTGTTTATGACCTTTCTTGCCACAGTTCACCTGCAGTGGATAAAGTTAGTCACACCGTTGTTAAGTGAATCCGGCTTCCCTTTTGATTTTACTTGGTTGCAAAAGGGGAATCTCATGACCTTGGGACACAGCAACGGTCGTTAAGTATGAACCAGTAACCAAGTGTCTGAATTTCAGTCGCACGATCGTGGGAAATGCTGCAAAAGTGTGAAAAACGGTCATGAGTTCACTTTTTTTCAAGCGCCGTTGTGACTTTGGTCACTAAATGAGCCATTGTAAAGTCGAGGATGAGCCATGTTCCGATATTTCTCAACCTTGGCAACTTTAAGATGCATGGACTTCAACTCCCAGAATTCCCCAGCCAGCCTTCCTGCCTCAAAGGTTGAGAAACACTGCTCTATTGAGATACCCAGGCAGAAACGATGGTTTCAGCCTGTGGTTTTTCTGAGAAAACGTAGTACGGCACTCTACAAAACTATATAAACACGAGAAAGACTTGCTACAGAAGTGGCAATGCTAAGAGAAACAAATACAGATTTTAGAGCTCAGAGTAAGCCAAGAGGGAACAAACATCCTGAAGAGATTTCTAGAGACTAAGCAAATAGACTTGCAGAGCCAGTGGAAGGCAGCAGGGACTGGCTGATTTCCGGCATCGTGTTATAATGTGATTTTTCCACAATTTTAGTTAGCATGATGTATGTACTGTGGTTTGTAAACTCTGCCTTTCTAGCTTTAATGCAACGAGGGTAGCCAACCAGAACGGCCTGTTCAACAAAGCACAGTTGAAATACTTTACTTTTACTTTATTTAACTTTATTGTCATTGCACCTCGTACAACGAAATCAAACACCATCTTCAGTGCACATCATGACCATGACCATGAAAATAAACCCAAACACACATCCTTCACACTCCACACATTGAATTGAAAACCCCCGACACCACAGCAACACTGCACTATACAGCAGAATTCAAAAGAGCTACTGCCCTAGGATAGAAGCTGTTTTTCACCCTATTTGTCCTTGTTTTTATTGTCCTGTACCGTCTGCCAGATGGTAACAGTTCAAAAAAAGGGTGCCCAGGATGAGATGGATCTTTGAGAATGTTTTGAACTTTCTTAAGGCAGTGGAAGCTATAGAGCTCTTCCAAAGAGGGGAGAGGGCAACCCATGATCCTCTGGGCAATGACATTAACCCTCTGTCTGGAGTGCTTTCCTATCTGCCCCTATGCAATTGGCAAACCATACAGAGGTGCAGTATGTTAAAATGCTCTCTATGGTGCAGCGGTAGAAGGTCACCAGCAGTTTTCCACTCAGTTGTTATTTTCTGAGAAGTCTCAGGTAGTATAATCTCTGCTGGGCCCTTTTGACTAGGGCTGCAATGTGGGCACCCCAGATAAAAGGTAATCCTTGATTTACGAAGGGTTGTTTAGCGACTATCTGAAGTTAGGATGGACTTCCCTGGGAATATTTATGACCTGGATTAATGGTTACAATGATTGACATTTCCCCAGTCATGTGACCGCTCTTTAGACATCTGGCAAATAGCTATTTGCCGCATCATGTGGTCATGTGACTGTGTTTTACCATGTTTTTGCCGAAAAAGAGCATTGAGTTCTGGTTTTCGGAAAAACTTCGCCTATCGAGAACCCATTGGTTCATTTAATAACTGCTCCAAAATTTTAGGTTTTAAAATTCAGTGGATCATGTAGGTGACCCAGTTTAGGATCATCATGAAATATGACTAGGATGGGCAGGCCGTAACTTGAGGACTCCTCATGTAGTTGGTGAACCTAATTGGTTTTTCAAGAGTATCCTAAGTTTCAGCCCACAATGTTTATTTTCCAAGAGTATTCTAACTGCCAGCCTATGCTAAAAAGGACAGCCACTACTCCAAGGGAAAGCTCTTTGTTGAAGGGTTTGCTTGGTTGAAAACAGAGGTCTCCAAACTTGACAAACGTTAAGATTTGTGGACTTCAATTCCCAGAATTCCTCAGCCAGCACTTGGAGATTGGAGACCCCTGGTTTAAAGCAAGGAACAGGATTCACCAGGAAGGAGGAGTTTAGTTACACGTGTGGTAGGGAAACAACGGCCTGAAAGCATTTGCTTCTGTAACTGGCAAGGCTTAATAAACAGGACAAAAGTTAAGAATGAAAGACAGCCAAGTGGTCAAAGGCAAGAGGGGGAGAGGGAGGAGGGAATGGAGGGAGCAAGGAAAGAGGGAAGAAGAGAGAGAGAGAGAGAGGGAGAGAGAGAGGAGGTTGGCAACAAGATCTGGGATCCAGGCATTTAAAATTTCTACAGTATGCAAATAGACCTGTGTGTTTTGTTTATTTGTTAGCATATTGGTCTTGCTGCAGGAGGACAGCTATTTATTTATTTATTAAATTTATTTGCCCCTGCTCTCGCCGTGGGGCTACTCTGAGCAGCTTACAACAATAAAGTGGGAGGAAATGACAGCAAACAGACTTAGCAATAGCACTTAAGACTTATATACCGCTTTACAGTACTTTTACAGCCCTCTCTAAGCGGCTTTACAGAGTCAGCCTGTGCAGAAAGCACAGGGAGGTGATGTGGGGGTGGTCAGCTAATTAATCCAGTAGCCACCTCCATTGATGTATTGGGTCCCTGTTTAGGAGATGGCTAGGCTGAGCCCGAGGGAGGGGTCAAATGCGTCATCAGTCTCGAGTCCCTTTGCACCCACAATAGCTCTAAGACCAGCCCACCTTAAATTCCATTGACTTTTATCTATTGTCAAGTCGCTTTGACCGTTTAGTAGTTCAGATTCTTGTAGAGAGTTTGAGCATTTAATAAACTTACATATTCGGATAAACTGTCTGGACTCCTGATTTCCTTCTCTTGAAAATCCCCAGGCCAACAGACAGAGCTAGCTCTCCAAGTCCTTGAGGAAGGATTGAAAGGTGGGGGCAAACCTCACCTGGAAGGGGGGCAGGATGGATAGGATATATTACCTATCTTTTCTTTTTAATTGTGTAGGTGAGATTTCCTAGATCGAGGACGCAGTGATATTCAAGCAATGGACTAAGGAACTCTGAATTTTGGGGGTTCCAAGTTAAGAAGATGAATTGTTCAAACACGTTGTATTAATTTCTCTGAGTTGTGAATCACATGGACACCCCTGTATTGGCACACGGCAACAATTGCACCATGCAGGTCTAGTGAGGAACTGAATGTGCACAAAATAATTGTGGACACTGCCTGGCTTCCCAAGGCAGATTTACAGGGATGGGTTTCCTTGGCTGGCAAATCACATAAAGAAAATTCCTCAAAAACAACTGAATTTTTAAATATTGAGAAGGGACATCACGCAGCTTCATCAATCCACATAAAATACTTCATATAATCACAAATAACTGCTATTGCAGAACCCTCGTTTCATGGGCATCTATAACAATCACACTTATTTCATGTAGCTCAATAGTATATATTCATTTATTCAATACTGACTAAGCATCTCTTTTTCCTAACATGTTACCTATTCCTTGCTTTTTCTCAGAGTAAGCAGTATTAATGTTTGCCATCCATACCATCCGTAAACATTTACTCTAGACGCTGTGAAGCTGAACAGAACTTCAGGGTCAATATTTAAATTTAGGGATTGGAGTCTCTTTCCTGCAGAACTGAAAACAAAACTTAGTGGAATTATTCTGTACAAGACTTGCATTTACCTGATGATTCTCTGCGCGGCATACTGATGAAGGGAGCGGAACTGTGCAGACATGTTGGCTAGAGCTGCCAGGCAATTTGTATGAAGGTATTTGTCCTGTTTGAGATGAGATGGGGGGTGGGAAGGGAAACATACACACACACATCAGATTATCCTTCCTGTACACTGCAAGGCCTGTCAAAAGGAAATAATTTGCTAGTCTTTTCTGTTTACTGGAGGCAGAATTGCAATAAAAACAAGGCAAGGCTGTGTGTTCTGGTTTGAGGGCTCAGTCTCATTGATAGCTTAAGTCATCCTAGCTCAATAGGTTAATTGTCTTTTATGGAGGAGTTGCTAAGTTCATTAGTGCTGATCAAAATTTAAAAGTAAAGTAGCTCTTCTTATATTTCAAGATTTAATTATTTATTTGGAAATGAGCTTACCGCCCAAAAATGTAGGCTTATAACAGTGTATTTCCCATATTACTTGCAAACTGATACACAATATTCCACATAGAAGAGGTTCACTTATACTAGTACTATAGAAGTCACTTACTGAAACATAAAATCCCATATAGAATGTTATTCCATAAAGTTCCCACCACAATGCCATCAGGTTTACTGTTTACTGTTGTACAGGTAGCCGTCAACTATTACAAAGTCTGCACTACTAATACTGTTAATCTTCTAATCACTCCTTATCACCCATCTTCTCCCACTTGTGACTGTATCACTGTAACTTAGTCGCTTCTATCCTTACGATTTATATTGACTGTTTCCTAGTATGATTTGATTGCTGATTGTACCCTATGACTATCATTAAGTGTTGTACCTTATGATTCTCAACTCTTGATGCATGTATCTTTTCTTTTTTGTATACTGAGAGTATACAAAAACACCAAGACAAATTCCTTGTGTGTCCAATCACACTTGGCCAATAAAGTATTCTATTCTATTCTGCTATCGTAATGGAGCCTGCTTATTATGGTTGTAAGTTGTGACAGCCGTAAATCGAGCTGCCCACGTGATTGGCACAATTTTATCATCCGGTTTTGATGTCATTTAGTGAACCAATGGTTTGTTATGGGCTGGTTTTGCCCAAAACCGAAAGTAGGAGTCCTGATTAGAATGCAGTATTGCAGACTAATTCTGCTGACTGCCAGCAGTTCGATCCTGACCGGCTCAAGGTTAACTCAATCTTCCATCCTTCCGAGGTGGGTAAAATGAGGAGCCAGATTGTTGGGGGCAATAAGTTGATTCTGTAAACCGCTTAGAGGGAGGCTGGAAAGCACTGTGAAGTGGGATATAAGTCTAAGTGCTATTGCTAAATGTCATTTTTTAAAATAAAACCATCATAAAACGCGATCATGTGACCAGGGACACTGCAAAGACTGTAAATGTGGGCCATTTGCCAAGTGTCCAAACTGCAGTCAGGTGACTGCAGGTTGGGTCGGATGATAGCCATTGGAACTTTGAATTTGGGTCATAGGTAACCCCCCCCCCCAAAAAAAAATATGTCTGTCATAGCACTGAATGGTCACGATCGTTAGTTGAAGTCTACCTGTATAGCATAATAAAGATGACCTTGATAAAATTATGCCAGTTCTGTTGCCGAGGGATACAATATATTTTATCTTTAATAATAGCCTGATGACAACCAGAAGTGGCTCAGACAAACACCTCCCTAATTCACTGAATTCTAAGAAGTACCGGTAGTAACAGATAATAGATAATCAGAGTTGGAAGGGACCTTGTAGGTCATCTAGTCCAAACCCCTACCCAAGCGAGAAACCCTCTACCATTTCTGATTAATGGCAGTCCAATCTCTTCTTGAAGGTCTCAAGTGATGGCGCTCCCACAACTTCCAAGGGCAACTTCTCTTCCATGGGTTGATTGTTCTCACTGTCCGAAAGTTTCTCCTTATTTCCAGGTAGAATCTCTCCTTGTTCAGTTTCCATCCATTGTTCCTTGTCTGGCCTTCAGGTGCTTTGGAAAACAGCTTGACCCCTCCCACTCTGTGACAGCCCCTCAAATATTGGGAACACTGCTATCATGTCTCCCCTGATCCTTCTCTTTACTAGACTAGCCAAGCGCAGTTCCTGCAACCGTTCATTGTATGTTTCAATCTTCAGTCCCCTAATCATCCTGGTTGCTCTTCTCTGTACTTTTTCTAGAGTCTCAACATCTTTTTTATAAGGTGGTGACCAAAACTGGATGCAGTACTCTAGGTGTGGTCTTACTAAGGCTTTATAGAGTGATATTAGTACCTCACTTGATCTTGATTGTATCCCTCTGTTAATACAACTTAGGATTGCATTAGCTTTTTTGGTGCTGCTGCTGCTGCACACTGCTGGCTCATATTTAGCTGGTTGTCCACTAAGATTCCAAGATCCCTACAGTTACTACTATCAGTAGTAGTAGTAGTAGTTAGCAATAGCAATCACACTTACACTTATACACCGCTTCACAGTGCTTTACAGCCTTCTCTAAGCGATTTCAGAGTCAGCCTATCGTCCCCAACAATCCGGATCCTCATTTTATCCACCTCAGAAGGATGGAAGGCTGAGTCAACCTTGAGCCAGTCAGGATGGAACCCCTGGCAGTTGGTAGAATTAGCCTGCAATACTGCATTCTAACCACTGCGCCGCCACAGCTCCTAACTGAGGTACAGCTCAATCAGACTTAGAATCGTAAGGCTGGAAGGGACCACAGAGGTCTTCTAATCCAATCCCCTGCTCAAGCCAGGAGACCTTATACCAGCCCAGTCAACGGTTGTCCAGTTTACTCTGTTAATGCTGCGCGGAAGCCTCCAGAAAAAGGAAGCGAATCCTCATAATCTGGTAAAAGATTCCGATTGTTTTTATTATAGCCCCTGGCAATAAAAGTAGTTTTGGCCTTTGCCGTGGAGTTGATGTCTCGGTCTGGTCCCCCTAATGGGACTGACAATTTTTCAGATGACAAACCTATAGTTTAGCCATTATTATTACTTTGCAACAAAGACAGGAGTATGGCTCCTCACCAGACAGCACAACCCACTCTGCATGTTGCAGGCCTAGTTACGTAAGATAGCTTTGTTGTATTCAATGAGAGAGGAAAAAATAAGTTACTAAAGTTTAAGCATTTGTATTTTTTTACTTCTTGATCAACTCTGGTGTTTTGGTTACTAACCCCATCTTTTCTTCTTCATTTGTATTTATTTCAACTCGCTGGAGCAGGGGTGGGGAACGAAGGTCCCTTAATGAGCTATGGACTTCAACTCCCAGAATTTCTGAGTCAGCTGGCTCGTGAATTCGGGGAGTTGAAGTCCATAGGTCATAAAGCGGCCACCCCCCACTGCTCTACAGTAATACAACACTGGGGTTTCATTTGAGATCTCTTTCCCTCTTAGTTCTTCAAAAAAAGAGAAAATTCCGCAGGCTTTTACTGTTTCGTGAAGGACAGGCCTCTTTATGCAATATTAGCTTTTGTTAGGAACTTTGGTTGCCACTGCAGAAAATGAAATATCTATTCTACTTGACATAAATCCCAGCTACAAAACTTACCCTCGTCCTTGTCATATTGTACTGAATGGTCCTTATTACGACAAGAATCAGAAGGCTCCCCAGTGAAATTTCTGTTAGCACCCGTTCTGAGTACCAAGTAATGTTTTTCAATATCTGGAAAGAGAGAGAAGAACACAGCGTATCAACCTTGACAAGCGAACGTCATGCTCTCAATTCAGATTCTATTTCCCAAGGTAGAGAAGTGACGAATGAAACCTTCAGCATGATCTATTCCAACGTAAAATATTTAAAATATTTCTTTTTTTTTTTTTAAAAAAATCACCCTCTTCAAAGACACCGAGGCCTGACAACCATAGAAACCTCTCCCGCAGGGAAGAATTCTAATGAAAAGCATGACTGTGTTGGTTTGTTTAGCGGAACTGTTTGAATAAGAGTGAATCGAATTGTGTTATACCATAATTAGAAGACCAGCCAAAGTTGGGCAAAGGCAAACTAACCATGTTTTCCACTTTCCTACTTGGGAGTCTAGGGGAACCTCAAATAGTACATCTGCTTCTGTACCACTGCAGCTAACAGAGAACAAGATGGCTTCTGGAAAGCAGTCACATCTTGTTGTGATTCAACTTTTCACTTGTTTCTCCATATCTTTATAGCCTCTGGACACTTAAAAGATCACTTTTTTCTAAAATATCTTTAGCTTGGCCCAAAATGTAGAAGTATATCTGAGAATACTCTCACCCTGAACAGAAGATGCCTTCCCTCAGCTTCGCATAAGACATTAAAAAGCAGGAAAGGGAAAACAGGAGGGAGGGAGGGAAGAAAGAGAGAGAGAGGGAGGGGTAGAGAGAGGGAAGAGCGAAAAAGGGGGAGGGAGGGAGGGAAAGAGGGAGAGGGAGGGGAGAACAGGAGGGAGAGAGGGAGAGAAGGAGATTGGGAGAGGGAGAGGGGGGAGAGAGGGAGAAAGAGAGGGGGAGGGAGAGAGGGAGGAAAGGCGAAAGGGGGAGGGAGAGAAAGTGGGAGGGAAAGAGAGCAGGAGAGAAGAAGAGAAGGAGATAAGAGGGAGAGAGGAGAAGAAAGAGGGAGAAGTGTAGGGAGGGAGGGAGAGAGAGAGGGACGGAGGGAGGAAAAGAGAGGGAGAGGGGGAGAGGAGAGAGGGAAGTTGAAATCCACCAGTCGTAAAGTTGCCAAGGTTGGAGAGTCCTGCTCTAAACCATTTGTGATCCATTTCATACATGCTTTTTTGACTCCGCTCACGGTCCTACCAAGCTTGGAATTGACGATTTGCTCGTTTCTGCCAGGCCTGCCTGCAACCTCTTGGGATCTTGTGGATCGCTCCCACAGGGAGGGTCTCCTGCGGGTCCCGTCGGAATCTATGTGCCGGCTGGTGACCCCGAGGAATAGGGCCTTCTCTGTGGAGGCGTCTGCCTTCTGGAATGGGTTGCCTCCGGAGTTATGTACAGCCACGGACCTGGGGACCTTCAGGCATGCCTTGAAAACCTGGCTCTTTGACCAGGCCGGCTTGGGCTGATTTTAGATTTGGGTATTTTAATTTTTATATTAAATTTTAGGGTTTTAGGGAGGGGTTTTAATTGTTTTCAGCCAGGACCTTTAGTTTAATTTAGTTTTAACTTTTATATATTTATTGTTTTAATTGTATGGCTGTGCACCGCTCCGAGTCCTTCGGGAGAGGAGCGGTATATAAATAATAATAATACTTATTATTATTATCATCATCATCATCATCATCATCATCATCTCAGGCACCTTTCTGTGGGGCTCTGAAGTATCAGGTGAGGGAATGGATGCACATCCTGGGGATCACAGGAAGGGACATAGGTGGAGATAGGACCCAGGTGTATGGATGGAATGGACGTGAGAGTGAGGAATATGGATTCTGAAAAGAAACATTTTCTCTTGTCGTCATTTCTCTGCCTTGAGACAAAGACTTAAACTGCTTTTATTCCTCTCTGCATGGGTGGGAGAGGGGAGGAGAGGAGGAGTGGGAGGTGGGGGGCTGCCTTAAGACAAAGAATTAAAACTGATTTTATTCTTCTCTGCAAAAGTACAGAGTGGCGGCAGCGGCTGCACAGTCGTAGCTAGCAACTTACCTGTCAGAAAACCACTAGCCAGGACATTAGACACGAGAATAGCTCTCTTGTAAGAAGAAGAAAAAAACAAACAAACCCCAAACCACATAGCTGGCACATGGAACTACAACACTTTGCAAGATACCCGTGACCTGGGGTGAATAACAGGTGACGCGACATTTAGCTATTTAGCATAGCAAGCGTAAAGGTTTTAGAGGGCTGCAATCCAGATAACCAATCAATAGTACCTGTTATGCATGCATTATTAGAAGGGCAAAGGGGTATATGGGATCACCCTTTGACTATAAGAATTGCTGTAAGGTTGTAATCAGGGCCTTGGTAGCTTTCAAAACCAGGGCCTTTATATCTTGGTACCAAAATAAAAAGTATAATTTTGTATCACGCCTTGTGTTTGGTGAGTCATCGGCTTCGACACCAAGTTAAGCCCAGTTTGGGGGGACCACAGCTTCAATTTTTCTGCTGTCTGCCCCCCTTCCTTCTAGCCTCCACCAATCCTCACTCACCCCAAGAGACGCCGATTAATTCCAAAAAGACACCATGATAATAAACAGCTCTGAATATATAACCAGCACATATTTGCTGGTTATAAAAGGTGCAAGAATTACAGGAAAATTACCGTAAGAGAAAAGCCGTTTCACTCTTGCATGACTTGCTTTAATTTACCATCAGACTGTAATTCACCAACAGATTTTACGTTCACTGAGCAAGAGAGGATAAACCTCAACAGTTAAAACTCTTAATGTGTGTTTAACTAAACATTTGACTAACTCTTGTTAATCCATCCTGACTGTGCTGCTGCTTAACAGATGAACATCAGAAATGTGCTGTTCTCACTCTTTTCAAGAATGCCAGACGCTAGACTAATGAATCACCAGCACACGATGAGTTAGCCACTGCTCACACACCATGTCTGTGACAATGTCTTCCCTTAAAAGATTTGAGGAGGGAAAGATGTAGCATTTGCTTTTCAACTTAGTTAAAATGATTCTGAAAAGGTAAGCAAAGGAGGAAGAGTTGATAATACTGTGGAAGGTAGGATAATTATATTCGTGTTTCCCCGAAAATAAGACCCAACTGGAAAATGAGCCCTAGCATTTTTCAGGATGCTCGTAATATAAGTCCTACCCCAAAAATAAGCCCCAAATTCAGATGCTTGTTAAGTGGCTTGTACTTATGATGTGCAGTTTCCCAGAAGCACCTTTTGGGACCTTTTGACAAGCCAAATCAATGGGATTTGGGGCCTTCTGACAAGCCAAATCAATAGGGAAGCTGGATTCACTTAACAACCGTGTTACTAACTTAACAACTGCAAAGATTCATCTACCACCTTTGGCAGGAAAGAACATAAAATGGGGCAAAACTTACTTAACGACTGTCTTGCTTAGCAATGGAAATTTTGAGCTCAACTGTGGTTGTAAATCGAGAATTACCCATAATCAGTGATTCGTGAAATGGTACCTACCAAAATTAATCTAAGCTCTCAATCAATAAATGGGGGTTGTGAAACCCACCAGAGGAAAATACATTCAAGGCAACAAATAGGAGGACGTGCAACAAAAGGGAGAATGGAAAAATCCAGCTTGAATAATGGATTTTTATTTTTTTATTTTTCCTCTTTTTGACCACAGGACAAAAGCTGATGCCATCCAAAGGTGCTTAAAATAAACAGAGCAGTTTCTGGAGAGCCTTCACTCATTGCTAGTCTTTCCAAAGAAGGAATTAAAAAAAAACAAAAGGAGCTTAGAGACATATACCAAATTTCATCCCAATATAGTTCCGCTCATCTGCATAATGTTTATTTATTTATTTATTTTTCCTTTAAAACAGATACGATATTGAAACGTCTGGTCATTTTCTGTTCATTCCCACTACGAAAAGCACCTAACAAAATGTTAACAGAGAATCCAGTTGTGTTCAATTGTTCCATCTATAAATTCTCATGCCTGGTGCATTATTTGTAACCTTCAGTGGGGCGAAATGCTGCATCGCTAGGCAATCACCTCAAATTGGCCAATTACAGATTGCATCCAAAATCCAGGTGCCGTGACTCCCGGAGGATTGAAATGTGGCAAAGCAGTGGCTGCTTTCAGTGCTTCTACACCACTGTGGTCATGTGATCATCACGTCCAACGCTCCCTGCCAACTTCCTACAAGGAAATTCCATGGGGAAGCCTTCAGGAAGTCGAAGGTCACCCCCACTGCTTTTTTTGCCTGCCTGTGGTCATTCTGTTTCTCTGCTTAAGTAAGGAAATGTTTCTGAAACAATGACTCAAGAAGTCACAGGTTGTCCAGTTAAACAATAAGAGCGGAATACACGGCTAGAATATAGCAATAGCACTTAGACTAATATACCGCTTTACAGTGCTTTACAGCCTTCTCTAAGCGGTTTACAGTCAGCCTATTGTCCTCTAACAATCTGGATTCTCATTGTACCAGCTTCAGAAAGATGGAAGGCTGAGTCAACCTTGAGCCGATCAGGATCGAACTCCTGGCAGTTGGCAGAATTAGCCTGCAACATTGCATTCTAATCATTGAGCCAGCACGGCTCTCTATATAAGGACTATGATATTAGTTCCATTAATCCAAAGTTTTTATAATCAGTAAGATTTTTTTTTAATTGCTCTGGATTAGTGCTATTAATTTTTGGTTTTTTCCTCTTAGCAATCTTCTTATACTATTATTTGGATGGTATTCTTAGCTCTCTTCATTTTCAGTTTTATTTCAAAATAAAATACAATATGACACATAAAGAGAGGAATAATTCCACCTCAACAAGGTTTTCAACAATCCAGATATAACCCATCAGTCTTGCATTTCGTAAGTGATGTAAAGTTGCCTTTGAAATCAAAATAATGTAAGCTGGTCATGACTAATTTTTTCAGTGGAACAATCAACTTTGTATTGTTGCATTTGCAACTGTAGTCACAACGAAGCGTAGACTGCAAAAAGCTTGTTGCAAAAGGCTTACAAAAATTCTTTTCTTTCAATGTGTTTTTAATTAATGCTGTTTAAAAGTAATGAGTACATCCGAAAAGTATTTGGAATAAAAGCTGCAAGAAGAAAAGTAAATGAGAACCCATTTAAAAAAAGCTCTATTGAGAAAATAGACATCCAACTCATGCATAAAACGTTACATTCATCTTCATTAAGAAAGACATTTGCTCATTATTTTGTGTTCAATTAATCATGCATGCCTTCTGAATATACATAACTTACCACTTCATGAATGGATTGATTGAAGCCATCATCTTCAGTAAGGATTAACAAAATTATCAGTGCCATATAAACGTGATGTGAATTCCTTTCTTCAACATGATAAAGAATCTCAAGAATTGGCAAAACCTCAAGAAGGAAAAAAATAGAGATAAGTGCAAATTCATATTAGGATGACTGACACAAAAAAAATATATCCAGGCCTTACTATTCTCCTGATTTTACCTAAAAACTTCGCCAGCTTGGTCTAGCGGTTAAGGCACCAGGATAGCAATCAGGCGACTGTGAGTTCTATAGTCCCACTTTAGGGATGAAATCGGCTGGGTGACTTTGGGTTAATCACCAGGAGTCTGGAGTTCTAATCCCGCCTTAGGCACAAAAACCAGCTGGGTGCCTTTGGGTCAGTCCCTTTCTTTCAGCTCAACCCACTTCACAGGGTTGTTGTTCTGGAGCAAATAGGAGGAGGAAGGGGAACTATGCATGTTTGAGTTGTTTGTAAAAATATTAAAGGCAGGATATCCAAAATAAATAAAAACACCCACCCAAATTCGCCTAACAATTGAGATGCCGGTTCCAACTCTAATTGCTAAACAAAGAATTTGCATGTAATGAACTTAATGTTTGCAATTATTATTATTTTTATAAGTAAGTCAGAAAAAGCCAACCTGGCAAAATATAAAGTATGATTCAGAAGTCAAGAAATAAAGCAACATTTTGTCAAGGATGCTTCATAGCAAGGGGGATTGTTTAAAAAAAAAAAAAGGTGGGCGGGAATGGATTTGAATCATTTTTGTTTAAAGTCATTTAAGCAAATAAAGATAGTCCTTGACTTATGACTGGTTACTTAGCGACCATTCAAAATTATGGCGGATCCTGAAAATTGGACTTACAACCCAATTTCGAAGTTCCGACATCTGCCTCCTCCCACGGTCACATGGCCATATTCTGGGTGTTTTGAAACCAGCCCGCATTTATGGCTCTTTGCATCATCCAACAATCACGTGACCACAATTTATGAGGGCTTTTTTTCTGGAAACCGGTTTCTGGCAAAAATACATTTAAGCCTGGCATTTGCTTGATGACTGCAAAAAGGATCATAAATCCATCACAGGGATGTGGTGACCTGCTTAATGATCTCTATGACTTATGAGTGTAATTCCAGGCTCAATTACGGTTGTAAGTCAAGGACTAAATGAACCAGGCTTGGGGGAACAGCAATACCTCTGCTCTCGTTACCTCCCGCCTAGATTATTGCAATGCTCTCTACATGGGGCTCCCCTTGAAGAGCATCCGGAGGCTTCAACTAGTGCAGAGTGCGGCCGTGCGGGTGATCTTGGGGGCTTCTCGGAGCTCTCATTTTACACTGCTCCTGCGCGAGCTGCACTGGCTTCTGGTGGCCTTCCGGGTGCGATTCAAGGTGCTAGTGACTCTCTTTAAAGCGCTCCATGGCTTGGGACCCGGGTACTTGCGGGACCGCCTGCTGCCACCATCGGCCTCTCGCTGGCCGGTGCGCTCCCACAGGGTTGGCCTCCTCGGGATGCCGCAGGCTGGCAGATGTTGGTTGGCGGCCCCGAGGGTGCGGGCCTTCTCTGTGGGAGCACCCTCCCTTTGGAATGAGCTACCGGCGGAGATGCGAGCCATTACTGACCTACGGGCCTTCCGATGAGCACTTAAGACCCACCTTTTCCAATAGGCCGGTCTGGCGTAACGTTATGAGTAGGGTTTTTAATTTGATTTTAATCTTTTATGGGTTTTATTGGTCTTAGCCATCTATTTAATTAATTTTTAAACTCTTTTTAACTTTTCTAATTGTATGTTTTTATTGTGGCTGTTCACTGCCCCAAGTCCCTTTTTGGGAGAGGGGGCGGTATACAAATCGAAATAATAAATAAATAAATAAAATACTTTATAGCAATAGCACTTAGACGTATATACCACTTCACAGTGCTTTACAGCCCTCTCTAAGCGGTTTAGAGCAGGGGTCTCCAACCTTAGCAACTTTAAGACTTGTGGACTTCAACTCCCAGAATTCCTCAGCCAGCAAAGCTGGCTAATTCTGGGAGTTGAATTCTGGGAATTGAAGTCCACAAGTCTTAAAGTTGCCAAGGTTGGAGACCCCTGGTTTAGAGAGTCAGCCTGTTGCTGTTCTGACCAAGGCTTATTGAGACACTAACAAACACACGCTAGTTCCAAAACCCTTTTTGCTTCATTTCAACGGCTGTGAATTATAGTCATTCACAGCCTGTAATGAGTCTCAAACAGTTTGTAAATAGTCCCATGGAAGTCTGCCAAAGTCCTTCAGGATAAGTCTGATAAGCACCCACCTTTATCTTCCTTGAAATGCTACCAACGATTAAATTTTCAATTAGTTATACAAGGCCAAACAGAGCACAAATTCAACACAGAGCTTCAGGTTTCAAACCGACCAGTACGGACAAAGTTGCTTCCTGCACAGATTCATGTCCCTTTGCTCTTTCTTTATGTCTTATGGGAGGGCAATCACCTCCAAGCCTTACTCCTGAGTCGCCCCTTTTGTCTTAACTGTTCTTGCCTTCTGGCAGCTCTGTGCATGTGCATACTGGGAACAGGCTCCCCCTGTTCCTCTGCCTCGCTGCTGTCAGATTCTGGAGGCTCCGGAGTCAGCACACAACTCCCAGATAGCTCTGGCCCCATCTCTGTATCGGACGCAGGACCCTTGTCTGAGCCTTCCCCAGGCTCCAGAACTGGCCCATGTTCCTCCCCACTGTCCGACTCTGCTGCCATTTCTGCAGGCTGCCGGCGGACCACAACAATTGTCCCCTCATTTTACTCACCTCGGAAGGTTGGAAGGCTGAGTCAACCTTGAACCGGCCAGAATCAATGCTGGTTACAGGTATAGAGAGAGTTATCTGCTAAATACACATTCCCTATTTCTTTCAAGAGCTCAAGGTGGCTTGCACTGCAATCTCCATTCATGAAACCATATAACCTAATCCTAATCTGCGAAATGGGTGGCCTAAAGACTACCAAATGAGATTTGATGGCTGAGAAAGGACCAGAGTCTTGATTCCCCCTCGTCATAACCCCAACTCCTTACCCAGCATTCTCTAAAATCCCCACCTACCCTAAAATCCATCAGCTGCCACTGTTAGAATACCTACAATCACTTCATTCACAAGTTTAGAGAAGCAGCTTCTCTCTAGTGTCTAGTTCTCTCAGCAATTGAGAAACCACCATTTCACAAGGGAGACTTCCATCCTGTTACATTTTTGTTCTTGATTAGTTACGCGCAGGACAAAATACTTACAAGGTTTTCCATATCTGTCCGGGCCAACATATATGTTCGAACATTGCTGTTCTGGTGCAAAAGGGTATACAAGAGGAGGGTGGCATGGTCAGAATTCTGCTGCTCACATAACGTGGTGTACAAACTATTAAAATTGATCTGGAAAGCATGAGGAGTTGGTGAAGACAAAGCTGTGCTATCTGGAAGGAAAACAAACAATATCAAATACAACATGCAATCTGGTTGACTGATTTTTTTTTTTTACTTTTCTTCCCATCTGATCCCAATTGAACGAAGTTAACCTTCATGACGTGACTCAGTAGCCTTCAAACTGCAACCCAACGGGCTTCGGCCTTGCGCCCATCATTGTAGGGTTTAGGGAGATATTTCTTATTTATTGGCTCTGCCTTCATAGGAGGGACTGATAGGATTACAAATCATCTTACGTCAACAGGTGGAAGAGTGATTTAATACACAGAATCTAATCTGTTTTCATTGAACTATCCTATAATCTTCTAAATGCCCAAAAACTGTGAATCTCCCAGTGAAATTTTACAAGAAGCAGGAGTGCCCAGTTTCGGTTAGGCCTGATTAAAGGCTATCAAGGAATAGACCTGATAGTGCTGATTAGCTGGAACAGCTGATCCAAGGCAGTTTGTGATAGAAAGGCCAATGGACTGATTCGGGCCAGGAGGGAACATGTGTTATCTCTCTGCAAGGATATATATTCTCAACTCCCTTAGTTGCGAAACTAAAATACACACACAGATATAAAATACACACACAGATAGAGAGGGCACTGATAGGAGAAATAAATTTGGTGGGAGGAAGAGTTCCTGCAACGGATGAGTCTCCTCTGAAAACTGCCCCCTGCTCAACCATTTCCTATCAGCAGAGCTGAATTCCTGTCTTGATATCCAGATAGAGAGAGAGAGAGAAACTAAAAAGGGGAAAGGGATTTATGGGGAAAATGAACATAGGAAGACGTCTTTTCCAAACCACCAACGTTTATCTTACAAGCAAGGTTTAAGTTTGAACACCCTGAAACTTAAAATGGATCTTTGGCCATTGGCCCAAGATAAGTCATGTTCACATATGTCAGTGAGAGTTGTTCTAAAACTGTTGTGGTTAGCCGGCAGCAAGTGCAGACGGCTGAGGAAAGCGAGGACTCAGATGAGGGGACGGGACCATTAGGGAGTGGACTGCTGCCTTCAGAGGTTGTGGGGGCTGGCAGCAGCGATGAGGAGGTTCCCAAGAAGCCTGTGCCAAGTGCACATGCGCGCAGGATTGCTCGCGGGCAAGAGCAGCTGCAGCAGCACGGATGACTCGGGAGTAAGGCTGCAAGGGTAATGGCCCCTCCTTCAAGAAGATAAAAGCCAGCTGTGAAGCAAATGTTCTTTGCAGGAAGCAAAGACGTTCTGAAACTCGAGCCTTGTGGACATTGCAGTATCTTAGTCGGTATTTGAAGACTCTTGCCTTGTGAAATATTTCTAGGTAACTTTATCTGCTATTCTTGGCAGCCTCGCACAGTTTTGGCCAGGCTCGTGCTTACCAAAGTTAATTAGTTTGCAGCAGCCTTTTAACCGGGGATTCATAAGACTCATTAAAAGGTTTCTGTTCCCTTTGGTTCGTGTTTATTGGACAAGGGTTTGGGTTAGAACCAAAACAGGGGTGTCAATCTCAAGGCCCGGGGGGGCTGGATCCGGCCCATAGGGTGCTTAGATCTGGCCCGCGAGGCTGCCATGGAAACAGCGAAGGACCGGCCCACTCTCTGCTTTTCGTCTGAAGACATTTGAAGGAGCTGAAGAAGCGTCTTGGATGAGAAGCGAAACGTCTTCAAAGAAAAAAACAAGGAAATCCAGTTGGCCCTTTTGCAAAAGCACCTTTGGGACAACCATGGCCTGGACGACGGAGAAGCTTCACAGACATCAGTGGTAGACTACCATCAGGCTAACTGCTTTTGAGTTTCAATGAAATATCTGCAAGCAAACAACCAGGCTCAGAGAGCACCCAGGACCCTTCAAATTTACGTCTATTAGAACGGTCAAACAAAACCACGGCAACAATAAATAGGTCTAGAATTGACGCTAAGGGACTTTTGTGCAATAGTGACTGGACAGTGACATCTGCACTGAGAAGTTTTCCACTATAGTGAATAACTTGCTGATGTGCTATTTTTAGAATGTATCCCCTTCTTCTTAACTGCCGTCTATCAGATGTTTAGGGGAAAAAAAAACCACGCTAAGTCGTGGTGTCAATTACAAGCATCTTGGATTTTCCTTCATTCCATATAAGCAGGAAACACAGTTCCTTCGAATCCTCATCATCTTTTAATGACCCCATAATCCCTTGCGGGGCAGAGTCTGGGCGGACTGAATGGAGCTGAGTGTTTACTGGCCGGATGACCTTCCTGTTGCCGATGCGGAGTTTTGTTCAGCTGATACATTCTCTTTGTGCTCGGAGAGAGAAATATCTGCCTCCACCTAGGATCGAACTCACAGCCTCCTGATTGTGAGGCGAGAGCCCCACCTCCGGGACACCGCACCCCTCAAACATAGTTCCTTCGAATGAATAGCCACAGCGTTCTGTGGTAACTGCAGCTTCCGCACCAGAGATGCTTCTACACACGGCACATGGTAGTATAGCCCAATTCCAGGTCACCAATGTATGAATCGCTGTGTCCTGAGTACAGAAACACTCACAGCTGCCAAGTGAAACTCATAACTATGGAGGCAACTACAGCCTCCGTTGATGGAGATTCAGATCTTGCCCAGATAGAAGTGGCAGTGCAACTCATCCAGAGCAGACAGATCACCATTTTTTTTACTACAACCAACCAAAAAGTGTAGCTCAGCGGAGGAGTCAGAACAGCCCGCTTACTTTTTGGGGTGTCAAACTCCATTGGGGTGTCAAACTTTCATTGAGGGCCGCGTCAGGGTTGTGTTTGACCTTGGCGGGGCAGGGTGGGTGTGGTCAGGGTGGGTGTGGCCAGCTCGATGTCACTCATGCGAGGGCGCCTTTGGTGGCCCGGGTGCTCTGCCAGCAAAAAAGGGGCTCCCAAGCTCCGTTTTCAGCTGGGATGGCCTCCTGCAGCGAAAACAGAGGTGGGGGGGGGGGCATGCAGCCTTCCTGAGCTCCATTTTCATTGGCAAAGGCATCGCGGATTGGTCCTTGGCTGCTTTCAGGGTGGCCCTGTGGACCAGATCTAAGCATCCGCCCGGGCCGCATCCGGCCACCAAGCCTCGAGTTTTGACACCCCTGCTTTAACCAAACCATTGTTTAGCTCAAATCGATGAAAATCAAGAGACAGGAAATTTTTCACAGGAAGTTGGCACTTTTAAACAGATACATACCTTGTGTGTTCTTGAAGGACACAACAGATTGTTTATAAGGGTTGGGTGTATCTGCAGCATCGGTCAGATTTACTAAGACGAGCAGCAACAACAGACTTTGATTAGCAAGAGGTGATGACTCTTCCTGCTGAGAAGCTCGCTTGCTTCCTACTCCTCCTAGTGTAAAGACTGTCCACAGGCCAGCTAAACGAAGAGAGAGAGAAAATATCTGTCTTACACTCCTCAGATTAATTTAGTTTAATACCTGAATGACATTTAAGCTTGAATGTACTTTTGTAAAAATTAAGAAGTGGTAAAAAAAACTTCCTGGAAGAAGCCAACAGCAACTCTTTTTGGTGTTATTGCCAACATTACATGGATGAATCCAACTAGTCATCAGGCATGAAGCTAAATTCAAAGAAAACCTGTTCTATACAAGTTGAGACCAAATATATCACCTCCCTGATATGGATTACTGATCAGTAATAATCAAGAGCCAATATGGAATTCTCCTGAATATTAGTTCTCTTTGCTGATGATGTAAAGCTATTCAACACCACAGACAATACTGCTACCCTTCAAAAAGACCTTGACTATGTATCAGAATGGTCAAACAAATGGCAACTTCAAATCTCAACAAATAAATGCTCTGTCCTACATATTGGCAAAAAAATCAGATTGAATAGTCAAGACCTTGTTGAGGATCCAAAATCTGTCAAGGATCTTGGAGTACTCATCTCTAATGATCTAAGTGCTAGAGCCCACTGTAACTACATAGCCAAAAAGGCATTAAGAGTTGTTAACCTAATTCTATGTAGCTTTTTCTTTTGTAATATTACACTAATAACTAGAGCATACAAAACATTTGCTAGACCAATACTCGAATACAGCTCATCAGTCTGGAACCTACATTACGTATCTGATATTAACACAGTTGAGAAAGTCCAGAAATATTTTACAAGAAGATTTCTTCACTCCTCTACTCGTTGCAGAATACCTTATGCCACCAGACTTGAAATTCTAGACCTAGAAAACCTAGAACTACGCTGCCTTCAGTTTGATCTAAGTATAGTATATAAAATCATACATTGCAATGACATACCTATCAATGAATACTTCAGCTTCAACCATAACAACACAAGAGCAAACAATAGATACAAAATCAAGATTAATCGCACCAAACTTGATTGCAGGAAATACGACTTCAGCAACAGAGTGGTCAATGTCTGGAATACTCTACCTGACTCTGTTGTTTCTTCCCCAACCCCCCAAAACTTTAACCTTAGACTGTCTACTATTGACCTCACCCCTTTCCTAAGAGGTCTGTAGGGGGCATGCATAAGCGCACCAACGTGCCTATCATCCCTGTCCTATTGTTTCTTTTATTTTTTTATTTTTCTTATATGTATCCATGTATTCATAACTATGTTTTACTTATACCTATTATCTTGTAAGCAATTGACAAATAAATAAATAAAAAGAAGAAGAATTAGGAGCATATGAACATCTTCTATATATATAAAAGCGAAATACCACTCACTCATCATCAAAAAATCTCCAGAACCATAAAGCCTACACACTTGAAATTTGGCACGTATATTCCTCTTGGCTTCTAGGTGGTCACTGAGAAAGGATTTTTCAAAATGACCATCAGAACATTAATATTTCGTATATTATTATTATTAACACCCTCTGATGCTAAAGAGTTCTCCTCCCCCTCCCCACCTGAAAAGAAATCTTTTCCAAATGCAAAACACAAGCAGAGGAGTTTTCAGTTTCAGTTTCAGAGCAGCAAGCAGTTTTACTACAGAACAGTTGAGCTTAGCCACACCCAGGCTCCTTGCTGTCTCCTCCTTGCTCACATGGCAAATGCTCTTTCAGTTTCCAAAAATCCCTCAACTCTCCCACACACTGACAGGATGCTAGCCAGATGAATACTGATGGATGCTAGTAGACAGAGGCAGAATTTCCTCCCCACCCCTTATTTTCCTCCCTAAAAACTAAGCCCGACCACATAGTTTCGTAGCGAAGCATGGATATCGGGCTATGTTAAAAAATTAATTAAGTAGGCATGCAACGTACATCCACAAGCAAGTCATTGTATTATGTGAGAATACCATATCTGTAACTTTTAAGCTTTTATTTGGGAGGGGGGCTCAGTTCCAAAGCTGACCAAACAGAAGACACTACCCCCCAAATTAAATGCTAAATATTGCTTGAATGCATGGCATTACGAGACTCTTCAATCCATAGCACAGCTATAAGCTCACTGCTGCCTCCTTAAATTAAGACCGTCAATTTCAAACTTGCAGTTTGGAAATGAAGAAAGAGATCTATCATTTATAAGGCCACCTATGAACACAAGACAACTCTCTGGATAATGCCATGATTACAGTGAATAGAATGGAATGGAATGGAATAGAATTCTTTGTTGGCCAAGTGTAGATTGTAAAACCACGTCATCATATCCTATCAGAAGCCAAGGCACATTGCTGTTCCACAAGGTTTTTTAATAACTTCATAGTATATTAAATATATTGGCTGGCCTATCGATTACATGTTTTTTTCCTTATGTGCAGAAAAGCAAGCCATGTTTTATGAAAGGCAGTAACATTAAGAAATGGAGGGGATCTTGGAGGTCATCTAGTCCAACCACCTTGCTCATGCAGGAAACCTATACTATTTCTGACAAACAACTTTCCAAGTCTCTTCTTAAAAGCCTCCAGTGATGGTGCTCCCACAACTTCTGAAGGCAACTTCTGTTCCATTGGTTGACTGTTCTCACTGTTAGGAACTTTCTCCTTAATCCCAGGTTGCTTCTCTCCTTGGTTAACTTTCCATCCATTGTTTCTTGTTTTGCCTTTTGGTGCTTTGGAAAATAAATGGAGTCCCACTTTCTTGCAGCAGACCATCTGAATACTGGAATACTACTATCATGTCACCCCTAGTCTTTCTTTTCACTAGACTATGTATACTCAGATTTTTATCCAAGCAAAGGGTTTTGATAAATGGAAAATAAATCAAACACTTAGAAATGCTGTTGGTACTGCTCTCTAAAGTTGCATTACAAGAAATTTGTGAAAAGTACACGTCAGGAAAAGTGCATATAAAATGAAATGTGGTTATGATAGCTTTTTGTGTAAAGCTGGTTGTGGAGGTGATTGCCATGGAAATGGGTAAAGGAGCTCTGGTTTGAGGGATGAAAAAACTGAATCCAACATCCCAGAATAAATATGTCATTCTAGAATGGACTCATCATGCACCCGACAGGCATAGCACTAGCAGTTTATTGCTAATGCTATGCCTATACAGACCACAGAGGAGCCAGCGTTGAATTTGCAAGGATGACAATGGATTTTTCAAATGGATTTCTATTCAAAATGCATGTCCATTTAAATCAGTGGTTTTTTTTTTTTCAAACTTGGAAACTTTGCAGATGTGTGGACTTCAACTCCCAGAATTTCTCAGATAGCAGAAAAAAGGCCATTAATCTCTTTAATCTCATTTCAAAATGATTCTCCATCTATTCTCTCAGTTCAGCCCGGTCTAGAAGTTCTTGTCAGAATCTGACAGATTCTGCAAAAGTACAGGAGATAAAAACAGCATTAAAAAAAACAAAACAATATAGCATATTAGTTCGATACCCATGCTTTGCTACGAAACTATGTGGCTGCACTTAGTTTTGGGGGAGAAAAATAAGGGTGGGGGGATTCTGGCTCCCCTACCAGCATCCATCAGTATTCACCTGGCTAGTGTCCTGTCAGTGTGTGAGAGTTGAGGGCTGTTTGGAAACTGAAACAGTATTTTCTGTGTGAGCAAGGACACAGCAAGGAGCCTGGGCGTGGCTTAGCTCAGCTGTTCTGTACTAAAACTGCTTGCTGCTATGAAACTGAAACTCCTCTCTCTGCTTGTGTTTAGAACTCCTTAGCATCAGAGTGTGTTAATAATAATATAGGAAATACCAAAGCTCTGATGGTCTTTTCGAAAAATCCTTTCTTAGTGAGCACCTAGAAGCCAAGAGGAACATAGGTGCCAAATTTCAAGTTTGTAAGCTTTATGGTTCCGGTAATTTTGTGATGACGTGTGAGTGGTATTTCGCTTTTATATATATAGATTTTCTTGAATAAAAAAGAATTTTGAAATTGAAGTTTCAACCAATATATCAGACCAATCTTGGCTAAACTATTAAGCTTTTTCTTTTCAAATTGAAAAACACATCCTTATCTTGCCTCCATCCTTTTAATACAAAGGTCAATTCTGACCACTTTATTTCGGAAGTTATAGGACAGATAATCAAGTCCAACCAAAGATCAAATTTTTATAATTATAGGGAAAATGTTCATGGCTGAAAATGTATTTTAAGAGACTCCTAGAATGAGACCTGATAAACGATGGCTTCTTTGGAAAAATTATAAGCATGAAGTTCTTAATTGCACTGCACACAAAGCTGGCCCGTGGTTCTGTATCAAAAGCTGGCCCACTTGCCAAACCACGACATTCAAAAATGGAAGCATCTGGCTGGCCACTGTGAGAACCGGGATGCTGGAAGAGATTAAAAATGTGCTAAAATCCCCTCCCTTCCACTTGGCAGAATCATTTGTCTCCTGTGAAAAGGGAACTGGAGGCAGAATTTTTTGGGGGTGGGTGGGGGGGTGGGAGTTTCTATGGGGGGGGAGGGAGTTTGAGGCTCGGCCTGGCTTGGTTTTAAAGAAAGGGTCACTAAAGGATTTTAAAACGCTTTTGTATGGGCCTTGTAGATTTGAACAGGCCCTTAAACGGAGCCGGGTTATTATTATTTTTTAAATGCCTAAATGTATCTTCATTTTTTCTTTCCTTGCTCGCTTTGGCTTCTCCGTCATTCCTCATTTCTCAGTTGTTAAATTTGATACAGGCAGTCCTCGACTTACAACATCACAGGGGCTGCCACAACCACCCAATATCTCAGGGGCCGCCATAAAGAAAAAGGAGTCAAGCTATTCTCCAAAGCACCTGAGGGCAAGACAAGAAGCAATGGGTGGAAACTAATCAAGGAGAAAAGCAACTTAGAACTCAGGAGAAATTTCCTGACAGTCGGAACAATTAATCAGTGGAACAACCTGCCTCCAGAAGTTGGAAGTTTTTAAGAAGATGTTGGATAACCATTTGTCTGAAGTGGTGTAGGATTATCTGCCTAAGCAGGGGGTTGGACTAGAAGACCTCCAAGGTCCCTTCCAACTCTGTTATTCTATTCTGTTCTATTCTATTCTATTCTATTCTACAATAGTTCATTTAGTGACCATTCAAAGTTACGACACTGGAAAAAGGGACTTATGACTGTTTCTCACACTTATGACTGTTGTATAAGTCCTTGGGAACCAAGGACGTTTTCACAACCAAGGCCGGGGAAAGTAGGGGTGATGTCACCAGACCAGCGGACACTGCAGTGATTGGGCCATGTGACAGATCGTTTGAGGTTGAGAGAAGAACTTTTAATTAGGTGAAAACCAAGGAGCTCCTCAGAGTTGGCTCTCACCGGATCTGTGCCAATTTGATTATTTCCAATAAAACTATTCTTTTGAGGGATCTACCTGCCTCTCAGTTCCTGCTTGTAATGGATCTATTACTTGGAAACCTGACAGGGCGCTTTGGACTCAGTTGTGGTTGTACGTCGAGGACCTGTATCTGTAGATGTCTATTTAAATACATGAAACAAATGGACAAGATACTGAAGCACCAGGGAAGAAACCAGGGAGGAGAAAGAAATGAGAAAGAAGGTCGGGTGGGGGGAAGGTAGGCTGGGGGAGGGGAGGGGGAGAGGAAAAGGCGGAGAAGACGAGACGGAGGGAGAGGAGGAGGAGGAGAGGAGAGAAGAAGGGGAGTAGGAGGGAGAGAGGGAAGAGAGAAGAGATTATGAGGAGTAAGAAGAAGAGTATAGGAGAGATGTAAGAAGAAGAGGATTAGGTGAGATAGAGGAAGAAGAGGAAGAGGATGGGCGGAGGAAGAAGAAGAGGAGGAGGGAGGGGAGGACGAGAGAGGAGGAAGAGAGGAGGAGGAGAGGACAATAGAGGAGAGAGGAGATGAAGAAGAGTGGGCAGGAGGATAGAAGAAGAGAAGGCGGAGGAGTAGGGACTAAGAAGAGCGAGGAGGAGGAGAGACGAAGCCGTGGAGGAGGGGAGAGGAAAAGAGGGAGGAGAGAAGATAGGAAGAGGGGATGAGAAGGCAGAGGAGAGGAAGAGAGGAGGAGACGGAAGAGGAGGCAGAGGAAAGGAGTAAAGGAGGAAGAGAGGAGAAGATAGGAGGAGGAGGAAGAGGAGGAGGAGAGAAGAGGAGGAGGAGAGAGGAAGAAAGGTAGAGGAGGAAGAAAAGAGAGGAGGATGAGGAGAGGGGAAGAAGAAGTGGGAGAGGAGAGGAGAGAAGAGAAGGAGAGGAGGAAGGAAGAAGAAGAGGAGAGAGGAGAGGAAGAAGACTGGAGGAGGGATGAGAAGAAGAGGAGAGAGGAGGAAGAGAGAAGAGAGGAGGAGGATAGGAAGAGGGGGAGAAGAGGAGGGATGAGGAGGGAGGGAGAGAGGAGAGAGGAAGAGGAGAAGGAAGAAGGAGGAGGGGAGGAGGAGGCAGAGGAGAGGAGGAGAAGAGGAGAGAGAGAGAAAGAAGAGAGGAGGAGAGGAGAACAAGAGGAGAAGAGAGAGGAAAAGGGAGAGGGAAAGGAAGAAGAGAAGAGAGAGAGAGGAAAAGAAAGGAGAGGGAGGAGAGGAAGAAAAAGTGCGAGGGGAGGAGAAGACGAGAGAAGAGGAAGAGGAGGAAGGAGAGGAGAGAGAAGAGGAGAGAAGAGAGGGAGAGGAAGAGGAAGGCGGAAAGGAAGAGGAGAAAGGAAAGGAGAGGGAGGCGAAGGAGGAGAGAGGAAGAGGCAAGATAGGCGAAGGAAAGGAGAGGACGAGCAGAAGAGGAGAAGAGAGGGGGGGGAGGAGAGAGAAAAGAGGGGGAGAGGAGGGAAGAGGAAGAGGAAAAGGAGAAAGGAGGAAGAGGAAGAAAGAGGAGGAAGAGGACAGAGAGGAGGAAGGAAGATGAGGGAAAGGAGGAGGATAAGAGAAGAGGAAGGAGAGGAAGAGGAGGAGAATAGGATGAGGAAGAGTAAAAGAGGAGAGAAAGGAGGAAGAAGGATGGTAGGAGGAGGAGGAGGAGGAGAGAAGAGAAGAGGGAGAGAAGATGAGGAGAAGAGGAAAAGAGGCGGCAGAGGGAGGAGGGAAAAGAAGAAGAGGAGAGGCGGAAGAGAGGAGGAGGACGCGGGAGGTAAGGAAGAGAAGAGGGAGCGAAGGAGGAGGGGAAGGAGAGGGGAGGAGGAGGAAGAGAGAGGAAGAGGAGGAAAGAAGAAAGAGAGGACAGAGGAAGGGAGAGGAGAGGAGGAGGAGGAAACAAGAAGAGAAATGAGGAGAGAGAGGAGGAGGAAGGACAGCGATGCGGAGCATAGAAAGATGATGAGAAAGAGGAGAGGAGGAAGAAGAGGAGAAGGAAGAGCAGATAGGAAGATGAGGAGGAAGAGGAGGGAGGAGGAAGAGGAGAGGAAGGATAGAGAAGGAGGATGAAGAGGAGAGGAAGGGAGAGAGAGGGAAGAGGAGGAAGAGGAGATGAGAGGAGAGGAAGGAGGAGGAGAAGAGAACAGGCGGAAAGAAGAGGGAGAGGAAGAGGAAAGCGGAGGAGAGGAGAAGTAAGAGAGAGATAGAAAGAGCGAGATAGGATGAGAGGAGGAGGAGAGGAAGCGAGGAGGAGGAGGGGAGGAGGAGAGGAAGAAGGAGGGAAGGAAAGAGGATGAGAAAGAGGATAAAGGAGGCAGAGGAAATGAGA